>CM076682.1:120622520-120912520 GCA_038501925.1 Xenopus petersii
GAAGGAGAGCCATCTCCCCCAAAGACTGAGCACCTAGCAACATCTACTAAGGAGGGCCAAGGTGTGCAGGCGAGTTTAGTCTATTCAACCAATTGGTGTTACCCAAGGATCAAATAAGACGAATGCCTGTGCAAAGTAATTTTTGCCTGTATGTTTGTAGTTTATAATTTTCCTGACTGATTTTCCTGCAAATAAACCTCTCCACTCTGCATCTGCGGAATGTGGCCAGTCCATGGGTAACCTTTGTGGGCACCCAGCTAAAGTGCAGGAGTGATACTCCCCACCACCCCCAGAGGATACAGCTATTTTTGTATCCTTATCCAGTTGATGAACCTCTGGCGTAACTTCAATTCTGGTTTTGCCCTTGGTAGGAAGATAAATTTATTCATTGTGGATCAGGCAGTGGGTCTGGGTAGGGAGGCATAGTGGGGTGTTGGTTCAGGTTGCTGATCAGCAGGTCTAGTTTGGGCATGCATTGGCTCAACGGAACCACACAAGATTCTACCTTGTGCTTTATAACAATGGTTATAAAATGGCTTAGTGCAAGAAAGGATAGACATTAGGGCTTTTTATAGGGTGTGTGTTGGTGTTTGCATGATCTTAAGCCTGACTTTCTACTTGCTAATAGCACATAAGGCCCAATATATCAATTACAAGTCATTTGCTAAAGTACTTGTGACATCTCCTTGGGCAAGTCTCTTAGAAAGGAATATCTTTGTATATTTCTATCACAAAATAAGATAAGGCCAGAGAAGGTCATATATTACAATAGGGACAAATTGTCAACTACAATGCATAACCTTTTATAATCTTCTTATGTCCCAGCATGCATAAAATTCCATTTGCATCTCTTGCAAGGATTATACAGCAGTGAGTTACATGTCCAATTAAAAAACAAGCAAAAAAAGCTCAATGTACACTGCAGTGTTTCATGGATTAACACAGTTGTACCTGTACCTATTCATTATTCATAATGTAGGAAATGAGTACATCAAGGTGGTACAAAGTAGAGTGAGGTAGAACCAATTAGCAATTTGTTTTATAAGGTTGATGACAAGTTGGAAAATTAAAGCAAAGACCTGTTGGGCTGCTAAGTGAAACTGGCAGGGCCGGAACTAGGGGTAGACAGAGTAGGCGCCTTCCTAGGGCAAAATCATAGGGGGCGCACTTTTAAGGGCAATTTAATTTTTTTAAAATAAACCCTGGTTTAATTGTATATAGATTTAATACACTGGCTGGCCATGTATGTGTGATTTTTTTATCTGAAGACTGTAGCGCTGCGGTTCTGGCAACGCTCCCCACCCCCCTCTTATTTGCTGACATTGGAGTCTCATGCACTTCTTCATAATGCGCATGCGCTGTAGGAGGCGTGCTGACGTTAACATAGCGCAACGTTGAAACAGAAGTGGGCAGCAGAGAGAGGCAGATTGCTGGCCTGGCGCGTTGGTGTTCTGCACATCGGAGAGAGCTGCTGCTGCGCACAGAGAAAACCCGACTACTGGGCTTATTTTCTGATGCTGGCTGCTGGCACAGATACAGATCTGGGGCAATATTTTTGCTGTTGCTGCTGGCCTGGCATATATTTTGGGGGCAATATTTTGCTGGCACAGATATAAGGCAATATTTGGCTGCTGACTGGCACAGGTACAGATTTGGGGGCAGTATTTTGCCTGCTGGCTGGCAGAGGTACAGATTGATGGGCAATATTTTGACTGCTGTTGGCACAGATTTGAGGGCAATATTTTGGAGGCTGGCATAGGTACAGATTTGGGGCAATATTTTGGAGGCTGGCATAGGTACAGATTTGGGGCAATATTTTAGCAGCTGGCACAGGCACAGAAAATGATGGGCAATATTTTGACTGCTGAAGGCACAGGTACCAATTTGGGGCAATATTTTGTCTGCTGTTGGCACAGATTTGGGGGGCAATATTTTGGTTGCTGTTGGCACAGATTTGGGGGACAGTATTTTGGTTGCTGTTGGCACAGATTTGGAGGCAATTTTTTAGCTGCTGCACAGATACAAATTTGGGGGCAAAATTTTGTCACAGGTACAAATTCGGGGCTATATTTTGGCTGCTGCTGGCATAGGTACACAGATAATTGGGGCCAATACAGATTGGAGGTAATAATATGATGGATTTTGCTGTTGGCACAGGTACATATAGCCATATGATATGGTTGTGGCACTGGTAAATGGGGGCAATGATGAAGGGGGGGCTAATTTTATGTGGCTGATTGATAGCAGCTGGCACATTTATTAAGTCTATCTGGTTATCTGGGCCTCAGGTAATGCAACATGAGTGACTGTGCTGTGAATGGGGGTTGTTGAGCTTGAGCTGATTAGTGTTATGTGTGTGCTGTAATTGGGGGGTGAAGGGATGTTCATAAGAATTCAGTGTGCTTTAGCTGTAAATCATCAGGGTGTCCTCGGACTGGGCCTCAAACCTCACTCCTTGTTGGTTATCAATGTACCATTATCTTAAAGGTTTAATCGAAGATGAACTACCACTTTTATTTATTGTACTGTGTGGAAGTGTGGCCTGCTATCTGGCATCCATTGCTTACATTGTTTGTAAGAGAGGGAAATTGCATAACTTTTTTCCACAAAACAAGGAAGTAAAAAAACTTTTCCCCTTCCCACCCCTAATTTGCATATGCAAATCAGGAATCGGATTCGGTTTGGTATTCGGCCAAATCTTTCGCGAAGGATTCAGGGGGTCGGCCGAATCCAAAATAGTGGATTCGGTGCATCCCTAGTAACTAGATCAGTTGCAAACTTTACACCTTTTATTATTATGACCCCTTTGGGGTTGTCCATGGTAATGCTATATCCCAGTACCAATAACTACAATTTTGTACAGTATGGTAGGACAAAAAAAAACACTTGCTGTCAGCACTTCTAACAGTAGGACCAATAAAGATCCATTATGTATTTTTTTGGGTCAAGTATTCAAACCTGCCCACCATGAGGTAGTCATAAGTGTCCACTGGGTTCCATAGGGATATGCACATTAAAGCACCATGCCTAAAACAACCTATGGTTAAATTATTAAAATACATGTGTAAGAGAACATTTTCCCATACGGTCAGCGAAAATGTGTTTATTATCTTGACATACACCAAAACCAAAGTAAGAAAAAGTCACTGAACAAAAGAAAAATTGAATATAAAGTACTGAATTAAGCATATACAGTAATAGCATGTCTTTCTTTTTTCTTCAATATGGAATTCTTTCCAAAATCTATCTTAAAGTAAACTGTCTATTGCATTCTGCTACCTAGAAATACTAAAATAATCACTATACCGGTACAGTCCTGCTTATAGAGGTAAATTGTGTTATTTTAAAAAAAAAGTCAACACATCTAGATGATTTAGTAAAGATGGCCAAAGAAATTGTATGAAATTTGAAATTCAACCTATATTATATTTTAAAGCATTTTTGTCCTCAGTGTACTTATTATTACAGTGCAGTATTTATTGACATCTGATACAATCATCTTCAGATCCTATTTTTAGTTAGGAGTTTGGACATGAAGTCATTTCTTACTATTACAATCTTGATGAAATTCCTTATGGTAGACAATATTTGCACTATATTATACTAAAGTCCCCTAGGAGGACCAAAACATTTATGCAATAAAAAATAATAATACAAGGTATTCCCTGTGTGCATTGACTTCTCTTCACCGTCTCTTTCTCTCTTTATATATGGGTGTGCATGTGTCTGTGTTTGCCCATGGATGTGTCATTTGATTCTGTCTCCCTGTGTATGCATGAAATACAATAGAAAGTAGATTATACTGTGGCTAATGCAAACAATAGAAGACAGCATGAGAAATGAACTCAGTGGCTGTTCACTGGCGTAGAGAAATTTGACTGATACATGGCTTTATGTGCATTTTCTGCTGCCTGGATTTCATTCCTGCACCAGTGCATGTGAGCAGAGCTTATTCGAGTATATTATAAACTCCTTATTAGCATGCCTCAATATTGTTTTCCATATGTAAATATGGTATTGCCCTTAGCTTGGTACAATCCCTTATGTATCTGAGCCACTTCGGGAATAAGCATATGACATTTTATATGCATTAATGCATTGTGTGTTCTGTGATGAATAAGTATTTTTGTTTTGACACTGAGAAATTATATTACAATAGAATGCTAATGCCTTTAGCTTCAATTTCGGAAAAGAACTTTAAGATGGAAACATTCATTATCTTGCCCTCTATACCTTATTGTACAATTGCAATGATTATTGAGTCAATTGTTATGTCTCCTGCATACATTTACATTGACTAACTGTAAAGTTTTACCTTTCTTTATATGTAATAAGAAAGAAAAATATGCAGGATTTTTATTCATATACAAGCAATTACCAAACTTTCACGACAACAAAGCTGTATTTGGTTTCATTTGTATATAGTGCATTTATGGGAGGGAGATTAGTAGCTGGGAACAGAAAAATCGTAATGAGTGACTTTTCATATACTGGCATAATGAATTATAACATGGCAGAGAATGCTGTTTGTACTAAGGCGGTTATTAGCGTCTAGTTAATTATGTTCAATCAGGATCTGTTTTTCAGCATTTGCATGCATAAACAGTTTTACTTATAGGGGCATAATGTAAATAAGTGACCAAATGGGTATTGATTATAGATAATTATTGTCCTTCAGAAACCATACCTAATTTATGGGTTGATAGGTCCCAACTTCAATGCTGTTGTGGCTTAATAATTCTGCTAAGGTTTATGTAAGGTTAACTTTAAATGTTATTAATTTAGGGCAACTGGAATTATGGACTGACCAACAGCAACTTTAATAAACAGTGCGCCTCCCAGTGGTAGAATAATCAGATGCTGCACGATGGGGCCAGTCTCCTACTTATAAACACACAAAATATATCTTTAGTTTATATTTCTTGTGTGTCATGTTAAGAGACAGGAAAAAAACTATTGGCAACTAATGCCCCACTTCAGTATTGTTTTACATTAATAGCTATAGGATATAGGCTATAGGATATTGGTCTGTTGCTTTCCATTGTTAGCAGCCTTATGATGCTGAAATTGGTTATGTTGCCCAGGCATACCTATTCCGATTCTTATTAATTGCCCTCTTTCCCCCCACCTCTGCCCAGAACACAGCAATGCCTAGCTATAACTGCCACCCACTCTCTGTCCCCCCCACTGATGTCCCCCATCTGCCCCCTGCTGGTGTCCCCCACACCTACTTCCCCTACTCCCTAGATGCAAGTAGGAGTTGGGCTGGGCTGGGGAGATGGGGGATTACTTCGCCCTTAAATAGCTATAAAGGAAGCAGGACCCCAGCAACTGCAGGGTCTGCTTCCTCTATAGTTATGCCAGTTGTACTGATGCATATACAAATCTAGTATTTTGCACCCTAAGGTAGGACACTGCATGAACACTTGCAGAAGGACAATGTGCAGTATGTTTTGGAAACACAAAAATAGGGTTTCTGTCCTATGTCATATCTAAACCAAGGCTTTTCTTGGCTTTGAAGTATTTTCTTTTCTTTTATGCATGCATCATTTCAGTGTTCATAATACTTTTTAAGAGGAACTTCATTATGCATTGTGCTTGTATTTTTATTGAGAAAATCTGGGATCCTTTTTTTTCCCTGCTCTGTTGGGTGGAATTATAATTAATTCTCGCTGGATTAGAGACTCTGTTGTGGATTAGTCTATCACTGATGACAGCATACATCATTCCCCCAGTGTAAATTAAAAAAAATAAATAAATAAATCTATGAGCAGCAATTTCCAGTGCTGGATTTGGTAAAGAGAACAGAGTACATAATCACAATAAAATGGAAAAGTTATACTTTAGGAGACAATCACAAGATGTTTAAAACTATTTTCTATTTCTATTTAAACCTAATATTTCAAATGAACTCAAGGTTTTGAAATTAAAAGGGACATTCATGTTTCTTTTGCTGTCCGCAATGTTTTCATTTTCAATTCGTATGTATTTGTCAACATAATAGTCACATTACCTTTATAACTGCCATTATTTATTGTCAAAATGAATGCCCTCACCTATATAATAAATCAGAAATTGCTCAGCCTCAGTCTGCCCTAAATATTTGTACAAACAATGACATGTGTCCTTTTTTTAGACATGAAGTATGCACTAAACTGTCACACTGCTTCAGCATTGCTAATATTAAACTTAACTGGATGTTTATGTTACCTTACCTCAAAATATTTGTCTTGGGATTATCATTATTAAATATGTTCCCTTCAATCTGCTTTACTGAACCACTAAGCTTATTCCTAGAGAAATGAGGATTTAGTTACTGGAACTTAATGGGCATCCACAGAGAAAAGTAACATTTCATAACAGGTCCCTGTTTTATAAAGCGAAATGTGATAAAGGCACAAACTATTGAGAATATGTTTTTCCTTTACAGAAAAATATTACAATATACCTGCTTAAATAACCTCATTCTCTATCTAGACCACTGCTCAGTCAGTCATGAGGATGGTTATTAGTGCAGAGTTCCGAGGATAAATAGAGGCAAAGAGACTTACAGTAAGGCTTTCCACTGCACAGAATTGTTGGACAAAAGAGGGGGAGAGCAGCAGGGACATTTGATTAATTTATCAAATGGAAGTAAGAATGCAACTACATAAATGCATTGCATTATAAACAGAAAATAGGTTATGCTAGAAAGCCAATTATACATTACATATGTTACTGGGAGATTCTGTAATTGAAAGGTTTCTTAGAGATTCTTTCATAACCAGGTATGTTTAGCAATTCAGATTTTCTCTTAGTCAGATGAATAGCAAAGTAACCATCAGCATGCTGCTGCACCTACACCTTCAAAGACTTTGGTTGACACAATAATTAGAAGCAGTGTGCTTTTCTTTAACCAGACAAGCATCACTTAGGTGGTAGAATGAAATACAACTAACGTGAGAAAAGCAGAATTCAGAAACAAAGTCTTTCCCAAAACTGTCCTCAAAACATAATGTTAAATAATCTTTTAATCTCCAGCAGATTTATTTGAATGAATGACCATGCAGGCATGGATACACTGTAGCAGCATCTGGGAAGCTACAATCAGTGAAAGTTGAGAACTGTCCATGGTGCTGAAATTCAATAATGTGATGGTTGTAGTACAGTACAGTGAATATTCCAAGCACCTATTATGGAAAAAAAACCATATAGAAAGATGAAATGCAAAAGGCAGCACTTTATACTAACAAAAAGTTACCAGAATATAGAGAAAACATGATACAAGCATGCTGCTTTTTCCATTGATACTTCTACTGCAAAAATCACACTTCAGGAAAATTTCTCCATAAATACCAACACTGAAATATAACTGCAATTTAGATTTGAATGAATAGGGTAGATTAAAAGTGCAGACTTACGTGTCCCATCGAATCTAGTTGCTATTGTATCTAGGAAGGTGTTCTGGGGTGCTAATAATCCTTTCATAACAGGCATTTTTCCAGCTCAGTGTGTAATTCTCCATCAAAGTTTATAGACAAGGATGTTTTGGGAGAAAGTGCCGTGGGGGAGGGATGAAATGAGGAAGAGGAGGTGGTGGGTGAAGTGGCAGTGTTGCCAAAGTCTGTATCCTGACAGATTCTGTGTCTGGACAGCCTTATAGGTGTGGTTTTGTGCTGTGCACGAGCAGGCAGAGCTGCATGGTCCTAATTCAAAGGAGAAAGGCTTCGTTTTTATTCTGAAGCTGCTGAAAGACGTTTATGCATTTTCAGATATTTGCTGTGTGTGTGTTGAGCATTACCTTTAACCCCATTTTTGCCAAGCAAGTCATTTTATTGCTTCACTTTTTCAAGCTCATTGTTTGCATTTTGAACCATTTAGTGAGAATAAAGGTTATTACAGTTTTATAAATATGTATTTACTTAAGTGCAATATATATATATAATCCTATTTACAAGTGTTACTCAATTGAACCCATCTTGGGATATACAACCATTTACAAAATATAGCTTGTAGGGAATAAACTTTGAAAATGCAGTCACAAAATTGGTTTCCCATTTTGTTACAGCGGTCTGCTGGGTAATCTCCGTTTTCTCGCATAAGAAGCTCTATAAAAACTCTCATTCCTCAATTACAATTTTCTCAGTTGCTGGAACTTGTTTGGTTCCAAGTTTAATTATGCTTTGCATTTATGCATATACTTAGCAACTCCCAAATATAGTGCTCCTCTAAAGAGAGTGACTGGCAGTCAATAATTTTGAATGGTTAAAATGGCACACCTGATGGTTAAACCCTTGATTAATCTTACATTCTATTCCATTGCTGATGGTATTGGTTTCCATAATGTTTGTGCAATTCTAAATCAACATAATTTCCCAAATTGACTCCTCTCTGAAAGCTGAGAAAGACATATAATCATCGGATGTACAAATTGAAGCCTTTGCTCTTCATGACATACTCAAGGTATGGGATCCATTATGCAGAAACCTGTTATCCAGAAAGCTCAGAATTACAAGAAGGCCATCTCTAGACTCCATTTTATCCAAATAATCCACATTTTTGAAAAAGATTTCCTTTTCTCTGTAATAATAAAACGGTACCTTGTACTTGACCCAAACTAAGATATACACGTAAGTAATCCTTATTGGAAGCAAAACAAGTCTATTGAGTTTATTTCATGTGGAAATTATTTTCTAGTAGCCTTAAGGTACGAAGATCCAAATTACGGAAAAAGACATTACCAGGAAAACCACAGGTCTTTAGCATTCCTTTTTTCAGTTCAGTTGTTTTCAGATTGTTCTCCAAAAATAAAGAATTTTTTCAATTGCTTTCCTTTTTTTTTTTTTTTTTACCATTTTTCCAAAATCTAAAGTTTAAAGTTTAACGTTCCTGTCTGTGGTGTTCCAGTCTGGCAGCTCAGTAATTCAGGTGCAGATTCTGAACTGTTACAATTTTGCAACATTTAGTTTCTTAGCAGTATCTGTGGAATATTAGCAACTATTGTATCAATTCTAATAGCTGCCTGTAATGAAACTCAGGGATTCTGCTCAGCAGGGACAAAGATAAATGTATCAACTAATTGTATAAATTTAGAACAGTTTAGAGAGTTAGCGACCCCCCCTACCAGAGCTAATTTGGAAAGGTAAAAAATTAGACTTACACTTCAATATTAGAAAAACGGTCATACATAGAAAATAGGAAGTAATTGGAAAAAGTCTTTGTTTCTGGTGAACTATCTGAAACCAACTGAACTGAACTGTTGGAACGTAAACAACTATTTTAACAGCAAATTCTCTTTTGCAGCACAGATGACAGTGCTGTAATGTTACCTGCTTTCTCTGACCTTAACACTCATGTATTAAGGCAGTATTAACTGTATGAAGGCAGTTCCCAATAGATAGTACAGAATTCAGTAGCTTCCGTGTATAGTGAAACTTTTATTAAAGCAACTGCTATATACAGCCACACCCTTATTACAACTGTACAATAATGATTTGCATTGTTACTAGATTACTAGATTCATCCCAAACATGGCACATTTAGCAGTCATGTGACATCCTGGTTCGTTTGCACATCTGTTTTTGGCACCAAATGTTCACAAAGCAACAATCAAATGCCGATCCAGAGATGCCAAGTAATGGATTCCAGTGTAGCTATGGATTTCATGCCTTAAATCTACTAAAAATCATTTAAGCATTAAATAAAATGATAGGATTGTTTTGCCTCCAACATGAATACATGCAGCTTAGTAACCATCAAGTAGAAAGCAATTTTTATTATTACAGAGAAAAAGAAAGTAATTAAAGAAAAATAGAATTATTTGCTTAAAGGATTGGTTCACCTTTAAGTTAACTTTTAGCATGTTATAGAATAGGCAATTCTAAGCAACTTTTCAATAGGTCTTCATTTTTTTATAGTTTTTTTTATTTATTTGCCTTTTTCTTTTGACTCTTTTGAGCTTTCAAATGGGGGTCACTGACCCAGATCTGAAAAACAAAAAAAAAATCTCTGCAAGGCTACAAATGTATTGTTATTGCTACTTTTTAAGATTCATATTTGTATTTAAGACCACTTATCATATTCCAGTCTCTTATTCAAACCAATGGATGGTTGCTAGGATAATTAGGATCCTAGCAACCAGAATGCTGAAAGCACCAGCAGGAGAGCTGCTGAATAAAAAGCTATATAACCAAAAAAAAACAAAAAAACACAAATAATAGAAAATTAAAACCAATTGGAAATTGTCTCAGAATATCACTGTCTATGTCATACTAACAGTTAACTCAAAGGTGAACAACCCCTTTAAAATGGACTCTATGGGAGATTGTCTCCAAGCTGTAGGTTTCTGCATTTGCTGCCTTTATGAAAGAACTATGGAACAGCAGGCCAAGAACCCCTAATCGGGAAAGCTGGAAACATGCCATTTGCCATAGAGTCCTATTTATACAAGCCTTCTTTTTTACTGATTTGAATTTTCTCTGTTATAATTGGACAGTACTATGCACAAACGTTTACCTAAGCTAGCATGACTCCATATTGATGGCAAAGCCATCCAGGGTTTTCTTTTTTTATGTAAAACGTCATTGTTTTCTAGTAACTGTAAGACATGGAACTACTACAATTAAATACTGATATGAGATTCCAAAAAAAACCACTATCCAGAAAGCTCTGAATTACGGTAGAGTTGTCTGCCATAAAGGTCCATTTTAAGCAAATAATGACATTTTTTAAACAAATCATTACATGTATGGGATCCGTTATCCAGAAGGTTCTGAATTTCGGAAAGGTCATCTCCCACAGACTCCATTTTATCCAAATAATTCAAAAATTTTAAAAATGATTTCCTTTTTCTCTGTAATAATAAAGCAGTACCATGTACTTTATCCAAACTAAGATATAATTAATCCTTATTGGAGGCAAAACCAGCCTGCTTGGTTTATTTACTGTTTAAATGATTTTCTAGTAGACTTAGGGGCTGATTCACTAAATTCGAGTGAAGGATTCGAAGTAAAAAAACTTCGAATTTCAAAGTTTTTTTTGGGCTACTTCGACCATCGAATGGGCTACTTCGACCTTGGACTACGACTACGAATCGAAGGATTCTAACGAAAAATCGTTCGACTATTCGTCCATTCGATAGTCGAAGTACTGTCTCTTTAAAAAAAACTTCGACCCCCTACTTCGGCAGCTAAAAGCTACCGAAGTCAATGTTAGCCTATGGGGAAGGTCCCCATAGGCTTGCCTAACTTTTTTTGATCAAAGGATATTCCTTCGATCGTTGGATTTAAATCCTTCGAATAATCGTTCGTTCGAAGGAATAATCCTTTGATCGTACGATCGTAGCATTTGCGCTAAATCCTTCGACTTCGATATTCGAAGTCGAAGGATTTCAATTCCTAGTCGAATATCGAGGGTTAATTGACCCTCGATATTCGACCCTTGATACATCTGCCCCTTAAGGTCCGAAGATCCAAATTATGGAAAGATCCATTATCCGGAGAACCCCAGGTCCCGAGCATTCTGGATTACAGGTTCTATACCTGTACCTTTTTTTCCCTTGTAATTGACGATAACTAAGCTGCATTAATACATATTGGTGGCAAAACAATCCTATTGGGTTAAATTAATGTTTAAATGTTTTTTTTTAGCAGACTTAAGATATGGTCATCCAAATTATGGAAAGTTTCCTTATCTGAAAAACCATGCATCCAGCATTCTGGGTAATAGGTCCTATAGCTGCGTAACAAACAATATGTAAAATGTCCATAGAAAGTATTGTTTCCAGAAGATGGTGAAGCCAACGAAAAGACGTCCACAAAAATAAAGGAAAGGATGTTTAACAAGGTAAGAAAATTACTTGACATATTAGCAATTCCCTACCCAGAGAGATAATAATGGGTTATTCCTGGCGAGGAGCCATATATCCTTTCTAGCAAGAAAGGTGTACAGAGATATATAGATAAATTATTTCTCAAACATTGAGTAACAATTTGTCTCGATTGCTACAGTGTGTTGGATCATTTCTCCCCCTGAGTGAGTAAATTGGTAGCTGGTATATCGAATTAACAATAATTACAGAAGACTGTGAAACATTTTTATCTTTATTTTTAACTCCACCATGTTTTGGCTGCTAAATTCATACAGAGGAATTAGCAGTCTCAAGCATTGGTGCCTGGGAAATATAGGGTATAGCAAACACTTCCAAATGGAATAGACAACTGAATGCATAATGGGTCATAATATGTTGGGAACCATGGAAAGTCCCTATGAAATAACATTTGGGTTCTCATGACTACTTATATATTGCAGCCTTTTTATTAGTTATCTATTAGAAAAACTAAGAAAACTACATTTTGCCAGTTCACACTAAATTTTAATCACTGCAATTTAGTTCATTTGCTGAGCAAATCAAATCCCTACCAACTAGCTCATCTTTACCAATATTTAATCAACACAATGCCGCCTGGCTTGGGGGCAACAAAATCTCCCTTAATCATATAAGTCTTCATGCCACTTTAATAGGGGGTTATTAAGAAGTTGCTTCTACCAATATGTTCTATAGTATAAGACTTGCAGAACCTCCTTTTGTTTTAAACAGTTGTTCAATAATTGTCACTCAATCACCTGTTTTGCAAATGATGAATAGTATATATATATATATATATATATATATATATATATATATATATATAGTAGAAACAAGAGATCCTCTGCACTCAACCCATTATCAATATATTTAAGACAGAGACACTTTGTGCATACTGCTACTGAAAAATGCCTTACCCTTTAAACAACACAGGGATTGTTTGTCCATATATTGCAATATATTTAAGCTGGCCAACTACGTCAAAGTCATCCCTTATCTGGCCAGTCCTACTCTCAATTTTTATCTGATTCATTAAGAATTCTACTGTTCAATTATACATTTTACAAAGGGACTAAGTTTTACCCGCAACTTACTTGCTGCTTTCAAAGTAAACTCCAAACTTTGGATGCCCTTTTATTAGACACCAGTGGGATCACCTGACTATAGCTGGGAAGGGTGGGGGCTACAACATGGAGCTGGTCACTGCTCCTGTATAAACAATAACAAGCAAGGGGAAGTTGTGCTCAACCACTAACTTAAAAACATTAAGAGGGGGTGCAATGAGGTAGTGACCACAATATACATATAGTAGAAACAAGAGATCCTCTGCACTCAACCCATTATCAATATATTTAAGACAGAGACACTTTGTGCATACTGCTACTGAAAAATGCCTTACCCTTTAAACAACACAGGGATTGTTTGTCCATATATTGCAATATATTTAAGCTGGCCAACTACGTCTTAGTCCCTTTGTAAAATGTATAATTGAACAGTAGAATTCTTAATGAATCAGATAAAAATTGAGAGTAGGACTGGCCAGATAAGGGATGACTTTGACGTAGTTGGCCAGCTTAAATATATTGCAATATATGGACAAACAATCCCTGTGTTGTTTAAAGGGTAAGGCATTTTTCAGTAGCAGTATGCACAAAGTGTCTCTGTCTTAAATATATTGATAATGGGTTGAGTGCAGAGGATCTCTTGTTTCTACTATATGTATATTGTGGTCACTACCTCATTGCACCCCCTCTTAATGTTTTTAAGTTAGTGGTTGAGCACAACTTCCCCTTGCTTGTTATTGTTTATACAGGAGCAGTGACCAGCTCCATGTTGTAGCCCCCACCCTTCCCAGCTATAGTCAGGTGATCCCACTGGTGTCTAATAAAAGGGCATCCAAAGTTTGGAGTTTACTTTGAAAGCAGCAAGTAAGTTGCGGGTAAAACTTAGTCCCTTTGTAAAATGTATAATTGAACAGTAGAATTCTTAATGAATCAGATAAAAATTGAGAGTAGGACTGGCCAGATAAGGGATGACTTTGACGTAGTTGGCCAGCTTAAATATATTGCAATATATGGACAAACAATCCCTGTGTTGTTTAAAGGGTAAGGCATTTTTCAGTAGCAGTATGCACAAAGTGTCTCTGTCTTAAATATATTGATAATGGGTTGAGTGCAGAGGATCTCTTGTTTCTACTATATGTATATTGTGGTCACTACCTCATTGCACCCCCTCTTAATGTTTTTAAGTTAGTGGTTGAGCACAACTTCCCCTTGCTTGTTATTGTTTATACAGGAGCAGTGACCAGCTCCATGTTGTAGCCCCCACCCTTCCCAGCTATAGTCAGGTGATCCCACTGGTGTCTAATAAAAGGGCATCCAAAGTTTGGAGTTTACTTTGAAAGCAGCAAGTAAGTTGCGGGTAAAACTTAGTCCCTTTGTAAAATGTATAATTGAACAGTAGAATTCTTAATGAATCAGATAAAAATTGAGAGTAGGACTGGCCAGATAAGGGATGACTTTGACGTAGTTGGCCAGCTTAAATATATTGCAATATATGGACAAACAATCCCTGTGTTGTTTAAAGGGTAAGGCATTTTTCAGTAGCAGTATGCACAAAGTGTCTCTGTCTTAAATATATTGATAATGGGTTGAGTGCAGAGGATCTCTTGTTTCTACTATATGTATATTGTGGTCACTACCTCATTGCACCCCCTCTTAATGTTTTTAAGTTAGTGGTTGAGCACAACTTCCCCTTGCTTGTTATTGTTTATACAGGAGCAGTGACCAGCTCCATGTTGTAGCCCCCACCCTTCCCAGCTATAGTCAGGTGATCCCACTGGTGTCTAATAAAAGGGCATCCAAAGTTTGGAGTTTACTTTGAAAGCAGCAAGTAAGTTGCGGGTAAAACTTAGTCCCTTTGTAAAATGTATAATTGAACAGTAGAATTCTTAATGAATCAGATAAAAATTGAGAGTAGGACTGGCCAGATAAGGGATGACTTTGACGTAGTTGGCCAGCTTAAATATATTGCAATATATGGACAAACAATCCCTGTGTTGTTTAAAGGGTAAGGCATTTTTCAGTAGCAGTATGCACAAAGTGTCTCTGTCTTAAATATATTGATAATGGGTTGAGTGCAGAGGATCTCTTGTTTCTACTATATGTATATTGTGGTCACTACCTCATTGCACCCCCTCTTAATGTTTTTAAGTTAGTGGTTGAGCACAACTTCCCCTTGCTTGTTATTGTATATATATATATATATATATATATATATATATATATATATATATATATATATATATATATGCTTTACATTAATTTATGGTAAATAGCAATACCCCTGTTTGCATCTCCTTAGTAAAATATTATTTTACATTGTTCTCAATATAGCGATGACCATTGGTCTAAGAACTTTCTAGGTTACTGGCAGGTACTGCCTATCAGTGTTTCTTTGGTGTCCCGGTATCAGCTTTTGTTCTCAATGGTCATGGTTTATTTTGATGACTGACCTAAGCCTTATGAATAGCACACTTGGAACAGTCTTACCAGAGTTGTGGGCACATTGGGAAACGCAACTATAGAGCACATATCCTTATAGTCAAACCTTTATCCCATGCAAGCAACTTCTCATCCATTACAATGATAATGTTGCTACAGGGCTGGTTCATCTTTAAGTTAACTCAAAGAAATCTAATTGCAAATTGTCTCAGAATATTTCTCTACATTACACTTAGGGGTCGATTCACTAAATTCGGGTGAAGGGTTAGAATAAAAAAAACTTCGAATTTTGAAGTTTTTTTTGGGTACTTCGACCATCGAATTGGTTAAATTCGATCGAATTCGATCGAAGTCGAACGAAATCGAACGATTCGAAGTAAAAATCGTTCGACTATTCGACCATTCGATAGTCGAAGTACTTACCCTTTAAAAAAAACTTCGACCCCCTACTTCGGCAGATAAAACCTACCGAAGTCAATGTTAGCCTATGGGGAAGGTCCCCATAGGCTTGCTCAGCTTTTTTTCGATTCGAAGGATTTAATCGTTCGATCGAACGAAAAATCCTTCGATCGTTCGATCAAATGTTTAGCACTAAATCCTTCGACTTCGATATTCGAAGTCGAAGGATTTCAATTCGAGGGTCGAATTTCGAAGTATTTTTTAACTTCGAAATTCGACCCTTAGTGAATCTGCCCCTAAAAGTTTACTAGAAGTTGAACAACCCTTTGTACTACTAAACTATTCCATTTGGATGAGCCTGCTCTGATAAGTATATTGTTTCCTCTGTGAATCTAGAAACCCTTTGTAATTCTATTTTATAGTAGTTTATTAACTAGTTTGCACAAGAAACATTTAATCAATCATCAAGGATGCCCATAACCATTTGAAGTAAAATGAGAAGTAATTTATCCCATTGTGATAGCAGACATAACGGTAGGATATTTCAAGCTGATTTCCCCTTTCCTCATGGGCATGAAGATTCTAGTTTCACCAGCCTCTAAAACAGCATTGCAGATAATTGGCTTTGTGCAAGTAGGTAAGTGCTGCTGTTAGGAAAGCTCACTTATATAGTAAAATGTTTCCCCAGCGCAGTAACCCAGAGTAGTCAATCAGCAATTATCCTTCATCAGCCTTTTGTAGTTCAATGATAAAAGGAAATATCTGTCTGGTTTGCAATGGGAAACAGCAGTTTTTGGTTTAAGGAACAGTGCCAAACTGGCCACCATAGGGTCAAAAGTAATTGTTATATTAAATGAATATACATATTTGTTAGTGCCCTGTTATATGTCTACAAATGCAATGTGCTTGAAAAGGTTTATCCATGCTAATGCTGAGGTGACATAACAATAAAAGTGAATGTGTTTGGGCCCCTACTCAGCAGAAAAATACTATAAACCAGTGCTGTCCAACTTCTGTGGTACAGAGGGCCAAAAGGTTTCTGGCCTACATAGTGGAGGGCCGATAATGGAAGCCAGTGTTGACCACTCCCTTTGTTTTAAACCACACCCTCTTTAAAACACAGCCATGTTGCCACAAGACCACGTCCACATTATTTGTGGTAGCACACCAAAAAAAACAAATGGTTGGTGGTCACTGCAGGGATATCACATCACTCATATGTGAAAAAAGTTAAGTCAAATTAAGACATACCTTTAAATCAATATGCTTCATCTTCCCTGTGAATAACACAGCACCCCCGGCATATGATTAAACACCTTAGGGGCCCCTAATAATAATTTATTTTCAAATGCTAACAAACCCCCATAACAAATACCAGGCTTATGTTCCACAGGCAGAGCAGGGCACATTTTATATGCACTTTTGGCACTGCATTTGGAAGCAATTCACATCCGCCTCCATATGTTGTTTCAGTATGAATGAAATACAGACACATGCTAATAATGCTCCCCAGTGGTATGTTCAAGTAAGAAATTAATATGCTGTAGTATTAAAAGAAAAGGTGTTCCACTAAAAGAATAGAAATAAAAGAGCTGAGAAAAAGTAAGCACAAACAGGGTAATAGAGGAAACACTTGATGCGAATGGCTGCATGTAAAAAATGTTGCATGTAAAAAAAAGCACAAGAACAGTGAGAGGCCAAGGGATGTCAATCATAAGAATAATTAAGAAGCAAGTCAGAAGATATTAATAATGAGAACAAGTAAGATCTGGAGGCCTATTTATCGACAGTCTCATTTTTGTGGTTTTTGAGATTTTTGAAACCATGACTTAACTCACTTTCTCTAAAACCACTAATGTCATGAAATGTATTAAAAGATCTCAGTTTAAAAAGCACAAATGAAAAAAGCTCTGAACGATCTGAAAAAAAATGAGAAAACCTCTAAAAGCCCAAATTGATTAAAAATGATCCAATATGATCAGCACAGCTTCTATTGACTTCTATAGGACCTCGACAACTTTTACCTGGCAAAATTGTGGTTTTTATACTTAATAAATCTCACATTTTTACAGTATTATAGAAATATAGAAAAAAACACACATTTTTTGCGATTTTTGGAAAAAAAATGAAATTTGAGTGCCAATGTTAGGGCACCCCCTAGGATTGTAATGACTTGCCCAATACCCTGGCCTGTGCTTCTGTTCGCAGAAAACTGCACCAGTCAGGGGCACTTGCAAGCGAAAAAAACCTCTTCCTTTCTTCTTTCTTCATGTGGGTACACATGCGCAGTATAGTTAAGAACAGGACTTTAACAAAAAAGCTAGCTCTTTCGCTCTACTGAGCATGTATTGGACACTGGATTTTGATGCAGGTTGCGGGTAGAAGTTCTGGGGTGCGAGTATAGACCCGGGTCAGCGGTTCTGCAGGTTTGCGGGTCGCAGGTCGGGCCGCAGGTCTTCTCAATAGTGATTTTTACTCCTATTTTCTGTTCATTTCTACTTCTGATGATGTCACTTTCGCTTTACAATTATAGCACTTCCTGTTTTACTGATTTTTTTCTGATCACGCCTACTTCCGATGATGTCACTTCCGGTTTACAATGACAGCACTTCCTGATTCTTGATGGTTAGCGGGTCGCGGGTCTGGGTTGTGGATAAGGTACTTGTGGATCGGGTAGGGGGTCCAAGCGGGTTTGAATGCACTTAAGAATGTGGGTTAAGGGCCCGGGTTGCAGATGACAGGTTGCGTGTATGGGTCAGGTTCCAAAAAATGGACCTGCGCAGGACTCTATACCAGGATATCAGGTAAGTGATTACAATCTTTGGGGGGTGCCCTAACATTTGGCACCCCCTTGGATTGGAGCTTTCCTTCTCCTTTAATCATGAATTTAAAAAAGTGGCCTGTTGTAGTCTCCCATAAATAACTATCTATTTGCAGTACCAAAGTATCATACTAGCCTTCTCTTTAATTTTGTAGTAGCATTCATTAGCCATTCTTTGTGTATTTCCTCCAGTGCAATGCATAACAACCAATTAGATATTAGCTATAATTATTGTAGCGATTAATAATTAAACTACTGAACGCGAATGTCTGAATGGTCTAAAGGATTTATTGCACCGGTTGCAACATGTTAGTAAATGAGGGCCTCCAAGCTGCTCTGTTCTCTTGAGATTCTCAAGAGGCTTGAAATGAGGCTCATGCCTACATTATTTAAAACGTGCCTAAAGATAAAAAGCCATTAAAGACATGTGCATAAAAACATTCCCGGGGTAAATTTAGGATGCATAATTGTTGGTTTTATGAGAAAGACGTTCATATTTCAGACTATGCTGGTTTCATGTCAAGTCCTCTCTATTAAATTTCACACCTGTAAAATAAACATCTTTTTTAAGTGAACAGACAAAGTTGATTCAAGAATACTATACAACCCTGATGCTGCTGGGCTACAACTCCCAGCAAACTGTTGATATTTGTCGTCTATAAAATTTGGTTGACTAACAATCTTTACAACCCCCCTTAAAGGGTCACTAAAACCAAGTGCAGAGCTGTCCTACAGCACCCCCTAGTTCTCTATAGAAATGAATGAAATTTTGATTCCGCATGGATAACAATTCATCAATAAGAATTCTACGGACAGAAAACCTATATTATATATTAAATTATAGATGCAAGAAATTCACATTCAATAATTATAATGAATTTTAAAGAGGTTGTTCACCTTTAAATCAACTTTAGACAATTTAGAAATTGATTTTTTATTATTTGTGGTTTTAGAGTGATCTAACTTTTTATTCAGCAGCTCTCCAGTTTGCAGTTTTGGCAATCTGGTTGTCATTGTCCACATGACCCAACAAACCATGCATTGATTTGAATAAGAGACTGGAATATGAATAAGAGAGGCCTGAATAGAAAATGAGTAATAAAAAGTAGCAATAACAAATCATTTGTAGCCTTACTGAACATTTGTTCTTTAGATGGTGACCCTCATTTAAAAGCTGGAAAGAATCAGAAAAAGAAGGCAAACATTTCAAAAACTATAAAAAATAAATAATGAAGACCAATTGAAAAGTTGCTTAGAATTAGCTATTCTATAACATACTAAAAGATAACTAAAAGGCAACCTCTCCATCTAGGGGCCTGGAAGATTTTCTTGTGAGGGGGGCTGGCCCCCAAACGTTATGCCGATGTATTCCACCTTTTTTATTAAATATATTATTTATTTAACCAGTACAAAAAGCAATTCTTGTGCACATGACCAGCATGAAGTAAGGAAATGGAATCCACAGTAGTATAGAATTATATCCTATAACAAACATAGGTTCTCATAAAAACAATATCAACTGTGTCTGGTTCCAAATGTTGCCAAGTACATAGATATACAGACATCTAGTTGAGTGTTTTTTATACTAGCGAATACTTGTGCAATCCTTACACCATTTATAAATCTCTATCTCTATAAATGCTTTTTGCTTTTATAAGAGGCAGATTTATCAAAGGTTGAAGTGAATTTTCGAATTAAAAAACTTTGAATTTCGAAGTAATTTTTGGGTACTTCCACCATCGAATAGGCCAAATTCGACTTCGATTTGAAAATACTTTGAATATTCGACCATTCGAAAATCTAAGTACTGTCTCTTTAAAAAACTTCGACTTTGACACTTCGCCACTTTAAACCTGCCGATTTGCTATGTTAGCCAATGGGGACCTCCTAGAACCTAGAACCAAAATTTGGCTAAGTTTTAAAAAGTCGAAGTTTTATTTTTGAAAATCGTTCGATCGATCAATTAAATCGTTTGAATCGATGGATCGATTAAATCGTTTGAATCGTTTGATTCAAACAATTGCTACGATCGATCGGACAATCGAAAACGGCCAAAAAATTCAAAAAGAAAAGTTCGGTTATTGAATTTGCCAAATTCGATGGTCAAATTTCAAAGTTTTTTAACTTCGAAATTCGACCCTTGATAAATCTGCCCCTAAGTATCATTAATAAAAATGGAAGAAAAAGGTAGTAATAAATCACGATAGAGTCAGCTTTTTCACTTCAAAAGTAAAATAATCTAAAAGATCAATAAAAGAGAGAAAGGAAAAGGGGTGCTCAGCCGTTCTGAGATGCCTTACCAGACATCATTATACTTACAAGTAGGGTTAACATTCCAGCAGGTCTTAACAGTAAATTATAGGCCTAGACAAGAACATGGTAGAATAGCTCCTAGTCCATTGAATAGTGAGGATAAGATTCGGACTCCATCAAAATAACCCATGGAGACCACGTTTTAAAGGAATTGTTCAGTATAAAAATAAAAACTGTGTAAATAGATAGGCTGTGCAAAATAAAAAATGTTTCTAATATAGTTAGTTAGCCAAAAATGTAATGTATAAAGGCTGGAGTTATTTGATATATAACATGTCAGTCAAGACTCTACTTCCTGCTTTTCAGCTCTCTTGGTTTACACTGACTGGTTACTGTGGTTACCAGGCAGTAACCAATCAGAGACTTGAGGGGGGGCCACATGGGTCATATCTGTTGCTTTTGAATCTGAGCTGAATGCTGAGGATCAATTACAAACTCACTGAACAGAAATGTACCATGTGGCCCCCCTTCAAGTCACTGACTAGCTCAGAGTTATAGAGCTGAAAAGCAGGAAGTTAGATTCTGGCTGTTTTATTAGACATCTGTTCACTCCAGCCTTTATACATTACATTTTTGGCTAACTAACTATATTAGAAACATTTTTTATTTTGCACAGCCTATCTATTTACCCAGTTTTTATTTTCACACTGAACTATTCCTTTAACAAATAAATCTTGCTTTCCCTGCGCGTAACTCAATAGTTCTTCCATTCTCTTGATAAAACCCATTTCCGTCCACCATTCAGTAACAGTAGGGGGAGTAGAGGACCTCCAATGACAGGGTACTACTGCTCTGACCGGTGAGCCAGGGAGCATAGAAAGTAAGCCCACGGAGGGCAACTACGATTGCCAGAATAAACCGTATTTATGAAGAAAAAAGCCTGAAAAAATAGGGTCGGGCAAACTTCAGAGCTCCAAATTGTTTTCAGATAGGACTTTATTAAATCACGAAAAAATCTTTTGGGGTTCGTAATTCAGACCTTGATAAATAATTCATGCCTTAAGTCTACTAGAAATTAATTTAAATAAACCCAATAGGCTGAATTTGCTTCCAATAAGCATTAATGATATCTTATTTGGGATCAAGTACAAGCTACTGTATTATTATGACAGAGAAAAAGGAAAACATTTTTAAAAATTTGGATTATTTGGATAAAATGGAGTCTATGGGAGACAGCCTTTCCGTAATGTGGAGCTTTCTGGATTTTGGGTTTCCGGATAAGGGATCCTATACCTGTACAGTAAAAAAAATTCCCACAAAAGGGCTTACATGATGCAAGAGGCTCTTTTAGTGAGAAACGTGCCTATTTCCTCACTTTTTTGATGTGCGCTGGATTTCGTGCAATACCCTAAAGTTTTTCTGGCGAAAATTCTGAAAAAAATTGTGACATTCATGAAAATCGGATGAAAAAATCCAAAAAAAATCGTGAAAAAGCTAATTTTCAGGAAAATGTAATAATAAATAAGTGTAAAAAACCTGAGAAGATTTGATCAGTGTTTGTAGCAGTAAATATTGAGATAAATTCGGACTCTGATAAATAACCCCCTAATCCTGCAGGAGCATGCGCAGTTGAAGCTGATTCCTGCTTCTGTGCATGCTCCCACAGATTTTGTGTCGGGGATGAAACTGGAAGGGAATGCAACGGGCAGAAGATGGTGTTCAGGAAATCTGCTGCACTGCTCTGCATTTTAGAGTCAGGTTTTTTTTAAAAGCACAGTGCTGGGGGGGGGGAGAGGGGAGGGGGCCTTTGGCAGGCAGTTAAGGGCAGGCTTTTGTTACTAGGTAGACTATAGTTCTACTTTAAGATCACAGTGTAATGCAATCCCTCCCTCCCTCATTGCATTGTGAGGTGGTGGATTCTAAAACTTGAAGTTTATGCACCACCCACTATGAAAAAAAGAGAAACATCAAATCCTGGAATCCATGGCTTCCAAATAGAACAATATGAGGGAGGGGTTGCGTTATACTTAGCCCTCTTAGTAATTTGTCCCTCTCTTGGACATAGGTGCTAAACTGCACAAGTGTAAGAGCAACCAATCAGCCACTAAGGAATAGATGCTCTACCATCTTAATTTTATTCCCGAGATCCCTTGTGAAGACTTGTGCTTGCACAGCCACAGTACAATAAGATTTTCTGAATTCAGTCAACTGCGTGTGCACAATCCCAAGCCTTCATAAGTTATCCCTGGAAATTAAAAGTAAGATTAGGAAGTTTTTTTTTTTACAGTGAGAGGTGTGAAGATGTGGAATTCTCTCCCTGAATCAGTTGGACAGGCTGATACATTAGATAGCTTTAAGAAGGGGTTGGATGGCTTTTTAGCAAGTGAGGGAATACAGGGTTATGGAAGATAGTTCATAGTACAAGTTGATCCAGGGACTACTCCGATTGCCATTTTGGAGTCAGGAAGGAATATTTTCCCACTCTGAGGCAAATTGGAGAGGCTTCAGATGGGGTTTTTTGCCTTCCTCTGGATCAACTGGCAGTTAGGCAAGTTAAAAAAAAGTTAAAAGGTTCAACTTGATGGACATGTGTCTTTTTTCCACCTTACTTACTATGTTACTATGAAAGAAGGCAGTGCTTCATTAGAAAGATATCTAGGACAGTGTATTTTTATGAAAAGAAGCACCAACCCAGGGAAACACTTTGCTGTTTAATTCACAGAGGGGTGTCTAACATCATGTTGCCCAACTACCCCACCCCCCAATCCCCATGAAGTAGCCTTTCCTTGTTCTTTAGGGAAATGGAAATACAATTGGCAGGCAAACAAAAAAATGCTTTTTCAGGGGTAGAAGTGGTAGCTAATACACAAACACAGCCCTTTCTTTTAAGGGTGCATAAGGAAGGCTATGATCCTGTTTTTGCCTCAGTGCTGTTTCTAGGGTTGCCATCTGTTTGGTTTTGACCCGAACAGTTCGGTTGTTGTAAGGCCTGCTCGGGTCTGAACTTTTTTGTTCGGTTTTCAGCCTTATGAAATCCAAACAATAATCTGGCCAATACTGTACACGAAAAGCATTTAAATACTAAGATACTCGCCTTTCTTATTATTACAGAAAAAAGCAAATCAATCAAAAATAAGAATGCTTTTTTTCTAAATTAGCATTGCTGTATTTCAGAGCTTTCTGGATAACTGATTTCTATATAATAGATCTCATACCTGCAATTAAAAGATTGGTCTTAATCATCAAACAGAATATAGGGTTGCCATCTGTGTGGTTTTGAACTGGGCATCAACACTTTAAAACATTGGATAGAAATCCAACCAGTTGCATCTAAGTGATGCAATAACCTTGCCCTGGTGTCATAACTCCACCAACATCATTGTGCCCACCTCTGATGTCATCATGTCTGTTCCTACATCACTGCCTCACCCCCGATGTTATCAATGCACAGTGTCCTGCAAATAAATCTACCATCCTTTCCTCTGTATGTGATTTTGGATCAGAGAAGTTCCAAGGTCAGTCAAGTCTGTCCTGACCTTGGGTGGAGGCATGCCAAATTAAAGTTTAACTGCTCTCCTATGTAGCAGAGACCTAGGTCTTCTGTAGCACCAAAAATAATGAATTGAGTGCAGGATTTCTTGCAGTAGCAGAACAGGGCTACAGGTGCACAATTCTTCTTAATCCATATGATGGAGTTGTTTCAATGAATATCCCTCTCAATCAAACTGCAAGGGGAAAGCTAAACAACATGAAGATCCATGTTTCAGAACACTGTGCTGAGTATTTGAATACATTTCAGTAGCTCCCATAACAAGCCCACGTTGTCAGTAGCATAACTAGATATTACAGGGCCCCACAGCAAATTATTTTTCAGGCCCCTAAAAATGTCTATAGGTTTACCTGTTTGACAAAGATTAATAGATATTGTTAATATCTCATGGGGCCCCTATACCTCCTGGGCCCCCTTGCTGCCACAGGGTCTGCTTCCTCTGTAGTTACGCCCCTGCACGTTGTCTTTCTAAACTAGGACCTTGCAGTCATCCTTGCTCGTTCACATAAGAAAACCCCGCCTGTGAGGCTGCCCTGAAACAGGCTCTGTGAGGATACAGACTTTGGCTCTACACCACCAGTGACTCCTGATTATCCACCACAAGTCAGTTTTATCCTAAATGCTGTTGCACAGCTGTGACCTTCCCCGGCCAGCTTGCCAAACCCATGCAATGGATTATTTTAATCTCCGCAAAATACCTCTGTGTTTATATTAATAAGCCAAAGTTACCGTACTATCATTCCCCCAGTGCAATAAATCTCCACGAACAATAACACAATCATTTTTATTCTCCGATGAAGAGTGGGCGTGAGGTGATCAATACAAAGGAATAGCCTCACTGGCTCTTTTCATAACCTTTTGATAAACCCTCTGTTGATTGCTCTTTCATTACTGTACCTGGAAAACGATACTCTAATATTGTGCAGCTTCGTAACTTCCCAGGGAGCTAAATATAGATTTATGCACAAGCAAAGAAAAGAAGATTCCTGCATGCAGTGGCTTCACGGTGCAACACAAAGGCAGAGGAGCTGACAGAGGGAGAGGGGCTGGCCAGGACAGCAGCTGGGATAGGTGATAGCAGTCAGAACATGGAGACCTTTTCTGTTTCATTTAGCCATTTTTCATACAGTAACATGTTCTCATCAGAGATTTTTGTAAGCTGCAGACAAAGCCTAGCAGGCCTCCAAAAGAATCTTTTGTGTTTCCCACCCCTGAATTATCTAGGGCAACTGAAGCCATTTCCTTACATAATTATTACTAATGAGCTTGCAGGGTCTTTTTCAGACACGTCTCATTAGTTACACCTTTGTGACGGATTATGGATAATATCGTTAGGGAGATATGTCTTCTTTTATATTAGAGAGAAAATCCTAAATACTGTGTAATTTCAGAATCAAGTGATGACAAAGGCTTTTCCAAATTTAGCAATTGCGATCCAAAAACTTTTATCATACAATACAATGGCATTTTGAGTATAATGTAACGAAAGGCCCAAAGACTGGCAATGGTTTAATCGCTGATATATCGAATATCAAGCCTCTTTTCGACTAGTTCACAGAGAGTACAATATAAAATATGTATGTTGTTCTAGGGTTCATTAGTAAAATATCAGCTCAATATATTTCTTAAATGGGTCATACTGTAAACCTCCCCTAACACTCTCCTGACTGTAATCCCTAGATCTCTGAACTTGTCATTTTAAAAACAAATTTTTGCCTAAATTTGCCTAAATTCACATTTGGGCCTGTAGGGAGGTAAGAAATAAACACAAGGCATAACAATTCACCAGAGTAGATGATCACTGTTACAGTTTGCATATAGTTAAGAGACAACAAGAGGAGTACCCTGTTCACTAGAGCTTACAGTCTAAAAGGGAGTGTGAGATATAAGGTTGGGGTGACCAGTGTGGCTACAGAGCTCTTTATCAAGATAGTAGTGTTAATTGCATAGTGAGAGACATAAACCACCTGTGGCAGGAAAGATTTAACTGCAGATGACAAATCTCTTCATCAAACAACGTTGCATGTCCAATATAAAATCTATAAGTAATACTCATCTTCTATCTAAAAGATTAGTTAGCACCTAACATGGCAAAAGGAGAATAGAATCAGAAGAGCACAGAACTGCAGCTACCCTCACTTAGTTAGTCAAGGCATATCTATAGCACTTTATGTGGCAGCCTTGGTTTTGGAAGTTTACTCATAAAAGTAAAAAGTATTAGTGACACACTGTAAGATCTGGTCTTTGCACACAACTGTATATGTGCAGTGTGTGCAGTGCATTTCAAAGTCCTTGCAGACAGGGTCAGACTGGATCATTGGCGGTCCACCGGGGCTGCGTCACTGTGGGCCCCGTACCGACCTCTGAACTCATGCTACATGCATGTGCGAACGCCGACGTGTAGCAGCAGAAGATCTTTTTTAAGGGGCAGCCAATCAGGGGAGCAGGTCTGGGCTGGCGGGCCCCACCGGGTTTTTTACTGAAGTGTATACTTCCCAGATCTCCAGTACATCATACTTCCTCACACACAGTAAACCATTTCATGGACCCCAGAACTCTGGTACATGCATGATGAAGGGTACAAATACTATATTTTACAGCTATTGGTAAAACTGCTAAATATTGCTTAACTCTCTTGCATACTACTCATTCATGTTTTTGCTAAGTAAATTGCACACCCCAGTTCTCCTGCATCACTCTAGTACATTATAATTCCCCTGGGACCCATTTGCCTTTTCTTAGCCACTAGTACTCTAGAAGACCATTATACAACCCCCCCTTACCTATACAGAACGCTGCACATGAACATGCGGCTAGAGCTCCAGCAGTGCATTATCTATCCATTCTTAGCCTTAAATGGGACAGTGACGTATACATCTGTGCCTCCTCTCTCACAGGAGACCTTTCTCAAGTTAATTACCCAAGACATGCTGAGAAATGTAATTTAAACAATAACAACTAAGCAATAGCCACAGGGGACATAAAGATACCTTTGAAAAAACAATTAGTAGGGTTGTAGTAATTACTGTATTTTTAGATGTCATTGTATTGTATGTATAATCATATAATATTGAGAGATTCCTTATTAAATAAGAAATGTACAGCTGAAAATTAGCAATAGGAAACAGGAACTGTGAAAGAGCCAATGAAGCAGTGCTAGCTGCAAAAAGTGTTTATTCCAACAACATGTTTCGGGCACACAGGCCCTTTATCAAGTATAGTTTACAAATCACATAGTGCACATATATATAGTGAACAAAGGATATGATGTCATCCCACCGTGGGAGTGGTAAGTAATCCATTAGCATATGAGTCCATTACAACCATCGTTGTGTGTTTTAACATGTAAGTACGACTTACATAAAATTCAGAAAAGATCAGAAAAATTATATAATACAGAAATACAGAGAAAAAAATGGAACTGCCCTAAATCGTGGGCCTACCAATGACAAAATCATCACAATATTTAGAATAAACAGGAACCTCCTGCCACCGCCTGCCATCGCACCGATTGCACCCCGACTAGTGATGGGCGAATTTGGGGCGTTTTGCAGAAAAATGAAATTTGCGAAATGGCGACGGCGTCTCATTTTTGATGATGCCAGCGAATTGTCCCTGGCAAATTTTTGCGGCGGTTTCGCGAATGTATTCAACGGCGGCAAATCGCTGGAATTGCAACAAATGTTCGCTCCTGCCGAATAAATTCGCCCAACACTAGCCCTGACCACTCAAACCAGGTATGGAAAGACTATAGAGAGGGAGCCGACCTTGCAGTCCAGACCCCCCTGCAGACGCGGGGTCTGCATCCTCTATAGTTACACCACTGGATTCTAAATACCACAAAAATACACTTAGGGGGTTATTTACTAAATAAAATAATGTGATTTTTTTTTTTTTAATAAAATCTGACTTTTAAAAAAATCCGATTTTTTTGCCTCAAAGCTAATTTTCGGGAAAATGTAATAATAAATAAGCGTAAAAAACAGAGTGGATTTGATCGGAGTTTGTAGCAGAAAATATCGAGATAAAATCGGACACAGAACATCAGTAATGTGCATTTACCTATGTGAAATATAGAGACAAAAAAAGTATACGTATACAGTTTTATGAATGACATTCTAGACCCTGCAAGGACACAATAATGCATCAAACCCATTAGTATGTTGCATTCTGTCAGTCTTAATAGAGTTGGGGAATGAGGATATTGGAAAGTGCAGTCCCATACCAGTAACTACAAGCACTGCTATAGTCCCACATCTTCTATATATTTGCTCAGTTTCAGGGTAACTAGCAGGAACACAGATGACACACTCTGATTGTCTTTAAGAGCTACCTACCAGCTGTTACAGAATCAGAGCAATAGATTGGGGTTTGTTAACCTATAGGTCATACCCCTTGTTAGTTATGGCGAGTCACAATGAATACTGTGAAATGGTCTTGCAGCTTAAATTGGGTCCCCTTAGAAAAGGAATAAATGAATCTACTGGTACTTAAAAGCAGTTGATTGTACTGCACCAGATTTTTTGAGCTAAAGTAAAGTGATATACAGGTATGGGATCCATTATCCGGACAACCGTTATCCAGAAAGCCCTGCAAATTACAGAAAGGCCATCTCCAATAGACTCCATATCATCCAAATACTAGAAATTATTTTCTTTTTCTCTGTAATAATAAAACAGTACCTTGAACTGATCAAAACTAATATATATAATTAATCCTTAGTAGAAGCAATAACCAACCTATTGGGTTTATTTAATGTTTACATGATTTTCTAGTAGACTTAAGGTATGAAGATACAAATTGAAACAAGGTCCATTGTCTGGAAAACCCAGGTCCTACACATTCTGGATAACAGGTCGCATACCTGTATTTGTATTTTGTAGTCCTTTTTATCTGAACTACAGAAGCGAATGGTTTTCGACAGCCTGAAGTTGGCAATTCAACTAATAGGATTTTAGAATATTTATAGGGAAAGAACCCACTGATCTTTTTAAATATGTATAGCCATTGGATTTTAAAGAGTCTTTCCTGGCGATTAAGATGGAGATAGAGTACTATTTAGTAGAGACTGTGGATGGAACTAAATTTATATATGGGAATAAATGTTCCTTCCAAGAAAATAATAAAGGGACAATTTTATCCTTTGACCCTTTGCCTGCCACATATAATAAAACCTTTTGAACCATTAATCAAGGAATTGAGTTTGAGATGCAATATATTTTAAGTTTCTGTGTATATATATCTTCTATATATTTGCTCAGTTTCAGGGTAACAGGAACACAGATGACACACTCTGATTGAGAGCTACCTACCAGCTGTTACAGAATCAGAGCAATAGATTGGGGTTTGTTAACCTAAAGGTCAGACCCCTTGTTAATTATAGAGAGTCACAACGAATACTGTGAAATGGTCTTTAATTGGGTCCCCTTAGAAAAGGGAAAAAAAAATGCTGGTACTTAAAAGCAATTTATCATTTAAAAGCAATTTATCATACTGCAGCACATTTTTTGATCTATCTAAAGAGCTAAAGTAAAGTGATATGGAATCCGTTACCTGCAAACCCATTATCCAGAACTCTCTGAGTTATGGAAAGGCCATCTCCCATAGACTTCATTTTATCCAAATAATATAATGATTTCCCTTTTCTCTGGAGTAATAAAACATTTTTTAAATTGAAAGCTGGAAAGAATCCAAAAAAAGGCAAATAATTTAAAAACTATAAAAAATAAATAATGAAGACCAATTGAAAGTTGCTTAGAATTGCCCATTCTTTAACATACTAAAAATGAACTGAAGGGTGAACCACCCCTTTACGGGACAAATTTATCATTTAACCATTTGCCTGCCACATATAATAAAACCTTTGTCCCCCATTAGGGAATTGAATTGTGAACCTCATTGGAATCAGGGCATGTTGGCAGCCAAGCACTTCATTTTTTAATTGTTGAATAACTCAAATGCATTTGTAGATATTTTGTTCAACATGTTTTGCATTTTCAACCAGTATATAAAATGGTTACGTTGACATAGAAACAAATATTTTATTGTAGAAAATGAAAATTCAATGGTACTGTGAGGTGCTCCTTTAAAGACGTAAAATTAATAAAATATGGTGCTAAAAGCCTGCTTAGAAATCAGGGACACAAGCCCAATAAAAAAAAGATGCAAAACCCAGAATCTCAGTCTACTTTGATATCACCGCTTTCTCAGGCTGGTAGGGCAGTTACATTCCTTTAACTTTTTCTTGGGCAAAATTCTGGAGGAGAAAACCCACATGTTTACAATGAGGAATAGTAATGAGCAAATTTGTGGCTTTTGCTTTGCAAATTTTTCTACGAAGCAAAAGCCACAAATTTGCTCATTACTATTCCTCATTGTAAACATGTGGGTTTTCGAATTTGCCGAAAAATTTGTGAATTTAGCAAAAAAGTCAATGGGCATCAAAATAATTTTGATGCGCAACAATTTTGACGCAAGCGTTGTTTTTTATATTGTGGTGGATTTTTGTGCCGTCTAATTTTCGCCACAGTTTATCGAATTTATTCACTGGCAGCGAAATGTGGAAATTTCGGCAAATCCGTGCCTGCTGAATTTATTGGCCCATCACTAATAAGGAAATTCTGTAACATTAATTGCATATTCCTACAGCACTGTATCTTTCATTTTGTGTCCCAGATGAATATTTTATACAAATGGATGTCTTTAGAGAATCCTGTTGTTTTATAACAAATGTAATATCCTCTGGATGCCTTGTAAAATCAAAAGGACACCAATTGATCTCAGTGCTAAATGTACAGTTTGTTGAATTTCTCTGCAAAAATCCAATTAATTGTTAATTTAACATTTCAAGCTGTAGCTATGTTTTTTTTTTACAACATAGAGCAAAATAATGATTATGTTCCATAGCTGATTGATCTGATATTCACAAGCTTTCTGTTCCTGTGGAACCTTGTGCAATAACTACATGACCCACTTGACCCAGAGGAATCTGTAATATGAAATGTCAGTTATGTGGTTCAAGCTTAGTTCCCAGCTGTGCAATGCTGTACAAAATACATCCATGACAGTTCTGTGTGCATGCTGACCCAGGAACTGAAAATATAAGTTCACAGTATTGGTTGGAAGGAGTATTAAACATGTTTACTGTGGTAGTCATTTTCAACAAAAAGTAAAGCCATGGGACCATTTAATAGGTGACTATATAAAAGAATCTTGTCTAGCAACTAAACAATCATAATTGAGACGTGTGGCCTTTGCACATGTTTATGTTGGGAGAGGAGTAGGAGTGCTGAATTCTTTTCTATTGGTCTGTTACCGTCTGTCAAGGATTGTCCATAATGTGTATTTGTATTTTATAACTAATGTTCTGCAACATGTGAACAGTATGGAACTGTGTAGGTGTAGGAGAGTAGGGGGTTATGGTTACCACTTCCCCACTCAGCTCTATAGCCTTATATAGAGGATTACAGAGGATTACTAAAGGAGAACTAAATCATAAAAAAGATATTGTCATATTTATATATACTGAACTTATTGCACCAGCCTGAAGTTTCAGCTTCTCAATAGCAGCAATGATCCAGGACTTCAAACTTGTCACAGGGGGTCACCATCTTGGAAAGTGTCTGTGACACTCACATGCTCAGTGGGCTCTGAGCAGCTGTTGAGAAGCTAAGCTTAGGGGTCGTCACTAATTATCAAGCAGAAAATGAGGTTTGTCTGTAATATAAGCTGATGCTACAAGTCTGATTATTAAATTATCGTGTTAGTTGCACTGGTTCTGTGCTGCCATGTAGTAGTTATGCTAATCAGTCTTATATTGTGACATTTGTATTCTATGTGTACTGTATATTGTGAGTGGGTCCCTAAGCTCAGTAAGTGACAGCAGCACAGAGCATGTGCAGTGAATCAGCAGAGAAGAAGATGGGGAGCTACTGGGGCATTTTCAGAGACACAGATCTTCCCTGCTGAAGGGCTGTGGTTGCTTTGGGCTGGTACAGAAGCCTGAAACATAAGTTACAACATTTCTAGCCTACTTCTTTAGTTAAGCTTTATTTCTCCTTTAAGTGCTAACTTTGGGTGAAAGGAAAAGTGTTGGAGGTGTAGGCATGTCCTGTGGGAAGTGTAAAGCCTAAGGGGCATATTTATAAAGGGTCGAATTTCGAATTTGAAAAACTTCGAAATTCAAATTCAAAAAGACCAACCGAAGTTAAGTCAAAGTTTTTTTTGGCCGAATATATCCGTTTTCGATCTGATAGGTCCGTATTCGACTGAATTTGAATCGAATTAATAACGCAGTAGATCGAATTCGATTCAAAGTTTTTCCCAAAAAAAACGTCGACTTTTCAAAGTCCACCAATTAACTCCAAATAGGTTCTAGGAGGTCCCCCATAGGACAGGCAGGTTTTAGATGGCGAATGGTCAAAGTCGAATTTTTAAAGAACCAGTACGTGAGAAATTTTGATAAATTCGAATCAACTTTGGACTATTCCCTAGTCGAACTACACAAAAAATATCTCAAAATTCGATTTTTTTTTCATTCGAAAATTCACCTCGACCTTTGATAAATCTGCCCCTATGAGTGAGAGTTAGGTATAAGTACGATACTCTAACAAACATAGCAGAAGAGTTACAATTAAATGTGCATTCTACCACTGGAGGTGTTTAATACGGCTAAAATCAAGTTCGAGTAGAATCCCTCAGAGAACGCTCGGAGGACCTTCACATCAGGGATGATATCTCAGTTACTACTACTACTGACTAATACACTGTCTTGCATTTGCCATGCTAGACCATTCATCTCTGCTTTAGTAGACTTAAAGGAAAACTATACCCCCAAAATGAATACTTAAGCAACAGATAGTTTATATCAAATTGAATGACATATTAAAGAATCTTACCAAACTGGAATATATATTTACATAAATATTGCCCTTTTACATCTCTTGCCTTGAACCACCATTTCGTGACTCTATCTGTGCTGCCTCAGAGATCACCTGACCAGAAATACTACAACACTAACTGTAACAGGAAGAAGTGAGGAAGCAAAAGGCAGAACTCTGTCTGTTAATTGGCTCATGTGACCTTACATGTGGTTTGTTTGTGTGCACAGTGAATCTTACGATCTCAGGGGGCGGCCCTTATTTTTTAAAATGTCAATTTTCTATTTATGATTACCCAATGGCACATACTACTTAAAAAAGTATATTATTATGATAATGGTTCATTTACATGAAGCAGGGTTTTACACATGAGCTGTTTTACTCGGTATGTTTTAATAGAGACCTACATTGTTTGGGGGGTATAGTTTTCCTTTAAATGTAAATGTGTAACTGTTTGTAGACTATGGTAGTCCCAATATATTATCAGATAGGCTTCATTGGTGGTATTTTACTGGGATTAGATTACAATCAAGATGCATACACTCTATGAAAATATTTGCTTGTGTAATTCTGTAACTCACCTGAATGCCTCTCATTGGTATAATCATCATTTACCTTTATATATCACATATGAACCTATGTCTAAAACTCACACTGCCTCTTCATTTTACATAGAAAATGTGCATTGTTTTTGTTCAACAAAAGTGTTCGTAAGGTTATTCTTTTGAAGGATATGGGAAAAAATACATACACAAAAGGCTAGCAGGGTGATGGCCTGTGTATAAAAATAGCCTCTCGTTTATCAGCAGTCGATAAGGTCTTTTTTAGGAAGCTGTCTGCTTTCCAGCTGTGAGATTTACAGTGTACAGTACATAGAGCAGCATGATGTCAACTGAAGAAGCTGTAAGACAGTCCAATTGTGGAGGCATTGCATAAATCATTTCCTTGGGGAGACCATCAGCCTTCACACTCTAAAGATGCATTTGTGTATATGAAGCTGAAGTCAGACCCTTCATAGTAGTAATTGGAATCCTTTCCTGTGAGTTGCAGAAGGAGATTCCCTGCCTTAGTCTAAAAATGCTTTCACTGCTGAATTCACATAAACCCAACCCTGCGTGACTTCTTTTCACAGTGTACACAAAGCATTTGAGCAATGAAATGTGAGATGTATTTGTGTGTGATATAATAACAACACCGCAACTCATTAGTTCAGAAATTCTTTGCCTTTGTTTCAGAATGCAAACCCAGGTCTTGAGGTTGTGACATTTATAGAGAAGGAAAATTCACAGTGAAGAAAATCAATAGCATTGTGCCGACATAAAATATTACTAAGCAGCAATGTATAGGTATACAAATGTTACAGAACAGTTTAATAATGTTTATTTGAAAATGTGTTTTGTGCTCTTCTTTTATCTACTGGAAATGGGATTGTGTGTGTTTTTCTAGAGATAACAACTTTCCCTGCCTATACATAATGGCTTTAATATTTGAGATTTTGATGAAACAGGTATAGAACCTATAACCCAGAACGGACCTGAGGTTTTCTGGATATGGGATCTTTCAATAATATGGGCCACCATACCTTAAGGGTTAGTCCACACTTTTCCGAAGTTCCCTGAAGTTTCCTCATGAGGCAACTTCGGGCCACTTCGGAAAACGCTGCGCGCGCGTGCTTTAGCGCAGGCGACTTTTTATTATAGCGGATGGGAAGAGACACAAAGGCAGTTCAGGGAGATTGTCACCCAGAAAAAGAGCCGATTAGCTGCCAGGCGACTAAATCTCCCCAAATCTCCTCGTGTGGCTAACCCTTAGTCTAACAAAAAACATTTAAACATCAAATGAACCTAATGGGATTGTTTTGTTATCAGATTGGATTTATGCAGTTTAGCTGGGATCACATATAAACTACTGTTGGAGCGTATGGGGGATATCCTCCCCGTAATTTGGAGCTTTCTAGATAAAACGAGTAATTGTTCTTACCATTCTTAAAAACAGAAAGGATGGTTTAGAAATCTGCCCTATTGTAGGCATACTCTGCTTTTTTAAAGGGTGGTTCACCTTTTAGTTAACTTTTAGTATGGTATAGAATGGTCAATTCCAAGCAACACTTTAATTGACCTTCATTTTTTCTTTCTTTTTTTTTGTTTTTGAATTATATGAATTAATTGCTCAATAAAACTTTTCCCCAGCTCTCTGGGGCCCACTGCTGCAGTGAAAATAATCCTCCAATGAGAGCCCCCAGATCTGTGTAAATCTGTCTTCATGTTCTTCATTTTTGCCACTGGAGTTGGAAGCATTAACCACAGTTTAACACTGAACAAGTCTAAGTCTGTCCTTCCTCCCCATGTGATACCAGTGTAATTTAATGAAGCCAGAATTACATAATAATCTCCATTCACGTATGTGTTATGTATGTATTAAGGGTTAAATGGTATATAATTCTGTCTTTTTTATTAACATATAGACAACTGGGGAGGGGGCAGTGAAACAGCATTGTCCCCTTTAATAGAATTTGTTACTAAAGCAGTTGCTGCTGTGGTTGAAATGGTTTCTATGAATAGGTTATATTTGGGGTAAGAGCAATGACCAGAAACACAAGGAAAGTTTTCTCTGTGATAACATCATGGGGTAGATTTACTAAGCAGCGAAAATTCGCAAGCGATCGCTTCACAGGCTTCGCAAGGGAGAACCCCCCCCCAAAAAAAGGACTTTTGCAGGCTATCACTCTGGAAAAAGGAAAAGACGCCAGCGTTAGTCACTTCAACCTTTAGTAAATCTGCCCCATGTATTTAGTGTTACCTAGGTACAGAGTATAGAAAAGGCCACATTTTTTATGTTCACTTAACAGGGAAATGTTTTGTTTACTCAATAGACATGCCATGGACATTTTTACCTCTCCTACATTTGGGGGTAGATTTATCAACGGTCGAAGTGAAAATTCGAATTTATTCAAGTTTATTTTAGTGTAATTCAACTAGAGAGTAGTTAATTTTTTAAAAAAACGTTTTTAAAAAAATTTGAATTAGAATTTTGAAATTTATCATGGACTAGCGCTTTAAGACTTCAGATTCGACTATTCGCCACTTTAAACCTGCCAAATTGCTGTTTTAGCCTATGAGGGACATCCTGGAATCAATTTGGAGTTGTTTGGTGGCATCCCTAAAATCTAGCAATTTGAGTTTACGGGTCGATTCCATTCACCGAAATTGAAAAAATTAGATTTTTTTTTTTAAATTCAATTGGTAATTTTTAACTCGAAAATCGAGTTTATGGGAGTTTTTATAAACTCCCATAAACTCTTAATTCGACCCTTGATAAATCTGCCCCATAATGTGCATATAACTGTGCCTTTCCACCCTCCTCTCACAATTACTCTGAAGAACCAAGATCTACAGTGGGCAGAATGCATTTGTAACGCTGTAAATTGCCCCTTTAAAACAGACTCCTATTCATTAATCATTCACCTAACAATGTCACTTTAAACCCATGTTTTCCCTTGCCACTCTTTTTCCTTTGTGCCTGCTACTTCTCATTAGCGCACAACATATTAATCTTGTGGAAAGTAAAAAAAAGCAAAAAAAATATGTCATCTTTCCTGGGGTTTAGAAACAAAGCTGGGGTCCATGGTCCATGTTGATATGAAATACACAAAAAGTGAGGTTGTGTGATTACAAGGCATTGGATCTTCCCTCACCATTTATAGCAGAGAGATTGCCGGGACTTTAGCAATGGTGTCAAATGCTTAATCCTCCTAAAAGGTTTAAAAGGAGAGTGACTTGGTCAGGAGACAATTTTCCCAAGAAATGCAACCCCATGCAGGGACGTCAGCCTATAAAGAATATACAGAATTACATACAAAGTAACCAGTAACTGATACAAAAGGTGAAGAAGGCCCTGTACTAAAGAGCTTACAATCTAGCATGTTTGTATCAGTGCTGCAAGAGAGGTAAAATACCATGCGGCAATTCCTGCCCTGTAGGCTTCAATGATGGCTTCTCTGAGCTTTTATTTGTAGTCTCTGTATGATCTGTCTGTCACTGGACAAACCATCAGATTAGATATATTAAATCTCATATTATGCTTTGTGGGGGTCGCATGATTAAAAAGAAATGCAAGAAGTGGGAGCAACAGATTGAATACCCAATCCAGGCCAATATCCAAGAGAAAGAGTTACTGGGCAATATACTGTATATGCTGGGGTGACAGTGCTAAAAAAGGCATGACTATAGGTGGCCATAGACTCCAAGATCCGCTCGTTTGGCGGCATCGCCAAACGAGCGGATCTTTCCCCGATATGCCACTAATGGCATGGCTATATCGGGGGTAATTTGAACGTTTGGCCGTTTGGCCGAACGATCGAATTACAATGCGCCAAGCGGCTCCGACGGGTCGGTCGGGTAAAAATCCAACCTTCCCGATCGATATCGTGGCCAGATATCGATCGGGAAGACCTGTCGGAAGCCCCCATACACGGGCAGATAAGCTGTCAAATCTGTCCAAACGACCGATATCGGCAGCTTTATCTGCCCATGTATGGCCACCTTAAGTCTAGCTTTGGGTCATTGCATTATATACTGTAAAATAGTTTCTTTAAAAAATATTTTTATTTTCAAAGTAGGGTCCAACTATGGGCGAGTTGGTGCATTGGGAAAAGTAGGGAGTGTGCAAGAGACTTTTGCAGCCTGTAGCTTTTCGTTATATGTATCTAAAACTACATTACAGATGACAGAGATTCTTCCTGTGTGAATTATCCCAAATCAATATCTGCAATAACATATTGAGTTTACCATGTACAGTACATTTTCCTAGCCAAATTTTTTAAGGCCCCCACTGCAACCTGAGGATAAGTGGACCCCAGACTGAACCAGTCATGGGATCTTCTATGGGGTTTTTAATAAAAATCGTACTTTAAGAAGCCCATCTCCTCCTTCATTACAGTATCATATTGGCCATAAACTAAGGTTGACTGAGGCGTTGCTCTCTGAGTAATCCTCTTGCATCTGGAATTAAGTTTGGGAATGGGATGTCTTCATTAGAGAAGGGATGGTGACAATTAAAGAGAATTTAAAGAGTTGATGCAATAAATCGATTATACAGGATTTGACCGAATACAGAGGGCCTGGCTAAACTGAAGTCATGCCACAGGGGTCTTTTCTGACAAATCCCAATGTTATGGATTCAGTACCACCCTAGTTCTTGGGATGCATGTATATACCATTTAACCCTTAATACATAATGTATTGCTTTTAACGGCACTATGTCAGGCATCTTGCTGTTACATACTGTATATGAAGATTATTCTATTATTATGGCTTCATTATATTACACTGGAATCAGACATGGGGATAAAGGACAGACTTGTCCTTTATGCTGGGAAACTGTGCTTTAATCTTCCAATTTCAGTTGCAGGAACAAAACAAAATAGCTAAATACACAGCTCATCATCATCATCATCATTTATTTATATAGCGCTGTCAAGATACGCAGTGCTTTAGCTCATGAGGGATTGTTTTGCACTTTAATGCAGTTCCAGGCCCTGGAGGACTGGAGAAAGTTTTACTGAGCAATATTGCTTTAAGAAAACAACCCTGTTGCTGCTGGACTGTAGCTTCCAGCTTATCTTAGCTGGAACCTAGATAATATGTTTATACTATGTTTATATATGGTGGGACTTGTAGTCTAAAAACAATTAAGTGACGTGTGGTTGAGCAGCGCAGCAAAGTAGGGTTTAGTGTCTCTTCAACCGCTTTCGGGTTTTTTTCTGTTATCAGTGAAGTTCTCAAAAATGTACTTGTGATATTTAAAAAAGAGCTTGCACGACAAGTACATTTATATAGCAATTAGTATTTTGATATGATTCCTAGTGTTTCAGATAAACTGCAATGTAAGCACACTAAGGGGCAGATTTATCAAGGGTCGAATTTCGAATTAGAAAAAGCTTCGAAATTCGGCCATCCAATTGGAATACTTCGACTTCGAAAATCGAATTCGAAATTTTTTTTATATCGAATTTGGCCATTTGCGGTCAAAGTAAAACTGATGAAATACTTTGAATCGAACGATTCAAAGGATTTTATCCATCGATCAAAAGATTTTTCTTCGACTTCAAAAAACTTAGAAAATGCTCTAGAAGTTCCCCATAGGCTAACATAGCACTTTGGCAGGTTTCATTTGGCGAAGTATTGAAATCAAAGTTTCGATTATCAAATGGTCGAATATTCGAACTATTTTACTTTGAATAGAATTTGTCGTAGTCGTAGTATCCTATTCGATGGTCGAAGTATCCAAAAATGACTACGAATTTCGAATTTTTTTACTTCGAAAATTTCCTCAAATTCACTTCGACCCATGATAAATCTGCCCCCTAAATATGGCCCTGGAAATAAGCATCTTGCAGAGCCAGTGGTACTTGGTATGCAGATATAAAGATGCAATATAGGATGACAGCAGTAAGAATCTGCATCATTTTAGATAGGAATCGTAATGGTACAATGTCAAAGCGACATATAGTGAATTAAAAATGTACAGGGTCAGCAAGATATTGTATTGCTAACATATGCCTGCCCAAAACCTGTAGTTATACATAGATATAAAATTAAATACAAATGAGTCTTTGCTGCAGGCAGATATGCTACAGTAGGATACATTCAACTACTTGCTTTAATCAAGGCACATTATGTTAAATGAAGTGTGCAGTAGTTTGTTAAAATCCATGCAGCACTATCATGTTAACCTCACTGCTGTCATAGCTGTTAAAACGGAACTGATAGATATACCAGCCTTTTTGAAAACATCTTTAACATCGTATTTCTTGGCAGTTGAAGTCTTCTTAAACTGATATGTTTATCTAATTATTACAATAATGACACCAGACCTCTAGTTTGAAAGGGGAGATGTGTTCTCGGTGAAATGAATTAAATACATCTATTTTTAAATCTTTGTCATTCCGTTTGTAGGCATTTCTGAAGAACTCAGATTAAAGGGAGCCAATCATCACATGATTGCAACATAATATCCGACATCTCTATGCAGCAGTGTAGCAAATGTTGATGAGCCTTTCAGATAAAGGATAATTGATCCTGCGTTGTATTGGGGGATTCTGGCTACTGATACTAATTTATATCTAGAATCACTGAGGCTTTTTTCCTCAGATCAGAAATAGTTGCCTAATTACCAATAAATAAAATACACATGTGTAACCATAACATTTTACAGGTATACATGAATCAGAAAAGCCCCAGGGTGGCAGTAAAAGAAGGTAATCTGGTTATGTGATGAGATTTTGGGTGCCCATCCTCTATGCCCAATGGGAAAGTTGTATTAGGGTGCAGGCACTGTGTCCCCCCTCTTGTACAACTTAATGTTTGCACTGTAAATCAGCAACAGAAAACGAGGCAGTTATTAAATAGAGCAGTGCTGTCCAACTTCTGTGGTAGCGAGGGCCAACATTTTACTGGCCTATGTGGTGGAGGGCCGATAATGGAAGTCAGTGTTGACCACTCCCCCTTTTAAACCCCACCCACTGTAAACCACACCCATATTACCACAAGAACTTTTAAGATCATATCCACATTAATGGTGGTAGCACACCAAAAAACCAAATGGTTGGTGCTCACTGCAGGGAAATCCCTCATCACTCATATGTGAAATATGAAAGTTATGTAAAAACATACCCTTAAATCCATATGCCTCATCCTCCCCTGTGGATAATACAACAACCCCCAACACATGATTAAACACCTTAGGGGCCCCTAACAACAATTTCCAAATGCTAACAAACCCCAAGAACAAACCCCTAACAGGCTTACATTCCACAGGTAGCATAGAACAAGCAGAGAATGGCACACACAAGCAGCACTGGGCAAGCAGGGAATGGCACACACAAGCAGCACTGGGCAAGCAGAGAATAGCACAGACAAGTAGCACTGGGCAAGCAGAGAATGGCACAGACAAGTAGCACTGGGCAAGCAGAGAATGGCACAAGCAGCAATTGGCAAACAGAGAATGGCACACACAAGCAGCACTGGGCAAGCAGAGAATAGCACAGACAAGTAGCACTGGGCAAGCAGAGAATGGCATTGGCAGCAATTGGCAAACAGAGAATGGCACACACAAGCAGCACTGGGCAAGCAGAGAATAGCACGCACAAGCAGCACTGGGCAAGCAGAGAATGGCACACACAAGCAGCACTGGGCTAGCAGAGAATGGCATACACAAGCAGCACTGGGCAAACAGATGGCACACACAAGCAGCACTGGGCAAGCAGAGAATGGCACACATAAGCAGCACTGGGCATGCAGAGAATGGCACACACAAGCAGCACTGTGCAAGCATAGAATAGCACAGACAAGTAGCACTGGGCAAGCAGAGAATGGCACAAGCAGTACTTGGCAAACAGAGAATGGCACACACAAGCAGCACTGGGCAAGCAGAGAATAGCACACACAAGCAGCACTGGGCTAGCAGAGAATGGCACACACAAGCAGCACTGGGCTAGCAGAGAATGGCATACACAAGCAGCACTGGGCAAACAGAGAATGGCACACACAAGCAGCACTGGGCAAGCAGAGAATGGCACACACAAGCAGCACTGGGCATGCAGAGAATGGCACACACAAGCAGCACTGGGCAAGCAGAGAATAGCACACACAAGCAGCACTGGGCAAGCAGAGAATGGCACACACAAGCAGCACTGGGCTAGCAGAGAATGGCATACACAAGCAGCACTGGGCAAACAGAGAATGGCACACACAAGCAGCACTGGGCAAGCAGAGAATGGCACACACAAGCAGCACTGGGCATGCAGAGAATGGCACACACAAGCAGCACTGGGCAAGCAGAGAATGGCACACACAAGCAGCACTGGGCAAGCAGAGAATGACACACACAAGCAGCACTGTGCAAGCAGAGAATGGCACACACAAGTAGCACTGGGCAAGCAGAAATTGGCACAAGCAGCACTGGGCAAACAGAGAATGGCACACAAAAGCAGCACTGGGCAAGCAGAGAATGGCACACACAAGCAGTAATGGGCAAGCAGAGAATGGCACACACAAGCAGCACTGGGCAAGCAGAGAATAGCACACACAAGCAGCACTGGGCAAGCAGAGAATGGCACACACAAGCAGTACTGGGCAAGCAGAGAATGGCACACATAAGCAGCACTGGGCAAGCAGAGAATGGCACACACAAGCAGCACTGAGCAAACAGAGAATGGCACACACAAAGCAGCACTGGGCATGCAGAGAATGGCACACACAAGCAGCACTGGGCAAGCAGAGAATAGCACAGACAAGTAGCACTGGGCAAGCTGAGAATGGCACAAGCAGCACTTGGCAAACAGAGAATGGCACACACAAGCAGCACTGGGCAAGCAGAGAATAGCACACACAAGTAGCACTGGGCAAGCAGAGAATCGCACACACAAGCAGCACTGGGCTAGCAGAGAATGGCATACACAAGCAGCACTGGGCAAACAGAGAATGGCACACACAAGCAGCACTAGGCAAGCAGAGAATGGCACACACAAGCAGAACTGGGCATGCAGAGAATGGCACACACAAGCAGCACTGGGCAAGCAGAGAATAGCACAGACAAGTAGCACTGGGCAAGCAGAGAATGGCACAAGCAGTACTTGGCAAACAGAGAATGGCACACACAAGCAGCACTGGGCAAACAGAGAATGGCACACACAAGCAGCACTGGGCAAGCAGAGAATGGCACACACAAGCAGAACTGGGCAAGCAGAGAATGGCACACACAAGCAGTAATGGGCAAGCAGAGAATGGCACACACAAGCAGCACTGGGCAAGCAGAGAATGGCACACACAAGCAGCACTGAGCAAACAGAGAATGACACACACAAAGCAGCACTGGGCAAGCAGAGAATGGCACACACAAGTAGCACTGAGCAAACAAGTAGCACTGGGCAAGCAGAAATTGGCACAAGCAGCACTGGGCAAACAGAGAATGGCACACAAAAGCAGCACTGGGCAAGCAGAGAATGGCACACACAAGCAGTAATGGGCAAGCAGAGAATGGCACACACAAGCAGCACTGGGCAAGCAGAGAATAGCACACACAAGCAGCACTGGGCAAGCAGAGAATGGCACACACAAGCAGCACTGGGCAAGCAGAGAATGCCACACATAAGCAGCACTGGGCAAGCAGAGAATGGCACACACAAGCAGCACTGAGCAAACAGAGAATGGCACACACAAAGCAGCACTGGGCATGCAGAGAATGGCACACACAAGCAGCACTGGGCAAGCAGAGAATAGCACAGACAAGTAGCACTGGGCAAGCAGAGAATGGCACAAGCAGCACTTGGCAAACAGAGAATGGCACACACAAGCAGCACTGGGCAAGCAGAGAATAGCACACACAAGCAGCACTGGTCAAGCAGAGAATGGCACACACAAGCAGCACTGGGCTAGCAGAGAATGGCATACACAAGCAGCACTGGGCAAACAGAGAATGGCACACACAAGCAGCACTGGGCAAGCAGAGAATGGCACACACAAGCAGCACTGGGCATGCAGAGAATGGCACACACAAGCAGCACTGGGCAAGCAGAGAATAGCACACACAAGCAGCACTGGGCTAGCAGAGAATGGCATACACAAGCAGCACTGGACAAGCAGAGAATGGCACACACAAGCAGCACTGTTCAAGCAGAGAATGGCACACACAAGCAGCACTGGGCAAGCAGAGAATGACGCACACAAGCAGCACTGTGCAAGCAGAGAATGGCACACACAAGTAGCACTGGGCAAGCAGAAATTGGCACAAGCAGCACTGGGCAAACAGAGAATGGCACACACAAGTAGGGATGTAGCGAACGTCGGAAAAAAAGTTTGCGAACATATTCGCGAACTTGCGCAAAAATGCGAGCGGTTCGCGAACGGTTCGCGAACCCCATAGACTTCAATGGGAAAGCGAACTTTAACATCTAAAAAAGACATTTCTGGCCAGAAAAATGATTTTAAAGTTGTTTAAAGGGTGCAACGACCTGGACAGTGGCATGCCAGAGGGGGATCAAGGGCAAAAATGTATCTGAAAAATCTGCCTGTGTGTGCTTGGAAGAGATAGTGTAGGGGGAGAGCTGTTAGTGATTTCAGGGACAGATGATAGTAAGTTTGCTGGCTAGTAATCTGCTTGATACTGCTCTGTATTGGAGGGACAGAAGTCTGCAGGGATTTGAGGGACATTTTAGCTTAGGTAGCTTTGCTGGCTAGTAATCTACTGTTCTCTTTAAACAACTGCCATACGTTGACCTTGTAGGCATTGTTTGCCCAGTTTTTTTGGACGCAGCCACTGAAGCACAGTTGCCAGAAAAAATATGCCATATAAATGCTGAAAATAGTCATTTTTCGCCATACGTTGACCTTGTAGACATTGTTTGCCCAGTTTTTTTGGACGCAGCCACTGAAGCACAGTTGCCAGAAAAAATATGCCATATAAATGCTGAAAATAGTCATTTTTTGCCATACGTTGACCTTGTAGGCATTGTTTGCCCAGTTTTTTTGGTCGCAGCCACTGAAGCACAGTTGCCAGAAAAAATATGCCATATAAATGCTGAAAATAGTCATTTTTTGCCATATACGTTGAGTCAACGTATGGCAAAAAATGACTATTTTCAGCATTTATATGGCATATTTTTTCTGGCCTCTGTGCTTCAGTGGCTGCGGCCAAAAAAACTGGGCAAACAATGCCTACAAGGTCAACGTCGTTGACCTTGTAGGCATTGTTTGCCCAGTTTTTTTGGCCGCAGCCACTGAAGCACAGAGGCCAGAAAAAATATGCCATATAAATGCTGAAAATAGTCATTTTTTTGGTCGCAGCCACTGAAGCACAGTTGCCAGAAAAATTATGCCATATAAATGCTGAAAATATAAATTTTTTTGGTTGCAGCCACTGAAGCACAGAGGCCAGAAAAATTATGCCATATAAATGCAGAAAATATGCATTTTTTTGGTCGCAGCCACTGAAGCACAGTTGACAGAAAAATTATGCCATATAAATGCTGAAAATATAAATTTTTTTGGTTGCAGCCACTGAAGCACAGAGGCCAGAAAAATTATGCCATATAAATGCAGAAAATATGCATTTTTTTGGTCGCAGCCACTGAAGCACAGTTGACAGAAATATTATGCCATATAAATGCTGAAAATATAAATTTTTTTGGTTGCAGCCACTGAAGCACAGAGGCCAGAAAAATTATGCCATATAAATGCAGAAAATATGCATTTTTTTGGTTGCAGCCACTGAAGCACAGAGGCCAGAAAAATTATGCCATATAAATGCAGAAAATATGCATTTTTTTGGACGCAGCCACTGAAGCACAGTTGCCAGAAAAAATATGCCATATAAATGCTGAAAATAGTCATTTTTCGCCATACGTTGACCTTGTAGACATTGTTTGCCCAGTTTTTTTGGTTGCAGCCACTGAAGCACAGAGGCCAGAAAAAATTAAACCAGTAGGGTTTGCACCCTAGTTTGTAACGGTGGCGGAGGGAGGAGGACGCTAAAGGACAGCTGTGTGTGGAGTCATGAGGCTTGAAGAGAAGGACAGCTGCATAGAAGTCAGAACAAGTCTTCCGGCGTGCAGTAACCCTCCGAGATCCACCCCTCATTCATTTTAATAAAGGTCAGGTAATCGACACTTTTGTGACCTAGGCGAGTTCTCTTCTCAGTTACAATCCCTCCTGCTGCACTGAAGGTCCTTTCTGAGAGCACACTTGAGGCTGGGCAAGACAAGAGGTTCATGGCAAATTGTGACAGCTCTGGCCACAGATCAAGCCTGCGCACCCAGTAGTCCAGGGGTTCATCGCTCCTCAGAGTGTCGATATCTGCAGTTAATGCCAGGTAGTCCGCTACCTGCCGGTCGAGGCGTTCTTTGAGGGTGGATCCAGAAGGGTTGTGGCGCTGCCTTGGACAGAAAAACATTTGCATGTCTGACGTTACAGACCGGCCAAAGGGCTTTGTCCTTGCAGGTGTGCTCGTGGCAGGATTACTGGCACCTCTGCCCCTGGAATGTTGATGAGTTCCTGAAGTGACATCACCCTTAAAAGCATTGTACAACATGTTTTGCAGGCTAGTTTGTAAATGCCGCATCTTTTCGGACTTGTGGTATGTTGGTAACATTTCTGACACTTTATGCTTGTACCGAGGGTCTAGTAGCGTTGCGACCCAGTACAGGTCCTTCTCCTTAAGCCTCTTGATACGGGGGTCCTTCAACAGGCATGACAGCATGAAAGACCCCATTCTCACAAGGTTGGATGCAGAGCTATCCATCTCCGCTTCCTCATTATCAAGGACTGCATCATCCACGGTCTCCTCCCCCCAGCCACGTACAAGACCAGGGGTCCCCAAAAGGTCACCACTAGCCCCCTGGGAAGCCTGCTCCTGTTGGTCCTCCTCCTCCACAAAGCCACCTTCCTCCTCTGACTCCACTTCTGGCACCTCTCCCTGCGTTGCAGCAGGTGCCTGGGTTCGTTCTGGTGATTCCGACCATAAATCGTGCGCTTCCAGCTCCTCGTCACGCTGGTCTACAGCCTCATCTGTCACTCGTCGCACGGCACGCTCCAGGAAGAAAGCAAAGGGTATTAGGTCGCTGATGGTGCCTTCGGTGCGACTGACCATATTTGTCACCTCTTCAAAAGGTCGCATGAGCCTGCAGGCATCGCGCATAAGCACCCAGTAACGGGGGAAAAAAATCCCCAGCTCTGCAGATCCAGTCCTACCACCCAGTTCAAAAAGGTACTCGTTGACGGCCCTTTGTTGTTGCAGCAGACGTTCCAACATAAGGAGCGTTGAATTCCAGCGAGTCTGGCTGTCAGAAATCAAACGCCTGACTGGCATGTTGTAGCGCTGCTGAATGTCAGCAAGGCGTGCCATGGCTGTGTAGGAACGTCTGAAATGGGCCGACACCTTTCTGGACTGGGTGAGAACGTCCTGGAATCCTGGGTACTTGGAGACAAAACGTTGGACTATTAAATTTAACACATGTGCCATGCAGGGCACATGTGTTAAATTGCCCAGTCTCAACGCTGCCAACATATTGCTTCCATTGTCACACACCACTTTTCCGATCTGCAGTTGGTGTGGGGTCAGCCACCGATCGGCCTGTGACTGCAGAGATGACAGGAGTACAGATCCGGTATGGTTTTTGCTTTCCAGGCACGTCATCCCCAAGACAGCGTGACAACGGCGTACCTGGCACGTCGAATAGCCTAGGGGGAGCTGGGGGTGCACAGGTGTGGAGGAGGAGAAGGAGGACCCAGCAGCAGAGTAAGAAGAAGAAGAGGAAGAAGACGAGGTAGAGAGCGATGGAGGAGTAGAGGTGGTGGCAGAACCGCGTGCAATCCGTGGCGGTGACAACAACTCCACTGTTGTTGTTGTTGAGCTACCCATTCCCTGCTTCCCAGCCATTACCAAGTTCACCCAGTGGGCAGTGTAGGTGACATACCTGCCCTGACCATGCTTGGAGGACCATGCGTCAGTAGTCATATGGACCTTTGGCCCAACACTAAGTGACAGAGATGCGGTAACTTGGCTCTGCACATGTTGGTACAGGTGTGGTATTCCCTTTTTAGAAAAAAAATTGCGGCTGGGTACCTTCCACTGCGGTGTCCCAATTGCTACAAATTTGCGGAAGGCCTCAGAGTCCACCAGCTGGTATGGTAAAAGCTGGCGGGCTAAGAGTGCAGACAAGCCAGCTGTCAGACGCCGGGCAAGGGGGTGACAGTCAGACATTGGCTTCTTACGCTCAAACATGGCCTTCACAGAAACTTGGCTGGTGGCAGATGACTGGGAATGGGAACAGGTGGTCAAGGTGGAAGGCGGAGTGGAGGGTGGTTCAGACGGGTCAAGGAGAGCAGAGGTAGAGCAGTAAGATGCTGGACCAGAAGGAGTGTGGCTTTTAGTTTGCCTGTTGCCTTTGAGGTGTTGCTCCCAAAGTGCTTTGTGCTTGCCGCTCATGTGCCTTCGCATAGAAGTTGTACCTATGTGGCTGTTGGGCTTACCAAGGCTCAGTTTCTGACTGCACTCATTGCAAATTACAATGCTTTTGTCAGAGGCACACACATTAAAAAAATCCCACACTGCTGACTTTTTGGAAGTGTGCGATCTGGCGGTAACAGTAGAAGTTGGCGGCATTGGCGGCAATGGCGGGTGCGTTGGCCGGCTGAACACAGGTGCCGATACATGTTGTTGCCCTACTGATCCCTGCGGGCTGTCCTCCCTGCTTCTTCTAAGTCTTATTTTCCTACTGCCTCTCTGACTCTCCGTCTCTCCATCTGAACTACCCTCCTCTTGCTCTCTTCTACTAGGCACCCACAAAACATCAATCTCCTCATCATCATTCTCCTCAGATGCATCAATTTCTTCTGACACATCACAGAAGGAAGCAGCAGCGGGGACCTCCTCCTCATCACTCATCATTATGTCCATCTCTGTCGTGTTCTCTGCCAGAATTAAATCTGGTGTAACGTCCTCATCTCCTTCATCTTCTTCTGGCAATAATGGTTGCGCATTACTCAGTTCAAGAAACTCATGGGAAAATAACTCCTCTGACTCCAGTGAAGAAGGGACACCGGTGGTGGAGGAAGTGTTACGTGGGGTGGCCATAGCAGTGGAGGATGAGGAGGATGTTGTGGTAAAGTTAGAAACGGTAGAGGATGGGGTGTGCTGTGTAAGCCAGTCAACTACCTCTTCAGCATTTTGGGAGTTCAGGGTCATTGGCTTTTTAAAACTGGGCAATTTGCTAGGGCCACAGGATTGCATAGCAGCACGGCCCCTAGCACGGCCTCTGCGTGGCGGCCTGCCTTTGCCTGGCATTATTTTTAAAAAAACAACAACAACAAAAACTCAGTTGGTTTTTCTGGAAACGATAATACACACAGCTAGATGGCAGTTTGAAGAAAATAGTGTGCAAATAATGCCTACAAGGTCAACGTATACACAGCGGTGGATACGGATTACGTAAAATATATGAATGCTGCTTGAAAAAAAGTAACTCAAGTGGTTTTTCTAGAGACGATAATATTATCAATATTTAGACAAAATGTGAACAAGCTCACACAGCTAGATGGCGGTTTGAAGAAAACACTGTGCAAATAATGCCTACAAGGTCAACGTATACACAGCGGTGGATACGGATTACGTAAAATATATGAATGCTGCTTGAAAAAAAGTAACTCAAGTGGTTTTTCTAGAGACGATAATATTATCAATATTTAGACAAAATGTGAACAAGCTCACACAGCTAGATGGCGGTTTGAAGAAAACACTGTGCAAATAATGCCTACAAGGTCAACGTATACACAGCGGTGGATACGGATTACGTAAAATATATGAATGCTGCTTGAAAAAAAGTAACTCAAGTGGTTTTTCTAGAGACGATAATATTATCAATATTTAGACAAAATGTGAACAAGCTCACACAGCTAGATGGCGGTTTGAAGAAAACACTGTGCAAATACTGCCCACAAGATCAACGTATACACTACTACAGCGGTGGATACAGATCTCGTAAAATTTATTATGGCTGCTTGAAAAAAGTCACTCCGGTGTTTTTTCTGGAGACGGTAATATTTTGGATATTTAGACAGAATGTGAACAAGGTCACACAGCTAGATGGCAGTTGGTTGAATAACACACTGGGCAAAAAATGCCTACAGGGCAAATAATGCCTAAAAGGTCAACTTATACACTACTACAGCGATGGATACGGATTACGTAAAATATATTATGGCTGCTTGAAAAAAGTCACTCCGGTGTTTTTTCTGGAGACGGTAATATTATGGATATTTAGACAGAATGTGAACAAGGTCACACAGCTAGATGGCAGTTGGTTGAATAACACACTGGGCAAAAAATGCCTACAGGGCAAATAATGCCTAAAAGGTCAACTTATACACTACTACAGCGATGGATACAGATTACGTAAAATATGTTATGGCTGCTTGAAAAAAGTCACTCCGGTGTTTTTTCTGGAGACGGTAATATTATGGATATTTAGACAGAATGTGAACAAGGTCACACAGCTAGATGGCAGTTGGTTGAATAACACACTGGGCAAAAAATGCCTACAGGGCAAATAATGCCTAAAAGGTCAACTTATACACTAATACAGCGATGGATACGGATTACGTAAAATATATTATGGCTGCTTGAAAAAAGTCACTCTGGTGTTTTTTCTGGAGACGGTAATATTATGGATATTTAGACAGAATGTGAACAAGGTCACACAGCTAGATGGCAGTTGGTTGAATAACACACTGGGCAAAAAATGCCTACAGGGCAAATAATGCCTAAAAGGTCAACTTATACACTACTACAGCGGTAGTAAAATAAAAAAAAGTAAAATAAAAAAAAAATGAATATTAAAAAAAAAAAAATTAAAGTTGGTGCTGCTGAACTACTAGGAGCAGCAGATTAGCACACCAGTCCCACTCCCCAACACTGCTAGACTAATAGCACTGGGCTCTTATAGTAGTAGTAGTAGTAGTAGTAAAACAACAAAAAAATAAATAAAAGCAGTCCTTACAAGGACTACTGTTATTGCAGCAGTCAGCAGATGAGATCAGAAGCAGGACAGCTGCCCACTGCAGCTACATACAGAGCACTGCAGTATAAGGTAGATTACTAGCCAGCAAAGCTACCTAAGCTTAAATGTCCCTCAAACCCCTGCAGACTTCTGTCCCTCCAATAACAGAGCAGTATCAAAACGATTACTAGCCAGCAAACTTTCAACTGTCCCTGAAATCACTAACAGGCAGCAGCTCTCTCCCTACACTATCTCTTCAGCACACACAGGCAGAGTGAAAAAACGCTGCAGGGCTTCGGTTTTTATAGGGAAGGGGAGTGGTCCAGGGGAGAGCTTCCTGATTGGCTGCCATGTACCTGCTGGTCTGGGGTGAGAGGGCAAAAAAAAGCGCCAACAATGGCGAACCCAAAATGGCGAACGTCGCGCGACGTTCGCGAACTTCCGGCGAGCGCGAACACCCGATGTTCGCGCGAACAAGTTCGCCGGCGAACAGTTCGCGCCATCCCTACACACAAGCAGCACTGGGCAAGCAGAGAATGGCACACACAAGCAGCACTGGGCAAGCAGAGAATGACACACACAAGCAGCACTGTGCAAGCAGAGAATGGCACACACAAGTAGCACTGGGCAAGCAGAAATTGGCACAAGCAGCACTGGGCAAACAGAGAATGGCACACAAAAGCAGCACTGGGCAAGCAGAGAATGGCACACACAAGCAGTAATGGGCAAGCAGAGAATGGCACACACAAGCAGCACTGGGCAAGCAGAGAATGGCACACACAAGCAGCACTGGGCAAGCAGAGAATGGCACACATAAGCAGCACTGGGCAAGCAGAGAATAGCACACACAAGCAGCACTGAGCAAACAGAGAATGGCACACACAAAGCATCACTGGGCAAGCAGAGAATGGCACACACAAGCAGCACTGAGCAAACAGAGAATGGCACACACAAAGCAGCACTGGGCAAGCAGAGAATGGCACACACAGGGTGGAAAGGCAGAACAGAGCAGGAGACAATAAAACCTATCATTCTATCATTTGCAGGCCTTTAGGATATAAAAAATAGAGGTGTCACAAGTGTGAACAATACAGGGGATCACAGGTGTGAACAATACAGGGGGTTAGAGACTGATTTTGAGGTTTAAACAATACAGGGGCCAGTTAATCTCTGTAGTCATACCTTTTAAAGTTTACATATGGTAAGCAGACACAGCATGCGGGGGGTCACAGAAGGGGAGGGGCACCAGTTGGACAGCCCTGAAATAGGGTATAAGGAAAAATGTAGAAGAAAGCAAATAGTCTAAAATAACCAGTTTTATTTCATTTCAACAACAATCCTTATGGTAGAGGTATGGGATAAGTTAACCAAAAACCCGTTGCTTAGAAACCTCAGAATTATGGGAAGGCCATCTCCCATAGACTCCATTTTAATGACATAAAACAAACGTTTAAAAATTATTTCCTTTTTCTCTATAATAATAAATTATAATAATGCATTGTACCACGTTGGATTCTCTCTGTGTTTGACATTTCCCTGTGATCTCGACCTTGCTTCTGCTACTCCCCTTGGTACTGTGTTGCCCATGTTGTTTGACCCAGCCTGTTCCTTGACTCCATTAACTGCTCCCCTGTCCTATCCGTACACGTTCGGTCCCTGTGCTTGCCCAGAACTCTCTCCCAGGTTCTCCCGCAATGAGACCTGTCAGCATGTGAGTAGCAGATGGCTCCACCCGAAGCCAAGGGTAAATGCTAAAGGCAGAAGAGCAGACCGAGACCAGAACCTTGGAGTTAGTTCGGGGTTTTGGGATACCATACGTTACAGGTCTCTTTTATTATCGCAAGGACCAAATTGGGTCATCTTCTCCTCTGCTCAGCTTAGGAACCTAGCATCTCCTAAGAAATGGAACACTAACATTATTTATCAACACTGACATTTGACTATTTTCTGTGATTTGATTTTTCACAAGTTTTAATTATGGTTTCCAAAACTGTAATGTTTATTTTTTTTTTCAACTTAGAATTTTTTATTCGAATTTGAGCATACAAGAATGCAAGCATTACACAGTTACACAGTTGACAGGTATACAGTTAGTGCATGACATTGTGGTGCTCAAGGTGTACATGTACTAATCTCTTGAGTTAAAAATATCCAAAGAGGGAAAGGAGAGATGGGAAACATAACCTCTAGAACAAATTTACACTGTACGGTAAGGATACAAACATAGTCTCCACACATGCAAAAAAGAAAGAAAAAAAGAAAAAGGGAAAAAACCAATACCTAACTCCAGCCCTAGTTCAGCAACCACCTTATTACCCTGCTGAAACCTGTGAACCCCCGTTAAACCTTGTGGGAAATATAGTAAGCCCACTTTGACCAGGTTTTCTCATGTTGGGGGACCTTCCCTCGAAGCCTAGCTGTCATTTCCTCCATCATTTTCATCTCCCGAACCCGTGCAATTACTTCAGTAATGGTGGAGCTCTCACTCAGTTTCCACTTAGAAGTGATAGAGAGCCTAGCAGCTGTGTAGATATAGTTCAGCAGTTTCTGTTCGGAGGCGGAGATGCCTAAGTGGGGGAGACCTAACAGAGCATTTGGTGCCTGAATCGGTAATTCCACAAAAAGGAGCTTCGTTACAAGCCCCCGGACATTTCTCCAGAATTCAGATAACCTGGGACACGACCACATTATGTGGGAGAGAGAGCCCTCCTGCCCACATCCCCGCCAACACAGTGCCGAGGTGCCCGGGAAGATTTTACTGAGTTTTTCCGGAGTGTAATACCAAGAAAGCATAACCTTATAGACACTTTCTTTTTACCTTCTTTAAATCCATTGTGTTCACAGTCAGGAAAGAATTCTTTGTTCATGAGAATCATCAGTTTAGATAAATATATGGAGCCAAATGTCATTGTTTTTATTGTATCCAACATTACAACGAACAGAGCACATTACTAGGCCACTTTTTCTGATATTCAAAGCTTCAAGAAACTCTTTCCTATCAGCCACATTTGTTCTACCAGTCTACAGAATCCTTGTGCTGCCAATGTAGTGCCATAAATCAGAAATATAATACTTTCCTGTTGTGATGTTATTCTCTGTATCTGACAAAGCTTTGCTCCTCTAGTGCTCCTGAGTGCACTTTATTGTTAATAACATCTCACGCTTGGTCAGTGATTCTTCAGATTTTCGCAATTTTCTGTTTATGTACAAACATAAAAAAATGTTATGTGTGAATTATTGAATTAGTATATATTTATACATTAGTAGATAGATAGATAGATAGATAGATAGATAGATAGATAGATAGATAGATAGATAGATAGATAGATAGATAGATAGAAAAATGTAATAAAGTACCCCTATTGTAAATATATATATATATATAGAGAGAGAGAGAGAGAGAGCGAGAGATAGAGAGAGAGAGAGAGAGAGAGAGAGAGAGAGAGAGAGAGAGAGAGAGAATAATAGTAAACTATAGGTATATTATTATAAGTTACTAAGGAGTTTCCATATAAAATCATGAGGCCGAAGCTCTGATTATAACCTGTTGACATCACTAAGCACAGTTTATAAGCATATCATTTACAGGATATTCATGGCTTGTATGTGTGTGTATACATATATATATATAAAACTCATTCCCCAAACTCACAGCACTCACGATACGTGGATTAACCTTGCCCGGGTGCATGCCACGATATTTCAACAACATTTTTATAACTTTGACAAAGGATGGGTCACAGCCGAAAAGTTAGTTTCTAAATAAAAAACATTTATACTTTGAACAAGTCCTGTGAGTGCGGCTGCTTTTTTGGGAGGACTATATATATAAAACTATATGCAGTAAGCAGATCACAAATAACACAATTAGTAGGTGGTAACTGATGCTTTCAGTGGTAAAATAGGTCACATTGTTTTGAACAATTGGAACACAAGCCGTTTTTCATCAGTAAAATCGTGCCCACTTCTCTGCCAAAAAAGCCAGGCTGCACCAATGTTTGTAGAGAGATAAATGTGGTGTGTCAACAGTGTTTCAAACAAAGACCTGACATACAGTATTATGCTACACGCTGTAAATTACTCATTGTGAAGTGGAGAACAAAAGTTCACTTTCAAAAGATTCCATTGTCTGTTTTTGCCCTTGACAGCTTGTTGACATGGTTGTTTTTCTCTGCATGAAATCAGGGTCCTGCGCTTCCTTTTTTTGAAAGATTTTGCCTCTGTTGCAGATTGAGTTTTGTGACATAGGGGCTGGGTTCATGTTGTTATTACATAAGGTAAATATCACTGCCTTCATTTTGTGTTTTTTTTTTGTCCTGTATATTGTACTGTGCTGTTTGTGTATGCTACTACCAGTGTAATTAAATAGAGCAAAGCAATGTGATTAGGTACAAAACTGCAAACATTAGAAATATTTACAGCAAGGACTGCCACCAAAATCCTAACCCTTTCTCCATTTAGCAGTGACCCATTTGCTCTTCCCCATAATCACATCTGGGTTACGTTATAAGGTGCAACATTTGCTACAGATCAAGTTACCTATAGGAACAAAAAGAGAGAAACATTTAATGGTCAACTGCTTAAAACCAAACATCTTATTGACCTCTTTGTGTTATTGCACTTGAGCAAACTTAGTACCTTTTATAACGTGTGAGAATTTGCCTTTTTTCCTGTTTTACAATCTCCTCATTTAACCGCTGATATATTAGATAGGTTTAAGAAGGGGTTGGATAGCTTTTAAGCAAGTGAGGGAATACAGGGTTATGGGAGATAGCTCATAGTACAAGCTGATCCAGGAACTTGTCTGATTGCTATCTTGGAGTCAGGGAGGATTTTTTCCCCCTCTGAGGCAAATTAGAGAGGCATCAAACAGGGTTGTTTGCCTTCCTCTGGATCAACTAGCAGTTCGGCAGGCTAAATATAGATATTAAAGATTGAACTTGATGGATGTCTTTTTTTAACCTAACTTACTATGTTACTATGTATATCTAATCCTCCTCTAAAATTCTTTGTTCAGAATATGTGCACTAATGATCTATCTGGTATAGCCAACACTCTTAGGCACAGGGGAGGATTAATCAAGTGTTACTGTATATAAAATATTGTAAAAGCAGTAAAAAACATTCTGACACCTGTAACAAGTATGACTGATAGCCAAGAAAGTTTTGATAAATGTGAAAAATATTGAACTGCTGAGAATCCTTCAGGATTCCCGATTTTAACAGTTGATAAATCTGCACCTCAATCTCTCTCTTCCCTCGTGTCCTCTTATAAATCTGAATCACTTGTAAATACCTCTAACTCAGTTCCATTATCCTGTATTGATACAAATACTACCCTGTAACCTCGATACAGAACTGTGTATAAGCTTCAGCCCTGGCTAAACTCTTCTTTACTGGCTGAACATGGCAAATAATGGCTGCTGACTCGATCCATCCAGAAGACTCGGCAACTTATCAGAATGTGTATGCGCCAACCAGTTAGTCTGCTTGACAATTATCTGGCTGAAAATCAGTCATATATCAATCAGAGTAGGATAAGGACTTCATCTGTGTATTAATGTGGCCCTCACCCAACGGATAACCATAGGACCCTTTATGATTCTATCATTGGCCAGAGTCTAAACACGTTGATGTTGATGACCAAATCATCAATGATGTGTCATTCTCCTGTCCTTCTGCTCATGGTAAGCTTATCATGGTTCTACCAGCCCCAAAGGGGTGCAGGCCTGGGTGCGACCCCCTGAACCCCGGTAGTTACGCTACTGATTATAAACAATAACAAATCCAATCCATGCAACTTCTTTTCCCTATTCAGTACCATAATATCACTTTCCCCCAACAATTATATCATTCACCTCACGACTTCTTAAAAAACAAAGCGGATTCTATCTACACATTCTTAGAGCTACCATCTATCTAACAGTTCCTTAACCTCTTCCATCCTTTTCTCTATGACTCATATAACATGATTACAGATGAAGCCACTTGGATTTGTGAGTTAAATGCGTCATGACTCAGGGGTAATTGAAGAAACTGTGTTATCTTAAGTCATCTTAACTCATTTAATGCATTTAACCTTTTCATTAGCATACCAAAGCTCCATTGTTCACAATGGTGAATGCTGTAATTAGATGGGATGTTGTGACGCAGTTTTCTGTGTTAAATGAGATAAATGGGATATCTGTGTTTAGTTATTCTGTGTCAAACAGACAAACCAAAGTGGCTGCATCTGTATATCTTTAGCTTTGATCCTAAATCAAAGTTTTTCATTTAAAAAAGTAACATTAAATATCCATACACTGATTGTTTTGCGTTTCCCAGTTCTCCAAAATTCTTAACTTGTTACCGATGTAAGAGCATTTTTCAGTAAGAATAGTCCCTACTAGTGTTATGGCTTCATGATGGTATGACATTGTCAATATTACACTGTAATCGAGCATCATGTTGGTGATTTAGGTGTTAGGTGCTAAAAATAATTGTTTATTGCCTCTGGGCACAATCTTATAAGTTAATAACAGAGAGTTAACTCTGGGCAGAGAGAATTTTCATTAGAGAATAGCGGTGCTATGACCTTTGAGAGCATGAAAGAAACTTTTAGTGAGCAGTATTGCTTTGACTTCAGTTCCCCCCCATTCTTTCACCCTTGAAATTATGCTGGAGAATGCTGGGAGTTTTAGTTTAGCAACATTTGTATACTATGGTAGGTTTATCTCCCTTTACTAATTGTATTTTGTTTAGCTGTGAAATCAACGACATCATCTTGGCTAAGTGATGCCAGCTTTAATTAATATATACTGTTTTTAGCAAACTTTCTTAGGAATCTAAGTTATAACTCATTTCTAGTCCAATTATCAGAGCCAAATCCTGCAGTGGTAACACGAACATACCAAATCACAATGAACACTGGCCTTTAGAAGCTGCTAAACTTTCAACTTCCTCTAATGAATCTACTGAATATTTCACTGAACACGATTAATTGATCCCAAGATGTGTCATTAAGGAGAACATACAGTGCAGGCTGCCGAAATTGTTGTCACTCTGGGAATTGTTAATTAAATGGCATTTTCTTTTCTTACGTAACCATTCACTAACGACCGAACTTCATTAGATATTTGGTGAACACACCCTGTTGTCTGTCACGCTAGAACAAAATCCCACTGTTGCAGATAGTAAAAAGCCTGATGAAATGACTGATTATAGAGGAGAATAAGTTATAATGAGGTTTTTTTTGTCTAAATACAATAGAATAAAAAGTGCTTTCCAGTAACTCTGATATTAAAGGTTTCATTTGCTAATTAGGAGGCTACTTTAAGGGCAAGATGGAGTGGAGAAGATTAAAAGAGAAACAGTATATGTATATTTAAATGTAGCAGAAATAAATACATCAATTACATTATGTTTACAATGTGGTTATAAAAGGCTGGCCTCCCCATGACTTATACAGAAATCACAGGGGATTTCACAGGGAGGGTTATCAGTATACAAATACCTGGTAAAGAGTCAAGACCTTTTTATATTGCTGGGAGCCCTCCCCCTTGCGTATTTAAGTTTATCAGCCTGACTTGCTCTGTAGAAGATACAGTATATGGGTTAATCGCATATTGCCAATCAGATGAAGCATTAGCAATTTTGTTGTTGTTGTTTTGCATAACCTTTTAAGCAGAGTTAAATTTGCCAGGAGAGAAATCATCTCCAATTATTTGTCAAAATGCAAATTGCTGCTTAGGTTCCTTGAAACTTCAGTTCACTACAAGCAATTTAAATTATGGGTCTGGCTGACTAAGTCAGTAGCAAAGGGGAAAAGTACAGGGAGTAAAAAGGAATATACAACAATAAAGCTAAAACCCTTAATTCAGTATTAAGATGTGTGTTTACTGGCCTTTAGTTGTAAGATATAAACACAATTAAGCATACAATGGTAACAGAACTGTCTTTTATAAGTAACTAAATCAATGATAAACAATCTACCGTATGTTCCTTAAAAAAACAAATCCAACTACCCCACCTAGAGGTCATTCACTAGTAGGCAATATACTGTACGTTGCAATGATAGATGGATTTGAATTGATCAAAAAACTATTGGCACCCCAACTGAGATTTAGCAGAACAAAAATCATAGAACTGGCCAAGAAAATCTAATAAAAAAGATTTATATAATGGTAATGTACAAAATGGTATTAAATATAATTTTAGAACAGTTACATAAATTATTGATGTCCATATTTTAGCCCTCCGACTGCTGAACAACTACATCCAACATTAATAAGATTGACATCCCATTAAGTATATGAAATATGTATCTAACAACTGTAAGATAATAAGATATTCTATTGAACATCTATGTACATTTTTATGGTCAAGGGGGGGTTGGGCAGTACCGGGCCAGGTCTGTCAGTTGCCCCAGGCAACCCAGCTTGCCGTTGATAGCTTCGGTCCCCACCGCAGCTGCGTGCAAACAAGGACGCACGTGCGTAACAACACGCAACCGAGGAGGCGCGTGCGTAATTCTGTTCTTTTGGCTCAGGTTGAAAATATGTATATAGATGTATGCTGCCCTCAATTTTCCTCCTTCCCTTTGCTACTGACATACTTTTCCAGGACTCAAAATCCTGCAATAATTTAAACAGTGCCACATGAATTTATTTACCAGGCTGGGGCAACGTTGGGGGGGGGGGACCTCCCAGAAATCACCTTAGGAGTTTTGGCATTTTTGTAAAGGATTGCATAACTACTGCAATGTGAAAGAATGGAAGGCTAAACTATGTAATTACTCTTCTTTATTAAAGGCACTGGCACAAAGGGCAATTTAGAAGATTCACTTCCAAGTGATAATTGCCTGACATCTAGAGGGTTATTTATCAAAGGTTGAATTTTAGAGCTTTGTGAGGTTTTTTATACCTCGAATGAACTCACAACTCAAATTATTTACGATTTAAGAAAAAACTCAAATCAATGAATTTGATCTGGACAACCCGAAAACTCGTGCGAAACCCACAGAAAAAAAGTTGAAAATCATGAAGGCTTTTAACATCTTCAAATGGTTCAAGGGACCTCCGCCATTGACTCCTACATGACCTCGACAGGTTTTAGCTGGAGTAATTTCAGATTTGTTATATCCAGCTGCGGGCATAATAATACTCGGTTTTTTTTACCCCGAAAAATTCGAGGTTTTTTGATTTTTAACCTGAAAATTTTTGACTGGAATGAAAACTCAAATTTTTGGGGTTAAATATAACTCGATCTTTAATAAATCTGCCCCTTACAGTGAAGTTAATTTGGAGTCTTTGCCACCTACCCAACTAAAAAAAATCATATAGGTGGCAAAATGTTCTGAATTGCTACTTTATTCACTTGAATGGTAATCTCCAAGCACCTGTGGGTCAGAAAACTATCATTGAGCATTTCTGAGCAATAATTGTCTGACACATGAGAGCACATCCAGGTGATAACCATTTAAGTGGAAAGAGTAGTTCTTTCATGCATTCTTTCCAACTGTCCTGTTGTTAGCATTGAACTGGGGGGTCCAGGGCCCACTGGGGCTGCCACCTAAGGAACCAGCAGGGCCCTCTGCACCAGTAAGATCACAATACCTAGGGTGGGGACCCACCGGGTTTTTTCCCAGTGTCCGGCCAGCCCAGTCAAACCCTGCCTGTTTTTCATAGGACAGTCACGATTTTCAGCTCACAGCCCGCTGTCCCAGATTACTGTTCAGATGTCCCACATTGTACCTCTTGTCTTTTGTTCTTCTCAGCTGCCCGATCCTCAAAAAAAAAAATCCAAGATGGCAGCACATTCCAATGTGGAACACACAGCCATCTTGGATATTTTACCAGAGACAGGCAGATCGTAGCAGAGAGAGAGCCACACAGCATGGGGTCATTACAAAATAAGAAAACTTTGCTGTTGGTAATTTTCTTGATCAAGTGTAGGTGAAGTAATCCTTTTAATCTACCCATTTCTGCATTGGTCTTACTGTGGCATGTCTGGCATTAATGGATAGATCATTGGCCATTTCTTCTGTGAATATACTGGCACATCTGGAGTTAATATGCTGATTATCCATTTTATGTAGTAATTATACAGGTGTGTCTGTGGTTAATAGTTAATGCTGATTTCCCATTTTCTGTCGTAATTATATCTACACACCTATGGTTAATATGACCATTATCTATATTATTTATTGATAATGCTGGCATCCCTGTGGCTAATATGCTTGTTATCTATTTTCTGTAGTAATTATACTGGCATGCCTGGGGGTATGTTATGTTAAAGTGTGTGTGATATTTAGGGGAGTGACCACAATGTGGGTGTAGTCTGGCTATGTTTCAGTAAAACCAAACTTGACCACTATTGTTAATATAAATAATAAAAAAATAATAGTTGAAGTTAATAGCACAAAGTGCCTTTTCCCTAAGACTCCTGAAATAACATGTTATTCACCCAAAGACATTGCAAGTCTCAATAATTCTGCCATCATTACTAGAACTGTTCAAAGTTCATCTCTTAAATTTACAGTGTTTGGCTGCAGGAAAAGTACAGGGTACACCCGGGGAGTTGTGGCGGTGTAGTGGGGATGTTTGTCGCTGGGGCGGGGAATGTCGGTGGCCCGGAAGTGGAAGCCCTAGTGGACCCCAGGCAGGCTGTTACCACCCGAAGCATCCACATCACTTACCAAAAATGGTAAGACATTAATAAGATATGAGGGTCCACCATGACCGCAGTATTCTGTGCAGGGCAATTAAGTCGAACATGTATCAAAAAACAAATTGGGAACCTTGTGTCAAGTACAACTGCACCTTGTGACTGCAATTGCGCTGTAATTATGTGAAAAAACATGGCAGCCTTAATAAAACAAAAAAAAAACAGCATATTGCATGGGAAATTGCACTTGTGGTCCTACATAAGCCTTATAGTTTCAACAGTGTTATGGAGGGTTTACATTTTATATATGCTCAATATATTACTGCATACTAGTAAAGGATACTGCTGTTAATATGCCTGATCTGTGGAGCAGTTATTGTATATATAGATTGTAAACCCCTCCATCCCTGTGAAATCTTTGTAGAAATAATGTGAAATCTCTTTGGTGCAACAACAGCACCATCTAGTGGAAATTGAAATAAAGAGTAAAAAAAATGCAAAGAATTTTCTAGGTATGAGATTCTTCTAAATTTGTACCATACCTAAAATCACATTAAAGGGGTTGTTCACCTTTAAATTAACTTTTAGTATGATGTAGAGCAGGAGTGTCCATACTTTAATAACACAGGGTCTACTGTATTTGGCCCATTTACTTAGCGCGAGTGAAGGAATAGAGGAAAAAAAACTTTGAATTTTAATGTTTTTTTTGGCTACTTCGACCATCGAATGGGCTTTTTCGACCAACGACTTTGACTTTTAATCGAATGATTCGAACTAAAAATTGTTCGACTATTCGACCATTCGATAGTCGAAGTACTGTCTCTTTAAAAAAAACTTCGACCCCCTAGTTCGCCACCTAAAACCTACCAAAGTCAATGTTAGCCTATGGGGAAGGTCCCCATAGGCTTTGCTATCTTTTTTTGGTCGGAGAAAAATCGGTCGATCGATGGATTAAAATCGAAGTCAAAGGATTTACCGCAATTCGTTCGATCGAACGACGATCGAAACGAAAAATCGTTTGAGTCGAAGGATTTTAATCCATCAATCGAACGATTTTTCTTCGATTTCAATTTGGCAGTCGAATATCGAGGGTTAATTAACCCTCGATATTCGACCTTAAGTCAATTTGCCCCCTAGTGATGTTGTCCCATTATGATCTACACCCATAATATCACTGTAAGCATTATGTTCCATGGAAAATATTACTTAAATATTAAATAGATTTATGAGAGAATTTATATTACTATATTTAAGAAAAACTTTTTTTTAGACAAGCTGTTTGTTGACAGTGTATTGATCTACTGATCACCAGCTAAAGGTCTACTGGTAGATCCCTATCTACCTTTTGGGCACCCCTGATGTAGAGAGTGATATTCTGAGATAATTTGCAATTGGTTTTAATGTTTTATTATTTGTGCTTTTTGAGTTATTCAGCTTTTAATTCAGCAGCTCTCCAGTTTGCAATGTCAGAAATCTGGTTGCTAGGTTCCAAAGTATCCTAGTCACCATGCAGTGATTTAAATAAGAGGCTAGAATATGAATAGTAGAGGCCTGAATAGAAAGAGGAGTAATCAAAAGTAGCAATAACAATACATTTATATTGGAAAGAGGCAAAATATCAAGACAAATAACTAAAAAAATATAAAACACAGACAGAGAAGCCCATTTGCAAAGTTGCTAGGAATTGGGCATTCTATAACATACTAAAAGTTACCTCAAAGATGAACCACCCCTTTAAAGGAGAACTAAACCATAAAAATGAATATGGCTAAAAATGCCACATTTTATATACTGAACTTCTTACACCAGCCCAAAGTTTCAGTTTCTCAATAGCAGCAATGATCCAGGACTTCAAACTTGTCACAGGGGGTCGCCATCTTGGAAAGTGTCTGTGACACTCACATGCTCAGTGGGCTCTGAGCAGCTGTTGAGAAGCGAAGCTTAGTGGTCGTCACTAATTATCAAGCAGAAAATGAAGTTGGTCTGTAATATAAGCGGATACTTCGGGGCTGTTTATTAAAACCTGATGCTAATTACATTGGTTTCTGAGCTGCCATGTAGTAATTATATGTATTAATTACTAATCACTCTTATTGTGTGACATTTCTATTCTATGAGTACTGTATATTGTGAGTGGGTCCCTAAGCTCAGTAAGTGACAGCAGCACAGAGCATCAGGCGTGCTCCAGCCTGTAACGCTGCCTGAGGCAGCATTCAAAATTCCGGCCCTCCCCCTGCCCGTCGCGCTTACCTTAAAATCGCCGATGGGGGTCCAGAGGTGCATTGCTAGCGCAAACAGAAATTCAGCTCTTAAAGTTACCAGAAGCAGCTTTTTGCCACCCCTGGTAACTTCTGGAGATGGGATATGCCGCCTGAAGCAAGGTCTTGCCTCATGGCAGAAACACCCCTGCAGAACATGTGCAGTGAATCAGCAGAAAAGAAGATGGGGAGCTACTGGGGCATCTTTGGAGGCACAGATCTTTACTACTAAAGGGATGTGGTTGCCTTGGGCTGGTACAGAAGCACAAAACATACTGTACAACGTTTCTAGCTACTTCTTTAGTTAGGCTTTAGTTCTCCTTTAAAGGGGTTGTTCACACTTTTTTTCAGTTCATTTGGTTTTAGATAGTTCACCAGAGATAAAGACTTTTTCAAATTACTTTCCATTTTCTGTGTGTGACAGTTTTTCTAATATTGAAGTGTAAAGTGTAATTTTCCACCTTCTAAAGCAGCTCTGAGAGGGGGGTCGCCAACCCTATAAGCTGTTCTAAATTGATACATTTAGTTGATACATTTCTTATCTTTGTCCCTGCTGAGCAAAATCCCTGAGCTTCATTACAGGCAGCAGTTAGAATTGATACAATAGTTGCTAATATTCCAGACATGCTGCTGAGAAATGTATCAACTAAATGTTGCAAAATTGTAACAGTTTAGAGTCTGCACCTGAATTACTGAGCTGCCAGACTCAAACACCAGAGACAGGAACATTCAACTTTGAACTTAGATTATGGAAAAACAGTAAAAAATAAATAATGGAAAGTAATTGAAAAAAAGTCTTTATTTCTGGGGAACAATCTGAAAAAAGTGTTTGGAAGGTGAACCCTTTTATAGACATCTAAAGGACATAAGACATGTGTCCAAGAATTTATATGTATAGGGATGTAGATATTCCTAGATATTCCAAGAGCATTGCAGACCACTACATGTAGTGACCACATGCTGGTCACTCACTGGGGGACTTGATTTTAAATGCATTATAGGCTAAATGCTAATAGGCAGTGTAGGAGTTTTAGGGAGTATTAGGGCCCTTGATGTGGCATGGAAGCTTACATATTTTGGCCAAAATGTGTTACTAATTTTTTGGTAACAATTATATTTAAATGCAATGTGTGCCCTGGCAATCTTTCTCCTTCTTTCTGTGTACAAATAATGGTATTCTAGTTTTTCTACCAGCTGGTCAACTCCAGAACGCGGGTTAGACCGAGCGCTAGCACAATGGAGCTTCTAGCAGCTGGTCTATGTCAAAACATGGGTTAGACCAAGCACTGGCAATTTCTTTCCGTGTTTAGTGACCACAACATGCTTAAAAAAGTAATTTCTATTCTATTTAATTCTATCTCTTCTTCCCCTTCTGTTTTTCCATCTGTGATGTACTGTAGTACACCCCTTTTGTGTCTTATTTCCTTATTATAGATGCTTCTATCATGCATTTTATCTACTCTACTCTCCTCGTTCTCTCTGTCTTTTCTCAAGTAGATCTCCCTCTTCCACTTAGCACATACTCCACTTATGAACCTTTTTGTTATATACAAGGTACAGTATATCACAGGTCATACTTCTGATTATTTCTCACTATTTACCCCAAAGTTTACACTACGCTAACCCTACTACAACCTCCATATGATTTTAAAGGGGTTAACCTTTAAATTAACTTTCAGTAAGATGTAGAGTGTGATATTCGTGACAATTTGCAATTGGTTTTAATTTTTTGCATTTATGATTTTTGAGTTATTTAGCTTTTTATTCAGCAGCTCTCCAGTGCAATTTCAGCAATCTGGTTGCTGGGGTCCAAATTACCCTAGCAACCAAGAACTGATTTGCATAAGAAACTGGAATAAGAATAGGAGAGGGCCTGAATAGAAAGATGAGTAATAAAAGTAGCAATAACAAAAATGTATAGCCTTACAGAGCATTTGTTTTTAGATGGGTCAGTGATCTCCATTTGAAAGCCAGAAAGAGTCAAAGAGGCAAATGATTAAAAACATTAAAAATGAAAAAATGAAGGGCCAAGCAGGCAGCTCCCCTTTGTTTTCCTGGCAAATGGTCTTTTTAGTTGATGGACAATTCGTACGATCATTTTGAGATAATCGTGGTCTCACGATGAGGATCGGATCTTTTAAAAATCTTTAGTTACGATAGAAAATAGTTAAGAAAATTAGAACCCCACTTTGGCCAAAATATGCAAGCTCAAGTGTCATGGCCCCATTTGTGTCTTATATTGCCAACTGTACTAAATACATTAAAAACATTAAACACCTAGCATTTTGTGCAACTGAGTGGTGGAGCACTGTTCATTTATTCTGTGCTTAGAAACTCTGGTGAGACCAACTAGTGAGAAAGCTTTTAGGTCCCATCCTACTTTTAGCTGGTCATTTTGGCATTGATCAAGTATGAATTCCAGTGGGAGCAGAATTGCCCTTTGTGTTCAAAAGAGTAGAGGAGTTTGGTACGATAGGGTTAATCCTTTCATGAGAGACATAGAGACTAGGGATGCACCGAATCCAGGATTCGGTTCGGGATTCGGCCAGGATTCGGCCTTTTTCAGCAGGATTCGCCGAATCCTTCTGCCTGGCCGAACCGAATCCAAATCCTAATTTGCATATGCAAATTAGAGGTGGGAGGGAAATTGCGTGACTTTTTGTCAGAAAACAAGGAAGTAAAAAATGTTTCCCCTTCCCACCCCTAATTTGCATATGCAAATTAGGGTTCGGTTTCGGTTCGGTATTCGGCCGAATCTTTCGTGAAGGATTCGGGGGTTCGGCCAAATCCAAAAAAGTGGATTCGGTACTTTCGGTGTAAAGTAGAACTTCCTAATGTGCCAATGGTTCCAAGGAGGAATGGGTGCAAGCAGGGGCGATCCAACCCAATTTGCCGCCAGAGGCGGCCTTCGTTTTTGTCGTTTTTGCTGCACGAGAAGAGACGAATTTCCGGGTTTAAAACCGGAAATTCGGCTCTTAATTACCAGGAGCGGCATTTTTGCCGCCCCTGGCAACCAGGAGGGCGCTGCCGCCTGAGGCGAGTGCCTCAACTCGCCTCATTGGCGGAGCACCCCTGGGTGCAAGGGTACAAGGCTTAGCAGAGTCTAACACACTAGGCGTCATTTATGATCCCCGGGAACACAAATGCCTACTGTGTATTGTGTAAGGAGCACAAGAGCATGCTCCCTAGTGCTTGCTTACAGAGAACTTGTGTCACTGCTCTCAGTAGTGACTGTGTGCCACTGATGCATAGGTGTATCTCCGTGTCTGCCTCTCACTAGTCAGCGCTGTGTCAGTGAAGGGAGCTGCTGGTTTCTGCGCTTCAACACAGAGTGCCGAGGTCTGCAGCTATTTGCATGCAGTGTGCAAAAAAATGGCCAACTGCAGCATTGTCTTTATACTTTTTGGTGCATTGTAAATGAGCCCCATTGAGTAATTGCACAGATCACAAACAGTACCTGCATCCTGCCATTAAAGGCAAGTCCCTGGTATAGAGAATATGGAAGCAGAGCTGACCGGCACTCGAACGGATCCACAGGACCAAAGATGTTCAGTTAAAAAATAATTTTATTGGTAGAAAAGTAAAAAATATAGCTGCATCTCCATCCACCTTTAGCGTTTCACACCCCTTTAGGGCTCTTAGTCATGGGTTCTAATGACAGGTCACAGGATATGAGCATTTATACACAAGACAACTAATCAAAAAAATTGGTTGGCCAGTCAGAACATTTTTGGAGAGGTAAGAAATAAAAAAGTTTTTTGCTATCACAGATCAACTGCACAGTAGTATGTCTTACCTCCCGATGTGTTTTTTTTAACTGTTGTTCCCTCGTGATGTTTGATTTTAGTGGAATATCATCATGGCTAAATGACTATGTCTAGTAACAGCAAGATTGCTGTAGGATAATCTCTTGCATCTGTAATGATATTTAGACCTCCTATTTTAGTAATATTAGAGGATAGTTTGATGGAGGATCTATCCTAGATCAGAGTATCCTGGCCACCAGAAATCTCTGATCCTGATATTTTTATCCTCTTTACTAATATTTTTCATATAAGATATGCATTTGATTACATTCGATTATATCAAATATTTTAGGGGGCCTTGTTTTTAAATTTCAAGAGTCTCAGTTACTATTGTTCTTATTCTGTTATTTGTAATAACATTTTTCTTCTTCAAATTTGCCCTCAAAGCCGGGGAGTACAAATATGGCACCAGTGATCTCACCAATGGTTGTATATGAAGCTTTAATGAACATATGCTATTCTGAATAATGCTCTTGCCCATCTGAAGTATTAAAAAACGTTTTTCCTGGCTAGCAGGCTGTATGTATCACAGTTATTTAAAGGTACAGGGTCCTGCAAATAAATCCATCACCCTTTCCTCTGTGTGTGTGATTGCGGATCAGGGAAGTTCCCATGGAGGGGTATTACAGGCCAGTCTATCACGACCCTGGGTGGAGGCAATCCAAATCATAGTGTTTCTGCTCTGAGACACAGGACTACTGTTGTGCCACAATGAGGAAATCAAGGAAAGGAAACTCCTTGTAGTAGCAGAATAGGGCTAAATTAGATTATCTATCTAGGGTGCACATATTGTTTTTTTATAACGACTCCAATTTTCAACTTTACATATGTTTAGTGTTCTGACTTTTATACTCTCACACTTGCCCCACTCCTTTTGTGATGTCATCGGGAGCAGGGCGGCACGTGTAGGCAGAAGGAGGTGGGCGTGGGTTGAGTCGGGTGCGGTTTGGGTGTGGGTCGGGTTTTTCGCACATCACTACTCCTGGTTCTCATTTGTAGTCCTGAATTGCTAGGCTGTTGAAAATTATGTGTTAATCACATAGGGGCAGATTTATCAAGGGTCTAATTGAAAATTCAAAGAAAAAAAATTCAAATTAGGAGCTATTTTTGTGTACTTCGACTACGGAATAGTCCATATTCAAATCGAATTTGAAAAAAATTCGAATATCGAAATTTATCATGTGGGGCAATTTTTTATCAAGGGTCGCATTTAAAATTCGAAGTTAAAAAAAATGAATTTCGAGCTATTTTTGTGTACTTCAACTAGGGAATAGTTCAAATTCTAATCGAATTTGAAAAAAAATAGAGAATTCAAGTATCGAAATGTGTCATGTACAGGTATAGGATCCCTTATCCGGAAACCCGATATCCAGAAAGCTCCGAATTACGGAATGGCTGTCTCCCATAGACTCCATTTTATCCAAATAATCCAAATTTTTAAAAATGATTTCCTTTTTCTCTGTAATAATAAAACAGTAGCTTGTACTTGATCCCAACTAAAATATAATTAATCCTTATTGGAAGCAAAACCAGCCTATTGGGTTTATTTAATGTTTATGCCTTAAGTCTACTAGAAAATCATTTAAAGACCCAAATTACGGAAAGATACGTTATACGGAAAACCGCAGGTCCCAAGCATTCTGGATAACAGGTCCCATACCTGTACTGTCTTTTTAAAACTTCGACTTCAACCATTCGCCATCTAAAACCTGCTGAATTGCAGTTTTAGCCTATGGGGGACTTCCTAGAACCTATTTGGCAGGGCTGGAACTAGGAATAGGCATAGTAGGAACGTGCCTAGGGAGCAAATCTGGGGGGTGCTAGGCACGTACCTCTCTGTGCCTACCCCATGTCCGTTCCCCTGTCTCCCCGACTGCCGCTGGTATTTTCTTCATCTACCAGATGTCAACTTAAACATTGTAAGGAAACCTTGAAAGCGATACCGACACGTTCCTATAAAAATCATATGAACATGTCAGTATCAAGTAGGTGCTGCACCCGGAATAGCTCCCCTCAAAGCCGCCCCCAGCATGCGCACACTAGCATCAATTCACCTGCGTGCCGGCGCCGGGACCAGATAGGTTGCCTAGAGCGCCTAGCTGGCCTGGCCCGGATCTGATTGGTGGACTTTGAAAAATCAATGTTTTTTTTTAAAATACTTCAAGGGGCAGATTAAACTAGGGTCGAATATCGAGGGTTAATTAACCCTCGATATTCGACAGTCGAATGTAAATCCTTCAACTTCGAATATTGAAGTCAAAGGATTTACCGCAAATAGTTTGATCGAACGATTAAATCCTTCGAATCCTTTGATAGTCTAATGATTTTTAGTTTGAATCGTTCGATTCGAAGTTGAAGGTCGAAGTAGCCAATTCGATGGTCTAAGTAGCCAAAAAAAACATTCGAATACATGTAAAGGATCCATAATCCAAAAAGCTCCAAATTATGGAAAGTCCATCTCCCATTGACTTTGTTTTATCCAAGTAATTCAAATTTTTTAAAATGATTTCCTTTTCCTCTGTTATAATAAAACAGGATCTTGTACTACAATATACTGAATCAATATGGTCATATTAAGTGGCATATTAAAGAATCTTACTAAACTGGAATATATATTTAAGTAAATATTGCCCTTTTACATCTCTTGCCTTGAACCACCATTTTGTGATGGTCTGTGTGCTGCCTCAGAGATCACCTGACTACTCATCCTCTGCTACCCAAAACATAACAGTTGTAGTATTTCTAGAGTATAACAGTGCTTTATCAGCAGAGTCATGCAGGCATTACACAACAGTAAGCTTTCACTTTTAAGCTACCAGGAAGTATGCACAGTATGTCTACAGGCCATTTGTATAAACACCACATATTCCCCCTATAGTAGGAAAGCATTTGGACAACTATAATAAACAACAACAATGCATCTTAAAGCAATGATATACATTATTCACATCAGATAGTCCTGGGTCCATGCAGGTAGTTTTCTGATTCTCTCAGTACGCCTTATAGGTTCACTTTCTTCAGGACTATTGTAGTTAACATAAGTAGTAGGAAAATGTCCTTCATCAAATGGAGCTTCTCCAAAGTCATATCTAACAGGAGCAAGACGACTTGCATTCCATATGCATCCATCAGACAGTTCATATGTGTATGGTCCTCGCTGGCATCTCACTTCAAGTGGTGTAGTAAATTTAGATTGTCCTTGTTTCAGTATTCCTAGTTTCTTAATTCTGACTAAAGATCCAGGCTGAAAAATAAATACTTTCCAAGATTTCCCAGTAAGATTTGCTATCTGTAATGCTTCTTTCAGACTTCTGTTGAATCACTTGATTTCTCCATTTGCTTGTGGGTAATACACTGAAGATTTCCTTTGCACAATATTCCTCTCTCTCAGAAAGAATTCAAACTCATATAAGACAAACTGTGGTCCATTGTCTGATATTAACTCCTTTGGATTACCTACTCTGCTGAAGACTGTAAACATAAATGTTATTACTGTAGCTGATGTTATATGAGAAACAAATGCAATTTCTGTTCATTTACTGTAATAGTCCATCAAGGTTATAGCAAATCTGCAGTCTATAGGAGCATCTGTAAAGGGACCCACAATATCAATAGCAAGTTTTTTCCCATGCTGAATCAGGGAATGGTACTGGTTTTACATCTGGTCTCAACTTAACTTTGTGTACAAAGTTCTTTGCAAAACCCAGTGAAGTGTTGCTTTGTGGTGAAATTTTAGACACTGGCACTGGTGCTGTAGTAATGAGACCACCAACTTATTGTAAGTTTAATGCAGCAAAGAGATCCCTTCCAAGTATAGCAGTACCCTTATTCACAATGTAAAAGTCACATTTTGCAGTATTTGATTCAAATTGTACAGTCACTGGCAAGCAACCAAGCACAGGGATTGGGTCCTTTAAGTAACTGACCAGTTTCAGAGCAGGTGCAACAAGCGGATCTTTTGCAAAGTATTTCAAGAAAATATCCTTTGGTAGTATAGAAACAGCTCAACCTGTATCAAGCATCAAGCATCAGCAGAAGCAGTACTGACACTGACAGTGCATACAGGTATAAACTTGTCTGGAATAAATGTACCAGCTTTATCCACACTTAATACTGTAACATTTGTAGTAGTGACTTCATGAACATCTTTAGCAGAACTACGGCAGATCTTAGCAAAATGTCCTACCTTTGTGCATTTGCGGCACCGTAAAGCTTTTGCAGGACATGTAACATGGTTTGCAGTGTGTTGTGTTGAACCACAGCGAAAGCAGTATTTTCTATTTGCTGCATGGTTTTGCAGTGTAGGTGAATCCCTTTCCTTAGCACTGTATTTTGCCTGTGACTGTGCATTATTAGGCCATAGTGTTGAATTCACAATCTGTACATTCTCAGCAGTTCCCTGACTGAGAGTTTTAGCCTCTGCCACTGCTGTTTCAATTTGGCTAGCAACTGTAATAGCCTTTGCAAGGGTTAAATCCTGCTCTAGGAGCAGTCTCTCTCTAATGCAAGGTGAGTTTGTTTTTTCCACTATTTGGTCTCTTAGCATTTCATATGTTAGATTCCCAAACTCACAGGTAACAACCAGTTCTCTCAAAGCTGCTACAAATTGTTCTGTGGATTCGCCATTACATTGTACACATTGGCGGAATTTATACCTTTCAGCAACCACATTTACTCTTGGCACTAAAAAGTTCTTTATAGCAGTAAGAGGAGTTTCATAAGTATCATCAGCTAAATCTAATTTATAGAATATACAATGTCCCTCTGCTCCCAGGCAGCGAATAAGTAAAGCACGCTTTCTAGCAGCAGAAATCTCCCCTTGGTCAGCAGCAATAATGTAATTTTCAAACATACGAATCCAAGCAGTAAAAGGTATAGTAGGCTCACCAGGGTTTGGATGAAAAGGTGCAGGCTGCTGCAGAGGTAGAAATCCCATCCTCGTCGCCATTTGTTATGTTTTGGGTAGCCGAGGATAAGTAGAGCATAACAGTGCTTTATTAGCAGAGTCATGCAGGCATTACACAACAGTAAGCTTTCACTTTTAAGCTACCAGGAAGTATGCACAGTATAAGTATGAGCACAGTGACATCTACAGGCCATTTGTATAAACACCACACTTAGGGGCACATTAACTAAGGGTCGAATATCGAGGGTTAATTAACCCTCGATATTCGATTGTAGAAGTTAAATCCTTTGACTTCGAATATCGAAGTCGAAGGATTTAGCGCTATTCTTTTGATCGAACGATCAAAGGAATAATCGTTCGATCGAACTATTAAATCCTTCTAATCGAACGATTCGAAGGATTTTAATCCATCGATCGAACGATTTTCCGTCGATCACAAATTGGCTAGAAAGCCTATGGGGACCTTCAAATGGTCGAATAGTCGAACGATTTTTAGTTTGATTCGAAGTCGAAGGTCGAAGTAGCCAATTCGATGGTCGAAGTAGCCAAAAAAATACTTTGAAATTCGAAAGTATTTTTTATTCTATTCCTTCACTCGAGATAAGTAAATGTGCCCCTTACTGTAACCGGAAGAAGTGTTGAAGCAAAAAACAGAACTCTGTCTGTTAATTGGCTCATGTGACCTAAGAAGTATAGTTTGTTTGGTTTGTTTGTGTGCACTGTGAATCATACGATCCCATGGGGCGGCCCTTATTTTTTAAAATGGCAATTTTCTATGTATGATTACCCAATGGCACATACTACTAGAAAAGTATTATTAAAATTATTATGAAAATGGTTAATTTACATGAAGCAGGGTTTTACATATGAGCTGTTTTATGTATTATCTTTTTATAGAGACTTACATTGTTTAGGGGTATAGTTTTCCTTTAAACTAAAAAAAAAAATGACCATTGCACTCTTTTACCTTATTTATAAACTGACCAAACTTTCCCAAAGGTTGGTGGCAACTTGTTTAAATATTCGCTGTGTGATCAATATGCCTGACAGAACAGAACATTTCTCAACCTATCCAGATGTGACAAAATATGGTTCTGTACAAACCAATCATTATTTTAATGTCATATTCAGTATAAAAACCTGTGGGGTTTTGTTCCACATGGACTGTTCATACAGGTGCAAAACGATTCTTTAAATCTTAAATACAGTTGAACACGTGCGCAAATGGCAACAAAGGCCAAACCACATTATATCGGTGCTGCATTTACAGAGTGTGGGTCAACAACATTTTTCTTTGATTGCTAATGTTTTATTGTCTTTTGGTATACATTGGAATAATAATGGTAATTTATGCGGATATTTTGCATGCAAAACAAATAATCAGAAACACCTGCAGAATTCTCCTCTTTCTCTGAGTTTAGCAACTAATTATATTTTAAATAATGGCTACCATTGAACACAATTATCCAGATCACTTTAAGTAATGGATTTTTTTTTTTAGGTGCTTCTGAAAATTTGAACAGTTTTTAAATACTCATTTATTTATTTTATGCTGATTTGTGCATGTGTATATTTTGGGGAAAGAAGAGAACAGAAAGTCCCACAAACTAAAACCTATTGGTGCATATCATGGGTATAATCTTTAAAGTCTCCAACACATCTATCACATTTGGCTACAATCAGATATATAGTGAGAAGAAACAAGTTTTAGCGTCACTATCATTAAAAGCAATAGGTTGTTTTTGCTTCAATATGGATTAATTATATCTTAGTTTAGATCAAGTGCAAGGTACTGTTTTATTATTACAGAGAAAAAGGAAATCATCTTTTTAAAATTTGGATAATTTGGCTACAATAGAGTCTATGGGAGATGGCCTTTCCGTAATTTTGAGCTTTCTGTATAACGGGTTTCAGTATAACAGATCCCATACATGTCATAAAAAGGACCAATAACAATAGTTTTTTGTGTTGCCGGGGTCAATGACCCCCCATTTGAAGGCTGGAGAGAGTCAGAAGAAGGTAAATAATTAAAAAAACTATATTACATTAAAAACGAAGACCAATTGAAAAGTAGTTAAAGGTGAACAGCCCTGTTTGTGATTAGCACTTGCAGTGCTAGTAGCAACCAATTATTAGGTATTGAAATATTCAGATCAGAAACTAAAAATACTTTGCAGCTAAATATGCTTCCAGTGGCAACTATCCATAACACAAATACTAAGGGGCAGATTTTTCAAAGGTCGAGGTGAATTTTTTAATTTAAAAAATTTGAATTGCGAGTTATTTTTGTGTACTACGACTAGGGAATTGTCCAAAATCTCTTTAAAAATTCGACTTTGACCATTACCCATCTAAAACCTGCCGATTTGCAGTTTTAGCCTATGGGGGACCTCCTAGAACCTATCTGGAGTCCAAAAATCTAAGAATTTTGTGTACTTTGTGAAGTACCAAAAAATTGCTTGAAATTCTGAATTTTTGGCATTCGAAAATTCACCTCGACCTTTAAATCTGCCCCTAAGTGGCCAGTTCTGCATTCTTGTGTCTCACTAATCTAGCCGGTACAGCCATTATATTCACTAAATTATGGTTCTAAAAATTGCAAGGACTAAACTTGTTGATTGACCAAAATTACTTAAAATGTTCTAGTCGTGTATCATTCATTCTGCTCTCTGATACAAACTTGGGTTGATGGTCCCCTTAAGTATTCTTGTTGAGTACTTGAAAAACAACAAGACTTGGGCATTCTGGATGACAGATGGAATTACCTGTAGAACGGCAAAATATGGACATTATCATAAATGAACACTAGAGGTATGGGATCTATTTTATTTGCTCAGATATGTACGAGAAGCCTTTGGCTAACTAATTTAAGTAGACCCACAGGGCCTCATCAGAATTGTAATGGTTGCCTATCCATTTAGTAAATCATCTACTACGAATTCACTTAAAATGGAGGCATGTTTTTGTTCTATAGTACATTTAGTATTTTATGATTTATGATGGAAAATATAAAAGGAGAAATATTAAATCAATGTTAATGAGAACAGTTATCTTGTAGTGTTTTTAACATTATAGGTGTGTCTGTGTGAGGACTTACCCTGGTGGTCTAGTGAGCATTGGGGTCCACTGCCGCTCCTTTGGCATGGACGCCCGCCACAATGCTCCTTTCTCCCCAGTGCCGGCTTCCTCTAAGGTGCACGCGACAAGCACTTCTGTTTCTTAAAGGCACAGCGACGCTGGCATGTGAAGTCAGCGCGCAATGGCGCCAAATTCAAAAACTATAAAAGGGGAGTTTAGTCTACAGCACCTTGCCTGTTCTTAGGTTGAATTAGCCTTGTTCCTGGGTGTGATTTGCTTAGTGAATACTACTGATCTTCAGAGTATTGACCTTTGCCTGCCTGTTTATTACTCTGATCTCTCCAATCCTGATCCTGCCTGTCTGTGACTACTCTGACCTCTCCAATCCTGATCCTTTGCCTGTCCACTGACTATTAGGAAAATTAGGATTTGGATTTGGTTTGGCCAGGCACAAGGATTCAGTCAAATCCAAATCTTGCTGAAAAAGGTCTAATCCTGGCTGAATCCCGAACTGAATCCTGGATTCGTTGTATCCCTATATTTATGTGACTGCATGGTTGTGTCTTACTCCTGTATTTTGAAAAGTCAGTAGTGCACCCAAAAAGTTATTTAGAAAGAAAACTCCTTCAATATGGTGCATTTATTGTCATTTTTATTTTCATTTACATGCACACAGGTGCAACCCATCAGCAGGACGAATCTCTTGTGCGAAACTCGAATTTTAATGCCTGCATCAATTTTGACCCCTGTGTTAAACTCAATGGGCGCCCGAATAGTATTGACGCGCGACAGTTTTGACGTGAGCAAGTCCACATTTTTTTGACATTTTCGTGGGAGTTTTGCAAATTTATACGCCGGTGGCGAAGTGTGGAGATTTGCTGCAAATTAGTGCCAGGCGAATTTATTTGCCCATCGCTAGTGCACATTATCCAGTGTATAGTGCAGAATTTTTTCTGTTTTGACATATTTTTATTGAAGATTTTTCCGAAGCAGTTTCCAGTGGTACAGCTGATAAAATGAGTAAATATAGAAATGGAACATGTTTCACTGATAATTATATCAACAACTGACAAGTCTTGACTATAAAGACAGTTGAAGTTAAATCTTATAAATCACCCGATTTAGTATGGTGACTCTGGTTCTGTTGTTATATAGATAGTTTTTCATTGCAAAAAATCCAGTCTATTCTCACCTTTTCAAGATCAAAGCTAATATAGGGAGATTTCTAAGCTTTGACTATTACCTGTCCTGCTGCACAAACCAACTTACTAGTCGTTTCCAAAATAATTGCAAAGTGACAGAGAAAGAAGAGCAGTGCTTGTGCATTACCCTCCCAGCCCACCAGAGAGAAGTATTGCTCAATGTATTGTGAATTTTAAACTTTTGCATTGTAAGATGAGAGTTAATAAGGCTTTGAACACCTCCTGTTTATTCTTCTGTATTATACAAACTCAACTTTATGAAACTTAAAGTAAAACAGCCTCAAGTATGAGCTCAAGAAATGAGTTCACACTGACCAAACGCATTAGGAATGCAAGCTAAATATCTATTTTGCATTAAATAAAGTAGCAAAATATGAATATTTGTTGTTTTTTTTTATTAAAGTATCTCCTTTAGTCTTTATTTATCATATATTGTATATATATATATTTCTCTCGTATTTGCAATTCAACATATTCTTTCATGGTTTTCCTTTAAGCTTTAGATCTGATCCTGTGCAGTTGCTCAGGAATGTTAAACTTTTTCCAAGAGGTACAATTCATTTGTCTGTTTGAAATGATCAGCCCCTGTCTATGTAACAGCAAAAATAGAGTTATATCAATGTACACATAGTTTGGAATAGGAAAACTGATGATGCTCTTTATTCTCACAATGAAGTCACATTTGTTCAAAATGTCGATTAAAGTGCCTGTTTTAAAATCTAGTTTCAAGTTTAATTTTAGATGAATTTTATAGAAATGTTTTGCTTTATTTTGTGCCATCTTTTAATTAATTTACTGAGCTGGGAAATTAATTTTTTCTGGCAGTATTATGCTAGTAGTTAGGAATATTTCACCTCTTGGGGGGGGGGGAGGGTTCACTTATTGCCAATTCTTTTGACATTAGTGTTTTAGGCAAATTGAAATCTCTGCTGTGTAAAGCTTTAGAGAACGGGTATCCAGACTGGCTTACTATTTTATTTTATTTTTATTATTATTTGTAAACAAAAAGATTTGTAAATCATCAAGTTCAAACAAGAAAACAAAATACCCTGGCCCATAGCAGGTCTGCTGTCAGATTTACCTTATAGGGATAAAATATATTGATTCAAATTTTAAAATTGCATCCCTTGTTAAATAACTATTAATGATTATAACGAATAATCCCATTTTTTGCTGAAGGGCATCAATCTATTCTGACCAATCATTATTTTGCTTATTTATAAGCAATTCCATAATCTGACTGCATCATCCTTCAGACAAAAAGTGAATTCAACAGATTATTTTTTGTCTTGTTCATTTTCCATTCTGTTCTTCAGACCAGGGTCACCTGGAGCCTAACAACCAGGAACAATTTAAATGACAAGCTAGAGATCTGTCAAATGAAATGTTAAATCATAGAAACAGAGACTCCATGATCATAGTTTCATATAGTGCCTGCACAATCCATGATATATTTTTTTATAACTGAACACCTATGTAGATCTCCTACAGAGTAATAATGGGAATGAAAAAATGCACATTAATCTCAATTAGTGATAGGCGAATTTGTCGAAAAATTAGCAAAACTAATGTCTGCCCTGGTTTTGATGCAAGTGACTCTTTCAATGTGCGTCCAAATTTTTTTTACGCTGGCAAATTTTCACTGCAGTTCCGTGAATTATTTCGCCAGGAATTCACTGCGAATTTGCTCCTGGCAAATTTATTCGCCCATCACTAATTTCAATATTTTAGAAGAATTTCATTAGCCCTGGTAATGATAAGTCTCACTATAAAATCCTCATTCTTTTGTGATTAAGTTTGGGATACCTACTTTGAAATTTTAGGAGCACAAAAGGCCTATAATTGCATTGCTGCTTCAAGTTTATATTGCTGACTTCTCAGTATCTGTCTCTGAATCAAGGGTCCTATACCCACCCGTCTGTAGTCCAGTAATAGTGTAATATCTGCAATTTAGATATGCATGGTGATCTTAAATCAAATAAGTCAAATAATACTGATATATGTAACAGTGAGATGAGTAACATAGTGAAAGTAGAGACAATTGTCACCTTATTGTTAGTGATGGTTGAATTTATTCGCCAGGCACGAATTTGAGGCAAATTTGTGCAATTCGCCGTGGCGAATAAATTTGCAAAATGCCCGTGAAAATTCTAAAAAAAACCCAAAATTCTAAAAACCGGATGCCGGTGTCAAAAATGAGACACCGGCGCCGTTTCACGAATTTTTCTCAGTTTCACTAATTTCGCTAGAAATTCACAAATTTTTCTGCGAAGGCGAAACGCCGCAAATTCGCCCATCACTACTAATTGTCATTAGTTTCTGTTTTAGAAACGTATAAGTTTGACTCAAGTAGCGATTCTACAGCAGGGACATCAAGTGAACCCTTATAAATGGGGCAGTCTATCTTTAAGGCATGTTAAAATAAAAAATATGATTTACATGCTTGTGTCCTGGAACTACAAATCAGACAACTGTTTCAATTAGAATTTTAGTCTAAAAAGCTTTAAGGGGTTATGTAATAAAATAAAAAGTTTGCCCATGAGCAGTAACCAATAGCAACCAATCACCAGGTAGCATTTACTGGTCACCTGTTCAAAAAGCAAACTTACTGCTCCAAGGGAAACTTAGTGCCTCTATTGTACTTTGCTTGATTACTTACTGAGAAGCAGTTATTTTAAATTCACCACTTATTTAAAGAAAACTTCAGTATAAAAATAAAAACTGGGTAAATAGATAAGCTGTGCAAAATAGAAAATGCTTTCAATATACGTAGTTAGTTAGCCAAAAACTTAATGTATAAAGACCAGAGTGAATGGATGTCTAACATAACAGAACACTACTTTCTGCTTTGCAGCTCACTTGGTTTCCACTGATTGGTTACCAGGCAGCAACCACTCAGTGAGGGGGGCCACATGGGTCATAACTGTTGCTTTTGAATCTGAGCTGAATGCTGAGGATCAATTGCAAACTCACTGAACAGTTATGTCCCATGTGGCCCCCCTTCAAGTCACTGACTAACTCAGAGTTAGAGAGCTGAAAAGCAGGAAGTAGTGTTCTGGCTATTATGTTACACATCCAGTCACTCCATTATAATTATAGATTACATTTTTAGCTAACTAAATATATTAGAAACATTTTTTATTTTGCACAACCTATCTATTTACCCAACCTTTTTTTTACACTGAACTGTTCCTTTAAGGATCCTTGGTACCTGCTCTAAAAGTCTAAACCTCGATGCTTGTAAGGGCCCATTGTAACCACATGGTTTGACTGGCAAGGGTTTTGTATGGATCATGAAAAGCATCACTGCTGAAGACTGGAACCCAAGGAGTTAAAATTTATTTTTTAGTATATCCCATCTGGTTTAAATAATTTGGACGAAGCTCTGTAATTTGTACGATGTTGATTTTTCTAAAAGTCACCATCATATTACTACATCTTCAGCGTGAAATACTGATGTTTAAAGCACTATAAAAAAGACTCTCGGAATTAATCGGCTTTTCATATCATTGCATTATACTCTGTTTACTGTACTGTACTTTACAGCCGACCAAAACAATAACAATTTATATTGTAAAAAAAGGCAATAAATGACACTGGAATGACTATGTTAGTTCTTATTCCCTTTTCACATTTTAGAGTAAATGTAAACTTTACGGATTTGAAATGCTGTAACTGAATATGGTATTTTTAATTTGGAAAAATAAAGACAATACTCTCCATTGGCACAACTGGCATATCATGCACTTAACGGCAGCCGGTTCAGAGAAGCTATGTTACACAAACGAAGTTTTGTTTTGCTAAACTAAGCAAAATTAGCTGAATGACCTGACTATAACTGCTGTATTCCATTGTAAATTATTTTTTCACTTGTTTTTGTGCCTGTGCATAAATTAAAAATCTGCTGAAATTTATTATTCATCTGAGATGTAATTAATATGCAAAATTATGCAAATGAAGATGCAATTAGGCTTCAATTCTCTAGTGGAATTTTCCATTATAATTTAATACAAAGTAATAGAGTAATTGGTGTCACGTGTAATTATAGTTACTCAAGTGTACTTGCAGACGTGCAAATGATGTGGTATACGTTGGTTATCCTATGCAAATGTACTATCCAGTCATTTAACACTGGGAGACAATGTAAACAGAGATTGCACGGAGCAGAACGTGGGCAACAGTGACCTCACTTTCCTTTCATTTTTAAGAACTAGGGGCTTAATTTGAACTAATTTTCTACATTTACTTAGAATTCCTAATTAGTTTTTATACCGTGCCTTGTTTATTACCTTGAATTTATATGATGCAATTATTTTTCTATTCAGGCAAAGGACAGGGTGCATTGAAATAATTGTAAAATTAAAAAAAAAAAACTACAATGCACATTTATCACAAACAAAGATTATATCAAAATAATAAAATAGAATTATTATCTAATTGGCTTGATCTGTAATGCTAATTCTGCAATGGTTATTCAAATATGAGTAAATAATGCCTGATTGGCTTTTATTAGGTCATCTGACCTGTTGACCCAGGGATAAAATGTATGACTAAGTGCCTTTGAGAACTTGTCATGAGTTTTGTTCCAATAAAGTAGAGATTTTAACTCAAAAGGCAAATTTCCTTTTTAATACTGGTATGGGAAACCCATTATCCAAAAACCTTCAAATTATAGGAAGGTCATCTCCTATAAACTCCATTATAATCAAATAATTCCCATTTTTAAAAATGGTTTCCTTTTTCTCTGTAATAATAACTCTATACTAAGGTATAAATAATACAGGTATGGGACCTGTTATCCAGAATGCATGGGACGTGGGGTTTTCCAAATAATGGATCTTTCCCATAATTTGGATCTTCATAATTTAAGTCTATTAAAAAATTAATTAAACATTAAATAAACCCAATAGGCTGGTTTTGCCTCAAACAAGGAATAATTATATTTTAGTTTGTATCAAGTACAAGGTACTGTTTTATCATTATAGAAAAAGAAAAATAATTTTTTAAAATTTTAATTATTTCATTACAATGAAGTCTATAGAATATGGTCTTTCCATAATTCAGAGCTTTCTGTATAACGGCTCTCCGAGTACGGATTCTATACCTTGCATTTGGAGGCAAAACAATCCTGTTGGATTTAAGTAATGCTCAAATTTTTTTCTGTAGACTTGGAGATCAAAATTACGGAAAGACCCCTTATCTGTAAATCACAAACTCTAATTTGAACGTGAGATGCGTCACACTTAACCCTGGAAATAGTTCTAATTCGAATATTCACCACCTAATAGTCAACGGCAGAACTATTTGAAGATGTTAATAGTTAATAGAGCCACATTTTTGCCAAGTTCGATTGCGAAAATGACCCCCCATAGACTCCAATGGGAGTATTAAAAAAATGTTGTGCTTCCAAAAAAATATTTTGCATTTCCAAAAAAATTTGACGTGCAAAAATAGAGGTTTTTTTCGGATGAAAACTCAATTCGATTCAAGTTTTTGGGTTGGGACTATATCGAATTTTAGACGTTTGAATATTTTCATAAATAACATACCATTCCAATTGTGAATAAAATCTAATTTATTAAAGTTTAAAAAGATTCGCATTACTCTAAAATTCAACCTTTAATAAATAATAATAAATACTCCATAATGTCACCATAAACCATTTCATGAAAAGGAGATACCGAGATACCAGCAGGGATCTTGCTATGAATAAGCTATGGAGCCCTGTCCTCAGCTCTAGAGCAGGTGGTAAGTATAGGACTACATTGTGCCCATCCTTGTTGAACCCTGCACCGCATTCTGAACTCTAATCCAGATCACAGATATGTCCCTGCCATAAGAGTTATTGGAATCCTGGACCATTTTATAAGGAGAAAAGTTTCCAGTTGTACGAGGAACGAAGGAGATGGAGCTTTTCTCCACTGTACTTTAACAAGTCGAGAGTGATGTAATATAATATAAATATAATGGATTATAATGGCACATGCTCTAACAGAGGCACGGATGCCTTTACATAAGATATATACATGCAAGGGGATCTAGGCATTAATTTGCATTAATCAACCTACCACCTGCTACTGCTATGATTTCTTAATGTCCAGGGTTATCTTCATCTCTTATTTTCACACTCCATTTGCCATAAATGTCTTATTCTTTTGGAGCGGATTTTTAACCAGTTTGTCTTGGAGGTATTCAACAACATCCATTATGGAACGGTAAGTCAATGCACGTGCCTGTGAGATCATTTCTTTCAATGCACCAGTACAAGGTACCATGTTAGTAGGGATCAAACTGTGGAGACAGAATGCCTACATTTATTTTTAATTATCCAGATGATTAGCACTAATGCTGGTACTAGCCCAGCTCTGCAAGGCTCATGTCTGTCATCAATCAGGCTTTCATCGCGGTGAGATAATTATGCATTAATTGCCTTTATGTTAATGAGCCCCTAAATATTTACTTTTTATTTTTGCCTTTAAATATAAAATCACCCCTTTTTGATGCTAAATCTGAGTTCAATGCAGTAAAAAAAAACATTTGTCTGAAGCCTCACTTAAATATTGCAGTGGATGAGTTATGTTTTTTATCAGTTTCAATACATTTTGTAGACTACAGAGGTCGTTTACTTGCAATGTGAAAAGTGCAATTTTGGACACAAAAATGCGTCATTACAGCCTAGAGGGGGCAATTTACCAAATGCAATAATAGCTGATGCATTAAATCAAGTGCAGCTGCATCTGGCTTCGACACGATTGTGATGAAAATTTCGGGTTGCAATCACTTTTGGCATTAAAATGATGGGTGCGCCCAATTCTTTAGGTGCACATTCACTGTGGAAACTGACAAAGGATACTGGATGAAGCATGTGTCACCCTTCCAGTAGATTCAGAGTTCCCTTTCATCATTAGGCGCACTTGTATATGACTTTAGGACACATGGGTGCAAGTATCTTTAAAGAATGCCACTTTTTCATGCAATGACAACAACTGTACTTGGGGGTTGTAAAAGACCCCTTACTTGTATGGCATAATTATTATACTTATTTATACATAATTATTATACTTATTTCAAGTGTCGTCATCATCAGAGTTTCTTTATCTAAAGGATCCTAACATATGATAGGAAGAGAGCAAATAGCAATTTAATGCCCAAAGAGCAGGAGATGGTTAATTTAAAGAGGTAGTAAACCCCGCTGCAGTGCACTGTGCAATCAAACTTTTCTCAGTTCTTGCTGAATTACAAATTCTAGAATAATGTAACATATAATGGTTGATGCATGCTGGCAGCTGTAGTCCAGCAACATCAGGGTTGTATTCTTAAATCAATATTGCAGAATAAAACTTTTACCCAAATCTACACAGCCAATGCTTTAAAATGCAATAAATCCTCCAATGAGAATCCCAGCTGACCTATATCAATCTGGCTCCATGTTCTTTGCTCCTGCAACTGGAGTTGGAAACTTAAGTAGGACTCCACGAGCGATTTTGTTGCGATTCGATGCGCTGCAACAAAACGCATGCAAATTTTTGCATACAACAAAAATAAGGTAAGAGATATAATTGTTGCATGGGGTCGCAGCATTTATCAGATGCGACACGACTGTCGGATGCAGACGCATCTTGTGGAGTCCTACCCTAAAGCTTTGAAGTCTATCCTTATCCCCATGTCTGATTCCAGTGTAATATAATAAAGAAATGAATGACATAATTATCACTATTTGTAAAATAACAGCAAGATGTCTGACATGGTGCTGAGAATCAGTATTCTTATTGGTCACTTCTTTTGCATTTAGAAAGAAGTTTTTGAATTCTCACTGCTGAAATCACTTACATCTATAATTACATTTTTCAGCAACTGAAAAAAAAACTAGGGGGCCATGTGGGACAGCAGTATAGCTGGGTTTACATCCTCTTTTAATGGCATGTTACCTAAAAAGGGCTTCAGAACAACAGACAAACTGACGGATGAATTTCAAGTCTATTTTATTGGTCTGTAGCAAAACATCCACTTTCTTCCCTTTTGTCATCTCCCACAGTGTTACATCAACTGCCCGAAAGCATATTCTAACCACAATTGGTGGACAAGCTGGTGCCTTTACCAGAGTTAATCACCAATGAAGGTGGCCGGGGTAATTTTTACATGCTCTGAAGATGCACCCTAGCGAAAACCAATGTTGTGTCCTACGGCTGCTATTCAAGCCCAACAGCTTCTCGATAATGTTTTGCTTTCTTTTTCAATAGATGTGTTAAAGTTATTTTTGATAATTGTCTAAGCCAGTGCCCAAAATGCTACATGTTTTTTTCTTTTGGAGTTCGTGTCATCTAGCTTTATATTATGACAAAGTGCTCAGGGGAAACTGGAAATGTATTTTAAAACCACATCAACTGCAATGTGCCCACATTGAGGGATTGGAATGCTAATGCCAAGCCACCCAATGCCATTCATGCAGATCTACTGTATAACATAGGCAATTATATGTCCCAATGTCTTTCCCTTCATTATAATGAAGAAAGGGTAGTGAAATAATGGCAGCCATTCTCTGCACTCATTTTGGCAACACTGATCCAAACAATGTCAATAGTCAATCATCCCATGCATTGTATAGTCTTGCTTTCGGCTATGGTCCATGCTTTCAGCATAAACATTCAAGTATATAGAGCAAACAGATCGGCAGCTTAAAAACACAAGTGTTACTTACTCTAATATGTGAGTTGACTTTATCTATTACTTAGTTTTGGTTACTTCTTATCTACTTTTTATGCAACAAAGGTTACCACCATGAAATATAGTAAAGCAGCAGTAAATATTAAATTTGTTGATTACTGTATTGCTTTAGCGTACTGAGCATTTTTCTTCAATGGCTGATATTCCATGCTGTGACATTAAACAGGAACAACAATTGAACTTTAATCCATATCAAGTATTTTTAAAGGTAAACTTACATTTTGAAACGAGAGGAAGCATAAACAATGCACAATAAATGATGTTTAGGTTAAGAATTTTTGCTTAGTGTGTATAATAAATGTCACTTGTCCAGACGGATAGAAACATGAATAGTGCTGATTGCATGGTAATTAGCAATGATGGTGAATGTGTACAATATATCTTGGGGAACAGGTGGAAGTCACATGACGGGGGCTTTCATCAGTAGATCTCAAAGTGTGTGATATGAATGAATAATATTACATTTTTTTTACAAGGTTTCTTAAAAATGTTCCACATTACAGCAGTGAGAATATTCAAACCCCCAAGAATAAATAGTGTGCAAAATATACTGTACTTAACTGTATCATTAAAATTTATGAAGTAAAATGAGCTGTACCCGTTTGATTCATTCCCTTTTTACCTCTGATACTTGAAAATGTAAAACATTAATTTGGGTGAATATTCATCAGGTGCACAAATTATTTACAATATTGTACACAGAATGATACCAATATGAATGTGCTGTTTCTCAAAACAAAGATCAAAGATCTCCATTTCTGAGTGCAAATTCAGTAAAACTTAATATATCAATACATCTGATAACTGTCAGAAACAAGGGTGTTTATTTTAATCAAAATGAATTCTGTATTTTTATGCCGCTAAACCCTTTTCGCTTTTAGATATACATACGGGAAAATTCTAATGCAAGATATGTGGACAAGGTAAGAGAAGATTATGGTATAGAAGATTTACAGCATTGGTTGGATAAGACTAGACATTGGGTGGCATCTGCTAAAAGGCTGGCAACAATGGACCAATGGTTGGACTGTTTTAATTAACAGAGCATTTAATCACTACATGAGATTATCCATAAGAAATGGTCCATAATCAATGCAGATAAAGATTTGGCTATATAACATGGGTATTTACATGGGGTAAGAGTTTTCAAAATGTACTCTTGAAGATGGACCCTGTTGTATCTACACAGATCAAAAATAAAGATCAAACATCATATTGCATGTACTACTACTTTTGTTATTTACATGATACTGAAGTTCGGGGAAACTTATGAAGATTGCTGAGCTTTTTTGGCACACCCAGTGTGAGTTAGGAACTTTGCGTGGGACTTCATTAAAGATTTATTGTGCCAAAAAGCACATGCGATCTTAAATGGAACCCTAAGAGTACAATAGTCACCATTCAGTGATTAACACAGCATTTTGTAATAAGCAAACAAACAAACATGGTGGTCATGCTGCATACCAGATCATAGATTCCTTCTACTGTTGCAGAGGCAGAAATACTGGATTAAAAAATGGGAATGATGGCCTTGAGGGGCCCAAGCGAACAATGTGCATTTGGTTGCTTTTTAAATGATAGGCGGAGTGTGAAATTAGATCTTGATGAAGAATGAGCTGTCATTTGTCTGCTTAAATAGGTCCAGGTTTGACTATACTTGGTTTGTGCATTGATAAGTTGATCCAATTGATCCAACAGATATATTTGTGTGGTAGTGGACAGACAGATACTTTTTACCATGAGGTTACATATGTTTGAGGATGGTGAAAGGACACACCTTCTGTTGCTGAGGGAGATTTACTGGATAAAAAAGAAATTGGGTCCTGAGAGGCCCAACGTGAAAAATTACTTATTGAACAATGCACAAAAATGTCATTTTGATTGATAAATTAGAGCTCAGTTTGACAATAGTTGCATTTGTCCATTCATAGTTGAAAAGCAATTGGTTCAAACATCTCTATGGTAGCGGACAGTTGGGAGGTCTGGACCATTAGGGGCTAACCAGTTCCGGGAAGTGATGTCATGACTGTAGCTGGGTATCTACAGGATCTACAACAAGGAGCTGGCCACTGCTCCTGTATAAACTATAGCAAAAACGGAAAGATTTTTTAAACTTAGGTGGGGGTGCAATATGCGTAATTTTTAGTAGTTTTATGCACAAAATGTCTTAATGTTTCAATATCTTGATAACGGATGAGTGCAGAGGATTTCTTGTCATTGTATTTAATTATGTTGTCATCACACCCTCATTGCACCCCTGCCTACTGGTGAGCACAACTTTCCATTTATGCTGTAGTCAGTACATCAAGGAGCAGTGGCACCTGTGTATTCATAAGGAGCAGGGGGTGCCGTGTATGCGTCCACCTTAGATATCATTTAAATGGGCAAGCTAGGGTGAGCCATTGGCCACAAAGCACAGAAAAAAAAGCTTTTTTTAATCTGGTGTAAAGTGCAGCAAATCCAACAGGCGCATGTTCTCCATGGATGGGCCCAGGGTCAGACTGGGGATGGGGATGGTGGTAGCCGCTGTATGGGGTGTGTCGGAGGCCCCTTGGGGGTGCAGGGGCCCCTGGGGCAGCAGCTCTGGTGGGCCCTGCACCCATCAGTCTGACCCTGGATGGGATTTCCCTGTGGTAGTAGTAAATGAGAGCCAGTGTGTACTAAAACAAATATAGTACCCTCTTGTATTACAAATGGTATGGGCTGGAGGGAATAAAGCATAATTTTGTTTCTGGATAAATCCCCAGTGAAAACCTTAGTCTGAGCATGCTGTGAAGGATATTAATGAGCTTCTGTGAGGCTACAATTTTATTGTTACTTGTTTGCTTATCATTCTATGCAAGCCCCCCTCCTATTCATATTCCGGTGTCATTCAGATCAATGCCTGGTTGTTAGGATACATTTGACCGTAGCAACCAGATAGCTGCTGAAATACCAAAGTGGAGAGCTGCTGAGCAATAAGCTAAATAATTAAGACTTCATAAAAAATAAAAACCAGTTGAAAATTGTCATGAATACGAATGTCTACATTATAGTAAAAGTTAACTTAAATGGGAACCACCCCTATAAAAATGTTTGGTAAATGAAGACAGAATTTATAGCCATGGACTGACATTTAATTTGACTCAGCTTTAATTATATTTTTACTAAAATGTAAATGTCTGAAGTAAAGCCATGAATTTCTACAGGAAAAATTTCTACTATAGAGTTCCTAGAGTATGATTTTGTATATTTTGTATTATCATTTCTTTGTCAACTCTGCTTTATTAGATCAGTTTGTAATGTTTATTGGTACAGTCTTATCCAATATATATATAAGGACTTACAGCAAAATAATTTCATTTCATTGTAATTAACCTAATTTTGCCATTTTGGCATAAAATTCCCTCCAAGCACCTCTTGTGCCAAAACCCTGAATATTCATGCCTCCCTTCAGGGAATAAAAATACTTTCTTAGCAGAGCAGTAGAAACAAGGTTTGTATATTCAGTTGTCTCTAGGCTTAGGGGGTAGGGTCAATACTGAGATGTACATAAAAAAGTTACAACTGAAATAAAAATAACTTCTAATTTAAATATCAGCAACAATTTGTCACTGTAGATGGCAAGCTTGATCAAACAGAAGAAAACTTACTTTCACTGTAGTTTAATGAGGTAGTTTACCTTTAAATTACCTATTAGCATTCTGTAGACACTGATATATTGCAACTTCTTGCAATTTTTTAATTTTTGTTTTTTTAATGACAGTACCCCTATTTTAGATTTTCCTGGATTTTATGTTTTTTTCAGTGCCTTCATGTTCTAATGCATTTCAATGGGAGCATTTCCTGGATTTTAAGTATGTTTTCCCACTTAAAAAAAACCTGTTTTCTCCTGTAAATGTGACGTTTTTGTAAGTTTAAATTTTTCCAAACTTTTTATTTTTTTCCCAAAAAATGCTGGCGTCTTTTCCTTTTTTAAGAGTGATAGGCTGAAAAAGATTGTAAATCTTTTTGCTTCTCCCTTAAATTTTCTAACATATGGCACCTAAACTATACTGTGGGCACATGTATAAGGCAAAATAACAACTCTATTTTATTTTATGAAGCTTTCCCAGGCTTGTGTAATGTATTTGCTGTTACATTTACGTCTATTGTACTTTAACTTGGCGCCGTATGCAAATTAGGCATCACTAGCGTAACTTCGCTTTGCTTGACGAATTAACGCTAGTGCAACTTAACTACCGTTTGCCTCCCTGAGCGCAACTTCGGATTTTAGTGAATTAGCGGCGACCTGGCAAAACTTAGCCTGGCGAAGTGCGGCGAAGCCTTCGCTAGCGCAACTCCGCAGGTTAGTGAATTTGACCCAAAGAATTTCAGGTCCAAATTACCTTAGCAACCAGGCAGCAGCTTAATGGGGTTGTTCACCTTCTAAACACTTTTTTTCAGTTCAATTGTTTCAGATTGTTCCCCAGAAATAAAGACTACTTTCAATTATTTTCCATTATTTATTTGTTACCATTTTTTCAAAATCTAAGTTTAATGTCCCTGTCTCTGGTGTTTTAGTCAGGCAGCTCAGTAATTCATGTGCAGATTCTAAACTGTTACAATTTTGCAACATTGAGTTGATACATTTCTCAGCAGCATCTCTGGAGTATTAGCAACTGTTGTATCAATTCTCACAGCTGCCTTTAAAGTATAACTAAAGCTTAACTAAAGAAGTAGCTAGAAATAGTGTACATGATGTTTTGTGCTTCTGTACCAGCCCAAGGCAACCACAGCCCTTTAGCAGTAAAGATATGTATCTCCAAAGATGCCCCAGTAGCTCCCCATCTTCTTTTCTGCTGATTCACTGCACATGCTCTGTGCTGCTGTCACTTACTGAGCTTAGGGACCCACTCACAATATACAGTACTCATAGAATAGGAATGTCACAGTATAGAAATTAGAAATTAATACAGATAATTACTACATGGCAGCACAGAAACCAGTGTAATTAGCATCAGAATTTAATAATCAGCCCTGTAGCATCAGCTTATATTACAGACAAACCTCATTTTCTGCTTGATCATTTTTGATGACCCATAAGCATGTGAGCAGGGTTGGACTGGGACTGCTGTCAAGGGACTCCCCTCTGCCCCCCGCCGCCTACTGTGACGCGCCTGCATGGCTTTTCTTGAAATCCCAATATCGGGAGAGGGGGTCTGTCTGCCGGGCCAGTCTTACCCTGCATGTGAGTGTCACAGACACATACCAAGATGGTGACCCCTTTTACAAGTTTGAAGTCCTGGATCATTGCTGCTATTGAAAAGCTGCAACTTTTGGCTGCTGCAATAAGGTCCTTATATAAAATATGCCATTTTTAGCCCTATTCATTTTAGGGTCTAGTTCTTTAGAAAAGTTCACAGGGTCGACAACCCCCCCCCCCCCCCCCAGAACTGCTTTAGAAGGTGAAAAATTTCACTTTACACTTCGGTCACACATAGAAAGTAATAAGGAAAAGTCAGTATTCTGGTGAACTATCTGAAAACAACTAGGTTTTCCAAGGTGCACAACCCCTTTTAAGAGAGGGACATTTAAAGGAGAACTAAAACCTTAAAATGAATACGTTTAAAATGCCATATTTTATATACTGAACTTATTGCACCAGCCTAAAGTTTCAGCTTGTCAATAGCAGCAATGAGCCAGGACTTCAAACTTGTCACAGAAGGGTCACCATCTTGGAAAGTTTCTGTGACACTCACATGCTCAGTGGGCTCTGAGCAGCTGTTGAGAAGCTAAGCTTAGGGGTTGTTGCTAATGATCAAGTAGAAAATGAGGTTGGCCTGTAATATAAACTGATGCTACAAGTCTGATTATTACATTCTGATGCTAATTGCACTGGTTTCTGTGCTGTCATGTAGTAATTATCTGTATTAATTACTAATCAAACTTATATTGTGACATTCCTATTCTATGAGTACTGTATATTGTGAGTGGGTCCCTAAGCTCAGTAAGTGACAGCAGCACAGAGCATGTGCAGTGAATCAGCAGAAAAGAAGATGGGGAGCTACTGGGGCATCTTTGGAGACACAGCTCTTTACTGCTAAAGGGCTATGGTTGTCTGTATTTACAGTGACCTATGTAACATGAATTTGGTGTAAGGTTGGAGTTTTTAAGAGTAAGAAAGATCTGCATTCTGTTAGGGATTCAATAGTGTAATTGCATTTAATAGGGAAAAATAAAATGTATTACACACATAAATCTTATAATGCCCATCTACATTTATTATATTTCTTTATGAAATCAGCAGACTACAAAAAAAAACTACAGAAAATTTGACATGTACATTCCTATGTACATGTCAAGGTACAGACTGCCCAGTGAAAGACGTGGCTTTACATTATTTCCACTGTGTTCTGTATGTCGCATTTCTAGAAAAAACCTACAATAGTAACTGTGCTACCAATACTGCATTGCAGCAAACTATTTTGCTTTAGGTCAATAAAAAAAAGTCCATTGCTGAGCAGAATGATTCATGCACGTCATAAAGCATTATTAAAGGGGGGGGTATGGTTTCATTTATATTTTCTTTTCTCTATTCTATTGAATTACAGACAAGAATGAAAATGGCACAACATTTTGACCAAAAGTTGTTGAGCTGTTAAAAATGAGACATCTGTACAATATAACGGTTATAGCAGAGACGTTGTGTATGTGTAATTGTCATTGGCAGAAGGGAAGACTTGCATATTCATGCTGTAGTTACTTGGTCTCCATTGCTGCTCACTGCCTTGCTGAGAAAGCCGGGCAATATCAGTAGCCAAACCAAAGTCACCCGAGCCAAAGATGTTTCAAAACAAAAGCCAATCTGAAATATATATTCTTCCCTTTCTTTTTGTTCTCTCTCTCTTTTTTTTTCATCAACACAGTCATCAGAAAAGAAGTAATTCAGCAGCTGCTCATTGCAATAAAAACTATTGCCTGAATAATTTCCAAAATAAAGGTTTATAATTGGAGTATTTAAAGGTTTCATCCTACCTACCATATATTTGAGCAACAGCACTACATATATTTTTGTACCAATGAGCCGTGCTATTTTTTACTTGAAAAGCAAACTAAATTGGTGATAGGATGCATAATAAAAAAAGAACTGTAGCGCTGGGAATGCATTACACCTGGAACAGTTCATATTCTTAGACTATAAATTATTCCTTAACCATTCATGCATTTAGGAAATTATCTACAAATGCAGGTGTTGTTTTTCAAAGCATTAACACATTTCCCTTAATCTATCTTTGTTTTTGAATGCCATTCAAACACTGGCATTATATATATAAGAAGTGCTTTAATTTAAATAGCATATTTCACCATGTGTTGCTATAAACATCTGACTGGCACTCAAGTTTTGTATTGCCATTCTGGGGGTTGATTATTCACTTGGTTTTTAATAAAATCGGGTTTCCTACAAAGATTTATTTATAGGAATTTCAGTTTAATTATCGCTTATTCTGTTTTGAGGAGTTCAAAATTGCCAAGAAGTTTAAGCAAATACTCAAAAATGGACACATATTTAAATAATATATATTTTTTAGATATTTAAATAAGTAAAACTGATAAAAAAGATTTTCTTGCTGGGGAAGTCAGTAATGGAAAAAAATTGTCCATCTGCGTGCACAAATTTATATATATTAATGTATATATATATGTATTCCGTGTTACCGGCGCTCCCAATAAAGCCAATAATGTGCCTGGGGGCAGAATCATCAAATAAGCTCAATCACTCCAAAAGGATCCACACTCCCAGGACTTGGGGACACATTTACTTACTACTAGAATGAAAAATACTTCGAATTTCAAAGGGTTTTTTTTGGCTACTTCGACCATCGAATTGGCTACTTCGACCTTCAACTACGACTTTGAATCGAACGATTCGAACTAAAAATCATTGGACTATTCAACCATTCGATAGTCTAAGTACTATTTCTTTAAAAAAAACTTTGACTACATACTTCCTAAAACCTAACGAGCACCTATGTTAATCCCTGCACTGGCTTCCGTTACCTTTCAGAATCAAATTCAAATTAATGACACTGACTTTCAAAGCACTTCACAACTCTGCTCCACCCTACATCTCTGAACTCATCTCTATATACTCACCCACTCGCTTACTACGCTCCTCTACTGACCTCCTACTCAACTCTTCTCTCATTACCTCCTCACATGCTCGCATTCAAGACTTTTGCAAGGGCTGCACCCCTCATCTGGAACGCTCTCCCACGGTCTGTCCGACTTTCTCCCAACCTTTCTACTTTCAAAAAATCTCTGAAAACGCACTTCTTTCGAGAAGCCTACCCTCACTCTGCTTAACTACCAAACGCAACACCACATACAGTACCACATTTCTCACCCACTTACTTCGATCTTGCCCACTCCCACACCTTGTGTATTACTCCCTCCCCTTTAGACTGTATGCCTATGCATAGGGCCTTCCTCACCTTTTTGTACCTGTATTGATTGTGATGTTTGTTACTCCATATATTCTATATATGTAATTCGTGTGATGTAGTTGTATAATCACATTTACTTTACAGTGCTACGCAATATGTTGGCGCTATATAAATACATGTTAATAATAATAATAATAATAATAATAATATGGGGACCTTCCCCATAAGCTTTCTAAGCTTTTTTTGATCAATGGAAAATCGTTCGAACGATGGATTAAAATCCTTTGAATCATTCGATTTGAAGGATTTAATCGTTCGACTGAACGATTATTCCTTTGAACGTTCGATCAAACTAAATGCGGTAAATCCTTCGACTTCGATATTCGAAGTCGAAGGATTTTACTTCGATGTTAGAATATCGAGGGTTAATTAACCCTCGATATTCCACCAATAGTAAATGTGCCCCTAAAAGTTGAAAAACATTTTTTATTTTAAAGCTAAAGAAGCTCAATCACTCCAAAAGGATCCGCACTCTCAGGGCTTAAAGTTGAAAAACATTTTTTATTTTAGCTTTAAAATAAAAAATGTTTTTCAACTTTAAGGGCAGATTATCAAAGGTCGAGGTGAATTTTCAAATGAAAAAATTTGAATTTCGAGCTATTTTTTGTGTACTTCGACAAGGGAATAGTCCAAATTCAATTAGAATTTGAAAAAAATTTAAAAATTTGAATATCGAAATCTATCATGTACTGTCTCTTTAAAAATTCAACTTCAACCATTCGCCATTTAAAACCTGCCGAATTGCTGTTTTAGCCTATGGGGGACCTCCTAGAACCTATTTTGGGTCAATTGGTGGACTTTGTTTTTTTTTGGGAAATCGATCAAATGCATTATTCATTTGATTCGTACGATTTGAATTTGGACGACTGAATGCGGAGTTATTCGATAGAAAACGGACTTATTCAACCAAAAAAACTTAGACTTAATTTTGGTTGGTCTTTTTAAATTTCAATTTCTAAGTTTTTTCAATTCAAAATTCAACCTTTGATAAATATGCCCCTAAGTCCTGGGAGTGCATGTCCTTTTGGAGTGATTGAGCTTATTTGATGATTCTGCACCCAGGCACATTATTGGCTTTATTGAAAGTACCGGTTATATATATATATATATATATATATATATATATATATATATATATATATATATATTTTTTTTTTTTTTTGTGAATCCAGAAACTGTTTAGTGATCACTTTTGACAGTGCAAGAATGATTGCAAATGTTATAGTTTGCGCCAGTGCACTGTGTATTTAATAAAACATCTCCAAAAGATTATGTCACCATCAAGCAAGCCTTATAAGTACACAATGTGCAATTAAAATTCGCAATGCAAGAACAGTCCAATGAAGAATACAAGTACGGGACCTGTTATACAGAATACTTGGTACCTGGGTTTTCCAGACAATGGATCTTTCTATAATTTGAATCATTTAAATATTAGGGGGGTGATTTATCAAGGTTCAAATTTGAATTTTTGCCACGATTTAATTTTTTTTGCACAAAAACTCATAAATTCGAAATTATATTTTCAACAACCTTGAAGGTCTGGTATTTATTAATTAAAAAAAACTCGAAAACTTGAAAGTAAAAAATTGGCATCTAAAAGATGCCGAGGTTATGTAGAAGTCAATGGGAGTTGTCCTAAGCAAAATTCAGGTCATTTTTTTAATTTGAGATTTTCGTGTTTGTAAATTCCCTAATTCAAAGTTTTTAAGATCATAAACTCTAAGGGGCAAATTTATCGAAAGTTAATCAATAGTGTTTTTCACGATTCAAGATAAAACGCAGTGAAAAAACACAAGTACGAATATACTCTTAAATATTCTTTGTAACCTCAGATAGTCGCCATTCATTAAAGAATAAAACCACGAAAAGTCGCCAGAAAATGCTTGCCAATTAAAAGCTGGGGAGGTTGTATAGAAGTCAATGAGAATGTTCTCTGACAACTATATTTATTTCCCCAGTTTATTAAAGAATTTGAGAATTTCAGCCTCATTGAAAATGAATTGGACAATGAGATTCTTACTGGCTTGCAACTTTTTTCTGCAAAAAAACGTGCATGGGAATATTTGGTTGCGTTTGAGAAAAAAGTCGCATACATTTTGTCTGTTTTTTTTTAACTCATCTGCGTTTTTTTTTTATTCTTATGAATTTGGACTTTGATGAATCTGCCCCTAAAAATTCAATGTATTTGCGTTTTTTAAGCCTATAAACGTAAAAATTCAAGTTTTTTCACGATTGTTTTCAATCAGTTTTTTACATTCAGGTTTTTTCATAAAGAAGCAAATTTAGAATGCAAACAGCATGCAATAATCTTGATAATTTATTTAAAGTATCCTGAGTTTTGTAGTCCAGTAACTACTAAAGTAAAGTGTGGTTCATCAGTGCAGCACAATAGGGTTTAGTGTCCCTTTAATTGGGCACAAGTTGCAGATAACATTTAAAGAGTGGGTATGGCATCACACCAGGCATACAGTATTACCATTTGATTCACTTGGTGCAAGTTAGTAGCCGCAATCTACGCAACCCATTGTTGGAACCCTGGAACTACTGCCACCTCCAGGCTGCCGATAATTCCAGGGATCCCTAGTATCAGTGCTGGGTGGGCACAAGTAGTTGTTTGGCACAATAAGGGTGTATGGCACAATGTACGCAAAACGTGCAGCCATTTTAGTGCACAACAAACGCTTGCAGTTGCGTTTATAAATGAGCCAGACATAGAAGTACTATTGTGTTACTGATGAAGGAAAGTCAAACAAAGTGCAGTAAGTATTATGTATACACACTGTTTCGGTATTATTAATCTTATATTTTATAATTTTATTAAAAACAATTGTGTTTACATTTTCACTTTGATTTCTTTGTGGCGTTCCTGCATTTCCCATATTTCATCCTGGCTTTAATTAAAGATCTTTAATTGTGGCACCATAAAGAGGAAAACAAGCTAATGATTTTTAGTATGTACGTTCCTCACCATGGGCTCCTGCTGCTGGCTAATAGAAAAATGACCTTATTATTAAACAGAAGGAACAATTTAAGCATCATTGAATAGACCTACCCCCCGATGATTTTTTCTCAGGCATAATTATAACAATTATCATTATAAAGTTCTAATTATCTTTTTGACACCAAGGACTATAACATGTGAGACAATAGTCCAAATTAATTAATTAAGGCCTTGCTTCCTTCCTTTTAAATGCCTGTTTATAAAGTGAAAAAGGGCATTTGTTTCATTATATTATACACACAATATGGTGATAATATCGAAGGTTATTATGAATTAGTTCATTTCTTTTTGTATAAGACATACCTTTTATATGGCTTTTTCTCATAGTATTTAGAGGTAACAGTATCTAAATTATACTTATATATTATATATTTCAAAGAATGACAGCACCCCAAGAAATTTTGCAACAAAACAAAAAAATTATGAAAATAAAGGTTTATTTAATCCAATGTCAGGGAATATATATATGTGATTTTACCATCGCAATTATTTTGATCAGATCATACAGTGGGGCCTAGAGAGGACTGTTGGAACAGGACTGGCGATGCACTTCTTATTCTCCTATATTAAAGGGAATGTAAACCCAGCCGTAACACTGTCTCACAGCACCCCTAGTTTTCTTTAGAAGTTGCCGAAAAACAATTTTAGACGCAAGAAAATTCACCAGTGAGAATTCTAATGATCAAAAACGTCATTATAAATACAAAAGAACTGACCAATACAAATCTTACATATACGGGCACATTTACTAAGGGTCGAATATTGAGGGTTAATTAACCCTCGATATTCGACCATCGAGGTAAAATCCTTCGACTTCGAATATCGAAGTCGAAGGATTTACCGCAAATACTTCGAAGGAAAAATCGATTAAATCCTTTGAATCAAAAGATTCGAAGGGTTTTAATCCATCGATCAAACGATTTTACTTCGATCAAGGAAGTAGGCAGTGAAAGTTTTTTTTAAAGAGACAGTGCTTCGACTATCGAATGGTCGAATAGTCGAATGATTTTTACTTTGATTCGTTTGATTCGAAGTCGAAGTCGTAGGTCGAAGTAGCCTATTCGATGGTTGAAGTACCCAAAAAAAAACCTTTGAAATTCGAAGTTTAGTAAATGTGCCCCATAGAGTACTGATGTGCAGCTCAGGTTTTCCCCAACCCGCACCTGACCCTAACCCGCCCTCCCTCAGCCCGCGCACACCCGCATCCGACTTCCGGGTTCCTTTTATAGACCAGTGCTGCCGTGCCGTTCATATCAGGACAAAGAGCTTAAGTGCTATGTGGTAAGAGACATAGGCGCAAATTCACTAAGCGCCGAAGCGCCGAACGCTAGCGTTAATTCGCTAGCGTTTGGCATTTTCCGTTACTGCGCAAATTCACTAACGAACGCTGGCGTAATTTCGCTAGTGTTACTACGCACCCTTACGCCAGGTGAATTTTCGCTAGCGACGTAACTACGCAAATTCACTAACTTGCGCAGTGTACTGAACGCTACCTTTTACGCTAGACTCCCTTCGCCACCTCAGACCTGGCGAAGCGCAATAGAGTAGATAGGGATTGTTTCAAAAAAAGTCAAAAATTTTTCTAAGTCCCAAAAAACGCTGGCGTGTTTTCTACATGATGGGTGATAGGCTGAAAAAGATCGAAAATCTTTTTGGGGCTCCCCTCCTTCCCCCCTACATTTCCTGACTCATGGCAACTTACCTAGACAGTGGGCACATGTGTAGGGCAAAATAAAAATTTTATTTGCTGATTTGAAGGTTTTCTAGGCATTTGAAGTGGTGATACGTATTCCTCCATTGAAATTTGAATTTCGCGCCGTATGCAAATGAACCATCGCTATCGAAACTTCGCTTCGCTTGGCGAATTAACGCTAGCGCAACTTCGAAAACTTACGATACCCCTGTGCGCAACTTCGGATTTTAGTGAATTTGCGGAGCGCTGGCGAAAATACGCCTGGCGAAGTGTGGCGAAGTGCGGCGAAGTTGCGCCTGGTGCAACTTCGCATCTTAGTGAATTTGCCCCTATAGTGGGAAGGAGGTCCCTGCCCGTAGAGCTTACAGTCTAAGTGGGTGGGTAGATTACATACAGGCGCAAACTGGAGATGAAAAAGTGCACCTATAGTCAGTATGCACAGGACTAGGCTAATGTTCTAGTGCTCCAAAAGCTAGATTCTAATGGGGGAATGAAATTAAAGTCGGAAAGAGCAAAACAATTTGCACCAATAAGACTAAAAATCCACATCTCTCAATGCAATATTGTTCCTTAAACTGTTATTACATTATTTTATTGTGCACTCTTAAGAAGTGCTTGAAGGTGTCGTAATCTTTTGGAGTAAACATAATGACTTTTTCAGTAAGAAGTTTTATTACATTGCAAACTATAAAATTCGCAAATGGTCTTCCACTGTCGGAAGTGGTCGCTAAACAGTTTGCGGGTTTGCAAAAGCTATATTAAATTCACACAAAGCAAAATTTGATCGCGCAAAGGCATAACATTTCGCATTGTGAATAGTTTTTCCGTTAGCGACTTTTATTACATTCCCCCATTCAAGAAATTGAGAGAGGATTCCTTATGGAGAAATTCAGGGATGGAATTCTATAAAAAACTGTATACACATGTATAGGATTTATTATGGTGAACGGCCGCATCAATGCACAATGACCACTGTGTTTGTAAATAAGTCATTAGGGCTCCGCAAGTGCAGTGAGCAAAATGCAATTTTGAGGAAAATCGCCATGTTTTTTCCCCACAATGCAGCATTCCCCCCCCCCCAGAATTACAGCAGCATTTTGTTCACAAGGGGTGATACACCTAAAGCAATTTGAGTCCCGTTAACCAAAATCAACGCAACTGAATGCCGCGCTTGGCGTGTGAGTGACGTCTGCACATGATTCTTTAGCCGCTGCACCTATTGACATGGGCACAAAATTAATGGTGTTTAACAAGCAACTCAAAGTGGGGAAAAGTGCGGGAACACAGCTCTGATTTCAGTCACAGATGACGGCTCTTTATATCGTCCATCACTACTATGATTTATTACACATTTTATGTCACTACAAAAGCTTTTTGTAGCTTTGTATGATGTTCCAAATCCATCATCCCAAGATAAGTTAAACATGGAAGAGAATTCTCCAGTCACAATTATCCCTGCCTAGTCCTACATCAGTCATCTTGTAAACTGGATTAAAGTGCAAATTGTGTTTGATAAAATGATCCTGTGCTCAGATTCAGACTATAGTATTATAATATAGTATAGAGCACAACATTTGCATTGAAGTGCACTCACAGTTGTGCTAATTTTGGCAAATCCCTCACAGTTGCACCTGGAACGGGGCAATAGCATCAGAATTCATGCCTGGTGCATCAGCAATGATACTGGAATTCTAGGGGGAACTGCTGCATTGTGTGAAAGAAACATGATGATTTGCACTTTGCTCACTGTACCTCTGGTCGTAAATGAGTCTTATAGTTAAGTGGCACATTGAGCACATCAGTGTTCATAGTACCATTAAAGATATTATACTTTTGTGGCACCTACTTGCATGTTTTCTGGGGCTGTCCTAAGATTCAAGATTACTGGGCCGCAATACTTAGATTTATATCTACATTTTTGGGACTACCTAACATAAGGTCTCCGGAATTTTGTCTCCTTGGACTATTTGAAGGTCTGCCTATACCCTCTAGTGATAGACTATGCCTGCAGCAGTTGCTCCACTTTGCCAGGAAAGCCCTTCTCTTGACTTGGAAAGCTCCTGAACCTCCTACTCTTGGCTTCTGGAAAAGATTGGTTGATGATACCCTCCCTAGGCAAAAACTGACGTATGCTGCCAGAGGTTGCCCTGAGAAATTTGGGAAACTCTGGGACAAATGGCTGGCTATCCCTTAAATGGTTACGATAACTAGTCGGTGGTTGAGCACATGTAAGTTTTTTGGTGACTTGACAGGGATGTAACTCTATGTAAATGGAGAAGCTCATCTTGCTTGCCTTTCTTCCTTTTCTTTCCTTCTTCTTCTATCTTATGTTAATTGAAAATCAATAAAGAAAATCTTTTAAAAAAAGATATTATACTTCTTTTTAATATCCTTAAAGAATTTTTGGAATGGTGCAATGGAATTGGCACTGCAAGAAGCAGGTTTAGGTGCAAGTATATATACATATATACATATATAAATATATATATATATATATATTTATATATGTCCATGATTTAAATTTATGTAAAATGTGGTGTTTTTTATTAAAAAGATGGGCAGAATACATTTGGACACAAGCCTTATTTCTTTTGTTCCTGTTAAAACACAAATCTATTGCTCCTTGTTAAACTTTATAACAAAAAGGTTAGTGACTTAGTTTATACCCAAATACATACGGTTATGTTTCTTTGTTTAATAACTTGCTTGCTAGACAAGTGGACGCGATATCAGCATGGTCTATGGGTAATACTTTATTAAGTAAATAATTGTGCTCTATTTTTATTTTCTCTGCCGTGGTTACACACAGACAGACTGAACAGGATATCACAGACAGACAGTGTGTACTCAACAGGCCAAACCTCTCTACCAATGTGCTGCTTTCAGCTCAGATCATATGGCTGATTTGGGTTGATGTATCTAAGTTTTACCTAATCCATTAACTTTTGCTCTCCCATTTACAATTACATTAGAGGACATTATAGACAAATGGCAGGGGAAGTTTTTACCCATAAAGTGGATCACCGTACCAGAGGCCACCCCTTTAGACTAGAAGAAAAGAACTTTCATTTGAAGCAACGTAGGGGGTTCTTCACAGTCAGGACAGTGAGGTTGTGGAATGCACTGCCGGGTGATGTTGTGATGGCTGATTCAGTTAATGCCTTTAAGAATGACTTGGATGATTTTTTGGACAGACATAATATCAAAGGCTATTGTGATACTAAGCTCTATAGTTAGTATGGGTATATAGAATTTAATTTAAAAGTAGTGAGGAGTGTATGTATGGATGCTGGGTTTTCATTTGGAGGGGTTGAACTTGATGGACTTTGTCTTTTTTCAACCCAATTTAATTTAACTATGTAACAATGTTCAAATTCTTCCAGAGATACTCCCCCTGACAGCTCTAAATGATCAGCTGTCGACATGGATTCTCCTGCTTATCTATGTTTAAGGGGTGGTTCGCCTTTAAGGGGGCAGATTTATCAAGGTTCGAATTTCGAAGTAACAGGAGTTTTTTTGAACTCCATAACTTCAAAATTTGAATAAAAAAAGACCAACCGAAATTTATTTAAAAAAAAAAAAGTTTTTTTTGAAGGTGAATTGGCTGTATTCCACATGTGTCAAACTCAAGGCCCGCGGGGCAAGGACCGGCCCACGAAGGGATTATCTTTGGCCCGCATGATCATTTACAATTATTATTAGATCTCGCCCTCCGGTATATTGCCTCTACAGTGTAAGCTACTGACACACAAGCTGCTTGTGACAAGCAGAACAGGGAGTCCACACTATTAGAACTGCAAGTCCCACAATTCACTGCTAGTGCGACGCAACGTCAATCAAAGGTGTGCGAGTCCCTGTTTCGCTTGTGGCTAAACGGAAGGTGGACTTTGAAAACAGGGGTTTTCTAAGAAGGTAGGAGACAGTGTGGCTGTAATGAAAGAATATAACATAAGAAGACACTACGAAACAAAACACTGTGACAGTTATAAGGATTTGGACATGAATCAAAGGCAGAAGGTGGAAGAGTTTGAGAAAATTGAGATTTATGTTGTTTTATAGGAAATAACTTTTGTGCTGTGTTAGTTCCATGTTTAATTTATACAATAAAGTTTTTAATAAACACTGAACCTGTCCGGCCCTCGACTTGGAGCATTTTTCAAATTTTGGCTGAACGTGTATTTGAGTTTGACTCACCTGCTGTATTCGATCGTTCGAATCAAAGTAAGATTGTATTCGATTGAATTCAATTCAAAGTATTTTCAAAAAGAATGTGACTTTTCAAAGTCCACCAATTGACACCATATCGGTTCTAGGAGGTCCCCCATAAGTTAAAACAGGAATTCGGCAGGTTTTAGATGGCGAATGGGCAAAGTTGAAGTTTTAAAGAGACAATACATGATAAATTTCGATATTCGAATTTTCAATTTTTTTTTTAAATTCAAATCGAATTTGGACTATTCCCTCGTCGAAGTACACAATAGCTCCAATTTTTTTACTTCAAATTTTCACTTCGACCCTTGATAAATCTGCCCCAAAGTTAACATTTAGTGGCAGATTTATCAAGGGTCGAATTTTGAATTCATGGGAGTTTTTTTTAAAACTCCCATAAACTTGAAAATTCGACCAATCGAAATTTATTTAAACAATCGAATTTTTTAAAACTTGGGTGAATAGGATCAACCCGAAAACTCGAATCTAATTCAAATCTAATTGATTCAAATTTTAAAAAATGTCAGGAATGCAGCAAACAACTCCAAATTGATCCCAGGACATCTCCAATTGAATAAACCAGTAATTTGTATGGTTTTAGGTGCTGAATAGTCAAATTAGAGTTCTTAAAGGGCCAGAGTATGATAAATCTCGAAAATTTAATTTGAATTTTTTTTAAAAAACTTGAATTGAATTTTACCAATTCCCTTATTTGACATATTTGGCCATAAAAAAACTTGAAAATTCAAAATTACTTTGACCCTTGATAAATCTGCCCATTACTGTGTTACAGAATGGCTAATTCTAAGCAACTTTTCAATTGGCCTTCATAATTTCTTTTTTATAGTTTTTTCTTTTTTATATAATTATTTTTCTTCTTCTCCTTCTGACTCTTTCCAGCTTTCAAATGGGGTCAATGAACCCTTCTAAAAATGCTCTCTAAGGCTACCCATTCATAGCTATTGCTACTTTTTATTACTAATTTAAAACTATTACTTTATCTATTCAGAGCCTCTCCTATTCATAATCAGGTGTCTTATTCAAATCATTGCAGTTTGTAATGTTAGCAATCTGGTTACTATGACCCAATTACCCTAGCAACCGGATCGCTAACATTACAAACTGGAGAGCTGCTGTATAAAAAGTGAAATAATACCACAATAATACAATGAAAACCAACTGTAAATTGGCTCAAAATATCACTGCCTATATCATACTAAAAGTAAATTTAAAGCTGAACTATCCCTTTAGTAAATTTGGCCTATGACATCTGCCTGACCCCATCACAGACTAAACTATCACAGTCTACTTATATGATTAAAATATTTATTTTTGAAGAAAGAGCACAGTTCATTGAGAATGTTGCACTTTTTCATTTTAGAAAAACTAGGAATAGAGCTGGGAATAAATGTAAATACAAAGGAGAACCTAAAACAGGTAGTAAGGTTAATGCTCTGAGCTGCATAAAAGAGAAAGAGTCAGACCAGTGTCCATGGGGGAATGTCCCGATGTCCTGGCAGTCAAACTCTGGACACAATTAAAATGTAGCATTACTGGAAATGCTACATCTTTATAAGGATGGTTATATTTTTATACTGCATTGGACCCTTTTCTGGCCATAAAATTAAATACACATATTTATAAATATGTCCCTTGTGCATAATGTTCTACAGGACCTTGTACCTGTCTTGCCAATACACAAGATATGTAGAGCACGGAATAACTGAATCATAAAATATAAATATGGAACGCTTGGCACTACACACATATACCTGCTGGAAAAATCATTTATTTGGATGGTGCTTGGGCTTAACTGAATATATATGCAATTTATGGTCTTAAAGCAAATCCAAAAAGTAGCCCATAACACAGCACTCTCCAAGTCTCACGTAAAATTCACATCTTCATTCACAAATTCAAATTTTTATTCATAAAGTGCATGTCGATTCACCTCACTTATTAATTGCACGACAGATTTCGTACTTGACAATTATAAAGGGGCCACCCCCAGAATGTTACTATTTAAACACTCATTATATAACATGACCCATAAACACTTTTCCACACAAACAATTAACATTATTGGCCATAGCCTAGAGTTCGTCTGACCAATTAATAATCTTCCAGAAAATTGTAGTCATTAGTTCAAATGGGCACTATCAAGGCCTTAATTAGCAGCTGGTCATCACTTATCGAGCCTATATAATTATTAAATTGTTGTTTGAGCCAATAATCCATAGTTATGATACACTGGCTTTTATGCAGCAGCATACAATACCCAGAATGCTCTCTCAATGGGCCAGTAAATTGTTCAGTCGTTACATGAGCCAATTGATTAAAGCGTATTCAAAAAAACGTGTAGGCTGAGTAATTATTATTTTTATAAAATAACCAGATGATGCTTCACATTCAAGGCACTTTTCACTTTTGTTGGGGGACCTGCAGCCATGTTTTTTTTCTTCCACGCTTAAAGTTCACGGCCTTTTACCAATCCGTGTGCTGTTCCACATTCTTATTGGTGCCGGTCTCTGCAACATTCAAGGCTCTTTGCAGTAACGTTTTTGACATTCATTGCTCTTAGTGGTATAATTTTTGAATATCGAATTCAAAGTTTTTTCACCAAATTTGGCAATCGTACGATCGAATAAAAATCATTCGAACGATTCGAACAATTTTAGCATACGATCGAAGGATTTTTATTCGATATGTAAAGACTTTAAAAAAGTTTGTAGAAGGTCACCATAGGCTAACATAGCAATTCGGCAGGTTTAATTTGGCGAAGTATTGAAGTCGAAGTTTTTTTAAAGAGACAGTACTTCTTACTGAAAAAGTTGTTATGTTTGCTCCAAAAGTTTACGACACCTTCAAGCACTTCTTAAAAGTGGGCAATGCACTTTTAAGAAGTTCTGAAATGCGCAATTACAATTCGTAATACAATAAGTTTAAGGAAGCATATTTCATTGCGAAATGCAAAATTTTGTTCTTATTTGTGCAAATTGTTTTGCTATTTGCAACTTTTATTCCATTCCCCATGCCTAAAGTTATTTTTTGTATTCCTACAGCCTTGGAGTTGCTTCTATGCATTTCTTGAAAATGTCTGGCAACTCAGCTTTTTTCATTCATATTAGTCATATCTGTCATATTGCTAACATGTTATAGAATTCTAGTTCCCAAACATCTCAGTTTTTCCCACATATTGTTTGGACACCCACATGTTAACAGATAAACAACCCTTTTAATGGCACATGTTATATTTTGTTGACTTTTAAACCTCCTGCCATCTTTTACACTCTCAAATTGGTACATCTTCCAGCAGTAGGTTTTCGAAAGGTCTCCATTACCAAAACCCCTTCCCTTACTTGTATTTTAAGATATAAAAACTCAACTTACTTTCTACTCCAACTGTAGATCAATTTTATATTTTTGTCATTTGTTGCAGAAAGATCTCCAAATCTGGGTCTCCTCCTTTCCACAACATAAACATTTCATCCACATAGAAGGATCCAGAGAGCCACATGTTCCTCATCTAAGCACATCTGATCAAATACATCCCCCCATCCCGTTGTGTAGGCATGGATATGTTCCTCTTATTTGCATGTAGTTTAAGACCAATTGAAGGACCTCTAACACAAATTCAGTGTATTGTTGGAATCGCATTCCTTTGGACTGTAAATAGAACCGACCGGATGAGGAATCGAGGAGTACAACCCCTCAACATCCAAAGTTACCAAAATTGCATCACTACAAAGTGGTATTCCATCCAACATCTTAACTATATCATTAGTACCTAGAAAAGGGCAGAGACCCCAATCCACAGCAATTTATCATCTCGGTTTCTCCCCGATACCTGATACCTGACACTATCGGTCTACACGGGGTGACTATATTTTTTGGGATAATGTAAAAAGTTGGAACTCTTCTTCTTTTATATTTATAGTTTTTATTTCTAATGCAGTCTGCTAAATATATTTTATTTTTTCATTTATTCTATCATACTGCAATAATTTATATTGTTCCCTATCCCTTAACTGCCTCTTTACTTCTGTTACATATTTATGGGCATCCTGTAATATTCCACCCTTATCTGCAGTTTTAATTACAATCTCTGAATGTTGCTGCAGATCTTTCAGGGATTTTTGTTCATTTTAGTTAAATTATCCCAAACGATCTATTTTAATGGTCATTTCTCAAATCCCTTTCTACTAACCCAACAAAGGTTTGGATATTAGAGTACATCCATATAGTTGGTGACCACTTAGAGCAGCTTTTTTAATCTGTGTCCCACTTCCAAAGTTTTCTGAAAATCTAATTCCTCCAATGCCTCCTCCCAATTCTCATTTTCACTTTGAAGCTCCAACAGTCTTGATTGCTACTAGATCATTTATAGTACATTCAACCTTATCATCCTTTGTTTCTTTATTTAAATAATAATTGTGTAATACTAATTGCAAACAAATGAAGGTCTGTAACAACAGTGAATTTATCTAATTTTTCAGTCTGTGAAAAACATAATACTTTTGATTATAATGCCACATATGAAGGTTTTACTGCAAAAGAGGACTAGTTTACAACCGCAGGTGATTCTACCACCCCTACCTGAAATTAAATTTGTTCAGGGAAAGGCCAGCCTATGTCTGTCTCTCAAATCACTTTTGAAATTTTCTGATTTCTTTTTCTCACTTCTGAGTCAAACTCACCCTCTCAGGTATTCACTGGTGATTGGGAGTGTCTATCATCTTGTGCTTTTAAATCATATATTTTTCCTACCACGGATGATTTTGACATAGTTGGCCAGCTTGAATATATTGCAATATATGGACAAACAATGGCTGTATTGTTGAAAGGGTAAGGCATTTTTTAGAAGCTTAAGGCACAAAATGTCTTAAAATCCTAAATATAGTGATAAAGGTGCAGAGGACCTCTTGTATTATAAAACACAGACCAATACAAAAAGATATTTCTTAAAATGCATTTATTTATAAAAATACAAAAAAAAAATTAAAACTATATACAAGTGTTTACAATTATAATATGTTTTTTATAAAAATGTAAAAAATTATAAAAATGTGGCTGAATAGCTCATCAGTTATGCACTAGATATGGTAGGTAGCCATAGTACTAGGGTTGCCACCTTTTCTTGAAAAAAATACCGGCCTTTCTACATATTTATGTAATTTCCCTTTTAAAAAATTGGGATCGGCCATCATTTTTACCGGCCAAGCCGGTAAATTACCGACCAGGTGGCAACCCTGCATAGTACAGGTTCATGTTGTGATGGCTGATTCTGTTAATGCCTTAAAGAGTGGCTTGGATGATTTCTTGGATAGACATAATATCAAAGGCTATTGTGATACTAAGCTCTATAGTTAGTATAGGTATGGGTATATAGAATTTATGTGAAAGTAGGGAGGGGTGTGTGTATGGATGCTGGGTTTTCATTTGGAGGGGTTGAACTTGATGGACTTTGGACTTTTTTCAACCCGATTTAACTATGTAACTATGTAATCATTATATCGATGGTTTGCAGGCAAATGATATATATATATTATACAGTAGGTATATAGGAATTATAGGTACATATATTTATATGAGTTAATGATAAGTGAATATATACACAGAAGGAGTCAGCTTTGTCTGCTCAAAATCGAATCCAGCCACAGGGCGACTGTTTTTGACAATGTAGTTTATAATACCAACAATTCCACTTTTTCAACAAATTAAAATGTAAAACTTCATTTTTATTTATTGTACAAACTCTTTCAGACAAAAAGATTACAATATTTTGCACTTACATATATGAAAATGTTACAGTCATAAATAAAATGTGAATCCAAAAAAAACCAAAACAAAACGGGTTATATCCTTTTATTTGTCTGTGGTATTTCCTAATTCTCATGACACCGTTACACTAATGTGCTTTTAAAGTGCCGTGAACAAGAATCACCTACGGCTCAAAGCAGGAATTGTTCTTAATACAAACTGACTGCAGCTAAGCGGTTATGGTTGTGCCTCTTTGCCTTGTATCCCCCCTTATCATGTTAACTAACTCATTAGGAACCCTTTCCTTAAATGTCTTTCTCTCAGTTTGTTCCTAAGGCAACATACTAAGTGACTAGAGCTTAGTGACTAGAGTACTAAATAATTACCCCCTGTTGGTTTTTGCTCTTTTGCCGAGTCAGAAAGACTCAGTGGGAATAATTAGGTGTTAATTACTCAAATCTATAAGGAGGTAAAAGAAATGGTTGAGGGAAAGTGGGTCAGAGACTTCAAATACTGCACAGTATAATTGGCAATATACTATAATTGGCGTTTGATCAAATAATTAACAGAATTGTAAAAAATGGTGTATGTATATATTTTTTGTATGGTCCATCGTTTGTGTTTGTTGTCATTGATGAATAGATTCCAAAAAAAACCCAGAGACGACGGGACAAATATAGAAACTTGTATATATAATATCTATATTTTTTATTTTATATTGTGGGGCTGTCGCTTTGTTCTTTATCAGTGTTCTCATTACGGAGACTTGCTTTTGAAAAGTTCTGGAATAAAGTGATACTTTTGAAGAATCCTCAAGTTGACCAGGTAGAATGTATCATAAACTACAGAAACTCTTTTCTACAGTAAATTAATTTTAATAATGCTTTAGTGTGATCAACAGGTTGGTGTTTATGGCTGAGATGTTCTGTTTGGGAAAAACAAAATGTGTCTATAAAAATCCATGAAAGTAGCTAGCCTCTCTCAAACTGATCTAAGAGGTGGGATTAAATACACAAGGCCTGGTTTACAATCACTAAGCAGCACAAACATCAGGACAGAATTGCAGCCAATAAAATTACATATACAATTTGCTTGTGCCTTCTTGTGCTTACTCTATACAATCAGCCGTAATATGTTGTTAAATGAGGCTTAAAAACCACCCACCCCAGGGCAAAGGAGCACTAACACCTGCAATGACCGGTCAATTAAGTACAGGGTTGTCTTTGCATGTCAACCGATGTTGCACCAACAGAATCAGATTGAACTGAAGGAGATATATACTTGTCTGTGTGTCACCTATGTGCCACCCGTCCACTCTCAGATGCATATTACCCCAATTTACTAACTAGCACAATTTTTTTTATACCTTTAGCATATGGATAAATGGCGGAAATTGTGCTTGAATTGTGAAAAGAATGCTGCATTGTGGGTAAAAATAATTGCTCATCATGCCAATTTTTTGCAATTACCACACCTTTGGAAAATGAGCCGTAAAATATTACCTCTTTTTAATACATTTACTACATTTTTAAAATGTAAATTTAAAAAAAAGGTAATTCATTGTCTTTTTGTATTACATAAGTATTGAGGACTCTCCAGGCTGAAGTAGTGCAAATAAAGGGGCAGATTTACTAAAGAGTGAATTGGCCATCGCTAGCGAAAATTTGGCAGAAATCCCATCCACGGGTACATTGCTAATTTAATAACAAGCATAGAGGACAATTTACTAGTGAAAGATGACATTGCTAGTGCAGTTTCACACCCTATCGCCAGGCGTTCGTACGATTTTTGGACCGTGTGTGGAGAGTCCCGACATTTTTCGTCCTGCGGAGAACAGTCGTTTGGTCGATCGGACAGGTAAGAAGATTTCTGTCGGCTGCTGATAATGTCTCTTCATGTATTGCCGATTGTACGATTTTCAGTGGGAGACTGCACTAGCTTTGGTCGGACATAAGTTTTGTACGAAATAGAAATCAACAGATACTGTTCAGGAATACACATACAAATTATTTTAATGCCCAGCAATAATATGTCAGGAAATGAAGGAAAGGAAATGGTTATATCAGCCACTCAAACAAAAATTCAGGAGCTGCACACTAATTATGATTTGGTTGCTCATTTTTACCGGCCAAGCCGGTAAATTACCGGCCAGGTGGCAACCCTGCATAGTACAGGTTCATGTTGTGATGGCTGATTCTGTTAATGCCTTAAAGAGTGGCTTGGATGATTTCTTGGATAGACATAATATCAAAGGCTATTGTGATACTAAGCTCTATAGTTAGTATAGGTATGGGTAGATATAAGTTATGTGAAAGTAGGGAGGGGTGTGTGTATGGATGCTGGGTTTTCATTTGGAGGGGTTGAACTTGATGGACTTTGGACTTTTTTCAACCCGATTTAAAGGGATACTGTCATGGGAAAAAACATTTTTTTCAAAATGAATCGGTTAATAGTGCTGCTCCAGCAGAATTCTGCACTGAAATCTATTTCGCAAAAGAGCAAACAGATTTTTTTATATTCAGTTTTGAAATCTGACATGGGGCTAGACATATTGTCAATTTCCCAGCTGCCCCAAGTCATGTGACTTGTGCTCTGATAAACTTCAATCACTCTTTACTGCTGTACTGCAAGTTGGAGTGATATCACCCCCTCCCTTTCCCTCCCCAGCAGCCAAACAAAAGAACAATGGGAAGGTAACCAGATAAGAGCTCCCTAACACAAGATAACAGCTGCCTGGTAGATCTAAGAACAACACTCAATAGTAAAAACCCATGTCCCACTGAGACTCCTTCAGTTACATTGAGAAGGAAAAACAGCAGCCTGCCAGAAAGCATTTCTCTCATAAAGTGCAGGCACAAGTCACATGACCAGGGGCAGCTGGGAAATTGACAAAATGTCTAGCCCCATGTCAGATTTCAAAATTGAATATAAAAAAAATCTGTTTGCTCTTTTGAGAAATGGATTTCAGTGCAGAAGTCTGCTGGAGTAGCACCATTAACTGGTGAGTTTTGAAAAAAACATGTTTTACGATGACAGTATCCCTTTAACTATGTAATCATTATACCGATGGTTTGCAGGTGAAGAAATTTGTGTGCCGCTCCTCATTTTTTCTTACTATTTTGGGTCAGAAAGTAATGCTTATAAAGCATTTTAGGCTAAATAATAGTTGACCATTTATTACATATAATGTAATTGTATATTATAAACCTACACTTTTCTTTGTAAGCACTCTTTTGATACCATAAAATATTAGAATTCTAATACGGTTTATATTGGAATCTATTGTTATCAAATGTCTCCTTAATCCAAATATCATGTACTGTACATTCAATTTTTTTCACAGTAATAAATGCTTGTTTCCTATATCAGAACAAAGACTAAAACTCATTTAAACATTAACTAAATCCAATAGGAATGATTTGCCACCAATATAGATTCATGCAGCTTTGTTACCATTAAGTGCAAGGTATTATTTTATTATCACAAAGAAAAAGCGAAATCATTTTTAAAAATTAGAATCATTTGCTTATAATGGAGTATATGGGAGATGACCTGAGTTTTCTGGATAATGGATCCCATACCTGTATCAGTGTTTTATTTTAGGAGAAGTAAAATATACCACCTTGGCATGGGACCCAATGAACTTCTTCAGGGATTCCAGCAATAAAGGAGTAAACGGGTGTACTGAATAAAATAATTCAGTAATAAAAGCTACAAAGATTTCATCAGAAGTTTACACGTACAGGTGACTAGTAAACCCTACCTACTGATTGGTTGCAGAGGATTACAAGAGCTAGTGCAAACTTTGTGACTTACATTTTCTATGGTGTACATTATTGTACATTATTGCACACATATGCATCTTACATCTCCATTGCACACAGCATATTGTGGAGCACACAATGGTTTCTAAGCAGGTATCAACGTTATTACTGTTAATTTTTTTGCAAGCAAAGATCTAATTGGTTGCTATGTGCTGAAACTAGATAAGGACAGATAAATATTTCTGGAATATCTAATGAAAGCTGTAATTAATAGGTAATTGCCATGATAGCTATATCATGTTTACCTTCATCAAATGTTTGGTAATTACCAATCAATAATGTAATCTTTTATTTCTACTAGATTAAACATAAAGTTAAGAGCTAAAGTAATTTTTCATTTAGCAGTTACATTAAGCACTGATTTCTAAAACAGTGATAAGATAATAATATATATATATATAATAATAAGTATAATTTAAAACGCTTTGGTGCAATAAGGAACAAAAACACGCTGTGTGAAAGCCAATGAAAAATAGGGTGAAGACCACTTGATCAGTGCAATGAATAAGGCTTGGGCTGAACATACTTTTTGCCTTGTTGGCTTTTAGAGACGTCCTTGTTTCCACTGGATGTGGTGTTTCTCCCGTTATTTTTTGGAACCTTTATGGTCAGTTCCTGTACCCCGTCCTCGGTACTGGACAATTCAAAGTCTAATTAGTGGAACAGACCAGGTAAAGCAGAACTTTGCTGCAAAAATCCTTTCTATTGACACTACGGGGCACATTTACTAAGGGTCGAATATCAAGGGTTAATAAACCCTCGAATTCGACCCTCGAATTTAAATCCTTTGAATTCGAAGGATTTAGCGCAAATCCTACGATCGATCGAAGTAAAAATCGATTGAACAATAAAATCCTACGAATCGAACGATTTGAAAGATTTTAAGCGATTGTTCAAAGGATTTTTCTTCGATCAAAAAAAGCTTAGAAAAGTGATGGGGAAGGTCCCCATAGGCTAACATTGTACCTCAGTAGGTTTAAACTACCGAAGTATGTAGTCAAAGTTTTTTTTAAAGAATACTTTGACTATGGAATGGTCGAATAGTTGAACGTTTTTTAGTTCGAATCGTTCGTATCGAAGTCAAAGTCGAAGGTCACAGTAGACTATTCGATGGTCAAAGTACCCAAAAAAATACTTCGAAATTCAAAGTTTTTTTCATTCGAATCCTTCACTCGAGCTTAGTAAATGTGCCCCTACATGTTTCGAGCAGAAATGCCCTTCGACGCTTGACAAAGGGCATTTCTGCTCGAAACATGTAGGGGCCGATTCACTAACTTCGAGTGAAGGATTCGAAGGTAAAAAAACTTTCGAAGTTTTTTTTGGGCTACCATCGAATGGGCTACTTCGACCTTTGACTACGACTTCGAATCGAAGGATTCGAAGAAAAAAACGTTTGACTATTCGACCATTCGATAGTCGAAGTACTATCTCTTTAAAAAAAAACTTCGACCCCCTAGTTCGCCATCTAAAAGCTACCAAAGTCAATGTTAGCCTATGGGGAAGGTCCCCATAGGCTTGGCTAACTTTTTTGGATCGAAGGATATTCCTTCGATCGTTGGATTAAAATCCTTCGAATTGATATTCGAAGTCGAAGGATTTTAATTCCTAGTCGAATATCGAGGGTTAATTAACCCTCGATATTCGACCCTTAGTGAATCGGCCCCGTAGTGTCAATAAAAAGTATTTTCTTTGTTTACCTGGTCTGTTCCACTAATTAGACTTCTATGGTTTTTGTGAGCTAAACGGGAAACAGAAACAGACTGTTTCATGTTTGGTCATGTGGAAATAGATAATTATATTACCAGTACACAACCCCTCTTTTGTACCTGCTTTGCTGTCCATTAGGAAGGGGGAATCATCTGTGCAATGGAAATCTAATTACAGTAGCTACCTCTCAAGGACTAGGGATGGGCGAATTTTTCATTTCGCCAAATATTCGCCACTGGCTAAATGTCACCGTTGCGGCGAAACAAGGCGAAAAAATTCACCCATCCCTAGCAAGGACCGAACAAAAATTTCCCTGTTGCCCTGCCCAAAATGTATGTGCAGCAGCCCTATTCATTAAATGTCTTTTGTCCATCCTACAGAAATGTTAGTATTTAGTATTTAAGATTATTTGCATTTGTTTTATGCAGATGCATTAATTATGTTACAATGATATTTTGAAAAGTTGGTCCACAGGTATGGAATCCATTATTTCGAAACCTTTAATCCAAATGACAGGAATACCATCTCCCGTAGTGTCTATTTTAAACAAATAATTCCATTTTTAAAAAGGGATTTCTTTTTTTAAAAGGATTTTCTTTTCTTTTTAGTAACAATTAGTGATGGGCGAATAAATTCGCCAGAAACTGCGGCGACAAATCCGCTGCACAAAAAAATGTGTAAAAATTGTCAAAATTATTCTGATGCCCATTGACTTTAATGCATTTGGACCAAATAGTCGCGTGTATAAAAAATAGTTGCATGTATAAAAATTGTCGCTCACGTCAAAATTGACGTGCGTCAAAATCATTTTGACGCCCATTGACTCCAAAGCTTTCCCTAATTTTTCACTATTTCGCCCATCAATAGTAGTAATAAAACAGTACCTTGTAATTAATCCCATTTTTAAAGGCAAAACAATCCTATGGGGTTCGATTAAGGTTTAAATGTTTTTAAGCAGACTTAAGGTATCTGGAAAACTAAAGGTGGACATACTCCTGCCAAATGAGTGGATCTTAACCTGATATGCCTACCAAAGGCAGGGCGATATTTAGTTAATCAGCCCTAGGGCTAAACAATCAGATTACAATGCTGAGAATAGGCACTGACGGGATCACAAAGAAAAATTAAACCTGCCCGATCGATATCTTGGTTAGATATTGATCGGGGAGAACCGTCGTAACACCCCCTACACGGGCAGATAAGGTGCAGAATCAGTCTAAAGGACCGATATTGGCAGCTTTAATCTGCCCGTGTATGGCCACCCTTGCTCTTTTTATGGGAGCAATTGTTTTCATTAGTATGCTGATCATTTCAGTAACAATCAAAAGTCAAAAATGGCCACGAAAAATATTTTTCTCATCAAAAATAACAAACCCCTACATGAAAACTTGCAGGGGATTTCTTTGCATGTTTTATACTTTTTTTTTAAAAAAAAATGTAGAAAATTGTTGATGCTACTAATTGTATAGAAATATTTACCATAAAAGTGCTGAGTAATGTTATTATTTTTAATAATATTTTAATAAATATGTTTTATTTTGCTTCTTTCTATTATTTTGTTTGCAGATGCATTTTTACAAACTTTCTTTTGTATGTTACACACCTGCAAGCTTTCAGTGAAAGTATATGTAGGTCATCACTGGTTACATAGGTAAGCGTGGGAGGCTTCACAAGACTACAAACTAGACCCTTATCTTTGTTTATCCACCTGTTGAAACATCACAAGCAATAGTTGAGATGCAAAATGCTGAACATCTAAAGGACTACACAAGGTTTTTATAGTCAAATTCTTCTGTTATCATTCACACATATGGTTTAATCTTCACAGCTTTGGTTAACGTGTACATGTGCGTAGGATGATGTTTTCGTAATTCGGAGGTATGGCGCCCCCAGATTGCCATGATCCTTTATATGATTACTTTTTTTTCCACTACTAAATTTAGGCAATTCTGGCAAACGTATGAAAAGTTATTTTTGAAGAGTTCCTCATTACCTGTGTACAAGTTTAAGAGAGAACAATGCACCACAGATGGAAGATAAGGCAGCACACACTTATGTGAAAAGACTCAGGGATGGGTTCTAAATGGTCACATATTTATCTTATCTTTCACATACATTATATCACTATGCTGTTGATTTTGAAGTTGAAGCAGTTGAGTTGAATTCTGTATGTGATATTGGCCTTACAAGGAACCTGGAATCTGAAATGTACAGCAACAGTTCACTTAACAGTCATCTGCTTTCTAAAGGTTGCTCATGCAAAATACTACAGGTTTGGGATCTGTTATCTGGAAACCCATTATTCAGAAAGCTCCAAATTAATGGAATGGACACCTCTCATAGACTTTATCCAAATAATCAACATTTTTAAAAAATGGTTTCCTTTTTGTCTGTAATAATAAAACAGTACCTTGTACTTGATCCTAACTAGGATATAATTAATCCTTATTGGAGGCAAATCCAGCCTATTGGGTTTATTTAATGTTTACATGATTTTCTAGTAGACTTAAGGTTCAAAGATCCAAATTATGGAAAAATCCATTATCCGGAAAACCCCTGGTCCCGAGCATTCTGGGTAACAGGTTCCATACCTATACAACATGTATGGCACAATTGTGAAATGTTAATACTATACATGGTTAGAATTATGATGAAAACCGCTTTTAGCAATTGATTGAAATTGCTGGGAGAATTGCATTTGAAATTTGTCTTTAGCCGAAGTGTGAAATAAAAATTCAGTCTTTTTCACCTTCAACTTTATAAGTCATGGTAAAGTCCTGCAGCGGGTCAGTACCCGCAGGTTAACAGCAAAAAAAGCAGGTACTGCTCAGAATGAGGGTAGGTGCGGGTATTGTCCACCCAAACTACCCAATAAAACAAGTCACGCACCCTCCATGCCTCCACCTCCTTATTTTTAAATCAAGGTTTATGCCTTATAATAAATAAATATTATGACCCTCAATTCTATTATCCCTCAAATATGCTTGTCAATTGGGCAAGTGGTCACATGGTTTCTTTGTGATTTTGTCTGTTGTCTGTCTATGTTGTCTGACAAATAGGGATGGGCAAATTTGACCCGTTTTGTTTCAGCAAAAATTCGCCGCCGGCGAAATTTCGCCAACGGCCGTTAAAGTCTATGGGCGTAAAAAAAATTTAACATGCGCCAAAAATTTTTTGTTGCGCATCTTTTTTTTTTTTTTTTACATACAAGTGTATGGGCGTCATTTCCACTGCAAAACAAGGTGAAAAAATGTGCCAATCCCTGCAAAACATTTTATACTAAAATCTTTGTGCAGAGCAGTATGTATTAAGCCAATACTGAAGTATGGATTTACTACACAATATGCTGTGTGAGCTAGTGTGTGCATGAATAGGACTACGCTAATTGGTAGGTACATTGGGAGGGGCCCAGCCCACCTGCCAAATATATGACATATTGACCAAATGTAATTAGAATTTATACCTTGCCCACAAATATAATATATATCATAGTCATACTAACATACCTTCCTATTTTTCCTGAACTAATTTTCTTTGCAAAGAAGTTTTAAGTTGTTAGGATATCAGGATCAATTTGTTAATAAAAGAAAAGTAATAATATTTAATTAATTCTGTCTGAACATGCATGCTTTAATATATTAGATAATATAATTCTATCACATCTTATGTAAATCTGATGGAACTTTTCCTACTGTAATTTCTTTTAAGTTATGAAATTATAAAGCAAATAGGCCTTGCACTTGGGTGTAATCAACTGCATGAAGCATTTTATTGCATCGAATTGCAGTAGCTGTCACTGAAACAATTTGAAATAAAGCACTACTCCTAAAGCAATCAACAATTGTTTCATAAAACTTAAAAATTAATGCTAATTACAAAAATACTGTCTGCTGTTTGCCAGGAAAATGACATAGTAATGTAACACAGGACATTTAAATTAAATTTCCAGTGTACTTAAACTTTAATCAGATGCTCAGCAATGTCCATATTTGCTTTTTCCCACTGACAGAGCCTAACTTGAGATGTGTTTTTGCCAAATAACTTAAAAGGAAATAACTTTTTCACTAAATAAAAACAAAATTATGACAATGTTCTTCATTTCTTCTTAACAATAATTATGCACATAATGTTAAATATTATAATAAAACCATTTTTTTGTATGAGGGGTTGCAAGCTTCTCTTTGGTTTCAGCAAGGTTACGTCATAAAGAAGGCCTTTAAAAAAAACAATCCTGGAGAATTTCGTTTTTGTTGAATCTAGGAACACCATGTAGGAAAAACACTGTTATCCGGAAAGCCCCAGGTCCCAAGCATAATGAATAACAGGCCCCATACCTGTATACTGTATATATATATATATATATATGTGAAGAATGGTGGCACTCACAGGATTTTCAGGCGAAATAAAGAAAAACGTTTTATTTAACTCGACGATCGAAAAGTTTTTCTTTATTTCGCCTGAAAATCCTGTGAGTGCCGCCATTCTTCACCTATACATATACCCTGCTGGCTCGGGCACCCAGGTACTCTATACACCTTTGGGACTGTGTGTGTATATATATATATATATATATATATATATATATATATATATATATATATATACGGTATATATACATAGATATATATATATCTATATATACGCATGTGTGACAGGCTTTTTTCCTATCTGCCATGTATATATATATATATATATGTATATATATACACCCATGAAGAGCAAAAGCTGCACTACCCTACAACTTCAAGAATGGACTAAAGGACTGGTAGCAAATACCATGTAGTGTAGGGAAATTAAAACATCACTTTTATTAATGAAATCTAAGATGTGGAAACAAAAGATGTACTGTATTTGAACATTCCATGCAGACACATGGGGGAAGATTCACTAAAGGGCAAATTGTCGCCACTGAACGCTTTGCCACACTTTGCACCACTTTGCCAGGCGAAAATTAGTTACCACTACACTAATTCATTTAAATGCAAAGTCAGTGTTGGACTGGGACACCAGGGGCCCACCAGAAAACCTTACTATTTCCACTCTCCGTACTATTGTTCTTCCTCTCCTCACTCAACATCCTCTATCCTCCTAGTCTCTTTATTTATACATCCTATAACCTATTATTCCATCTATTTAGCCTCTTTGTTCTCATAGAAATAGGGAATGGCCATGAAATAGGCCAAATATTTAGCAGCATGAGGGGCCACTGACACCTGGGCCCACCGGGACTTTTCCTGGTATCCCTGTGGGCCAGTCCGACACTGGGCAAAGTTGCGTCCTGGGTCTGAACGCTGGCGAAATTTTGGTAGCAGTACTTCGGAAATGCAAGCAAGTTTCAAAGGGAAATTACACTAGAGATCGCTTCTGCCTAGCGAAACTTCATTAGTCCTCTTATGCTTAGGTCGATTTGAATAGGGCGGGTACATTAAAGTCATATGGGCGTCTTTATTAGAGATGTTGGTGCAAATGTTTGAAGTGGCCACTTTTTTATTACAAATGTCCAAGGAACTTGAATAAAGATAAAAGAGATCTTATAATGCCCTACACATGAGCCCACCCTAAAATTAATGTTCCATGCCTCTCAAATGTCTGGGGAAAAATGTTAAGCCAAAAAAGTTTAATAGTTAGGACTTTTGCTGGCAATCCCGCTAAAAAAAGTATACGTCACCAGCATTTTTACAATTTGAATGCACTTCCGGCAGACAGGATATGATGTAACTGACATAAGATTGAGGAAGATCTAACTTAGTTTTATTGGTTCGCCTGGTATGAGGTCAACTCTGGCGAAAGAGGTAACGTTTAGTAAAATTCGCACTTTACTGAATTTGTAGAGTAACGACCGTTCACCAGAGCAAAAAGTCGCCTGGCCAAAGAATGGGAATGAACGCTAGCAACTGTCCCGTTAGCTAGCATATTGTCTCCTACACCTGTAAGTAAATTGGCGATGTCCCTGCAGATGGGATTTCTAGCAAAATGTTGCTACTGTTAGCCACTTCGCCCTTGAGTAAAACTGCCCCATGGAGCGGATATTTGCTACATGTGTACACAAGCTGACGCCTTACCTGTCAGTGCAGAGACATGGTGGAGTGGAGGGGAGTGCATTGGCTACTCTACAGCTACAGGGAAGAGAAGCCAAGGATGGGCCTCTCATGGTATTAGCCTCAAGAAACGGAAGAAATGTAAACTGAAGGAATGCAAATACTTCTTCATCGTGAGAGTTGAGGCCTAGAAAGCCCTGCTGTGCCAGTGGCACAGAATATGAAGATCAATTGCCAACTTTTTCGTAGTTCCATATACTCATTTTCACCTCCCTTTTAGTGCTGCCCATGGTTTTAGGCATTACAAATATGTTAGAGATAATTATACTGGGAGAGATAGACTAAATATTCCATTTTATGCCTAGTTGATTAGCTGAGTTTTGGGAAATATTTATTTTTGTCACAATGGAACCAGTATTGGATTGCCAACAGACCACCTACCATCAGAATTGTTATTGAAAATAAAACCCCTTAGCATTTACTTTCAACTGATGATTCTTGTTTCTGTAAATTGTTGCCTTGAACAACTCACTTCCCGGCACGTCAGACACCATATTTAAACTGCCCAAATCACTGACTCATTGTGCCTATGTAAAGTGCCCTTACTATCTCAAGGGAGTCATGATACAGTAACTCAGCAATGTGGAAGGATAGCCATTAATAAATTTGTATTGCATAATATCTCCACTTCAATGGGCTTTTAAATAATCTAACAATTAACAGTATTATCTTGCTGTGGGGCAGAAAGTTGGGGGGCAGAGTTGGAATTGTAGTGCTTTGGAAGTGATAAGCTATGGATACAGAATATGTCCATAATAAGCCAGAGATTCACTTAAAGATTGACTAAGCCTTTGATTTTTGGGTGGCTGAGAACTAGCAAAGGAAAACGAAAACCAAATGCCATGTTCTAAACGCATATATCCTGGGGTGATGGGATCCCTTTAAATAGCTGTAGTACAACAGCAAGAACTTTATCTGTAATGAAATCAAAACTATAGAATCATTACATCTTAATACCATGCTTCCTTGATCAAATTTATAGCTTATTAAATAGATCATGATCTGACATGTTAAGTAGCTCAGATTATTATGCATCCAAAAAGTACGAGATAAAATATGGTTGTTCCCATATTAGATGTATACGTTTCTGAAAATAACTGATGCTTGTATTTCTTCAGTGCCTGTATTCAAGAACAATAGTACAACATAAATACATCCAAACCAATAAACAGTAAGCACTTTGCAGTTATTTATTGTGTCATCATAATTGAAATCAGGCTGAAATACTCTCAAAATAAGATTGATATTAATAAGTGCTATCGTTTCCCATCCGAGCTGTCTCAATAAAGAAATAAATGTCTTAATGAGGAAATTTTAATTTAAGAAAAAATAGCTCGAACATAAATAACAGTCAGGATATCTGTAAAGGAAATTGAAAAGTGACTTGTCCTCTTGAAAGGGCAACCTATAGCATATTTTGCTTAACAGAAGTTATTGCCATTTCCAGCTGTGTTGGCTTTATAATGGACACTCTAGTTATTAAGTGTGACGGACACTGCAAGCCAGGGGTTTTTGATAGCATTCGAGCTGACAGGCGTTTTATCATAATAAGTCTTTGTTCCAGCCAGTGAGGATGTCTAAAAAAAAAGGGCAATAATGGATATTTTGTTAAAACTTGCAGGACCCACATTTTATACAATGACATGTAAACCCCTCCGTTGCAAAATGTGAAAGGCCCATTTACCCTCCTTTTATAAGATAAATACCTGTTTGGTAATATATATGAACTAGCTGAAGTGTTAAATGGTTTGTTGAAACCTATTAGGGTACACAAGATGATAAACATAAATTATAGCTAATATACTGCACCAGTGATTTTTAAACATTAAAATTACTGACACTGTAAAAACACACTTGAGTCACCATTGCAGCATAATAGCACTAATCTATGTTCATCCAGCCATGCCTTTTTCAAAAAACAAAACAAACCTCTAATAAATGCTTTGGCTTCACCTTGACAACTTATGTGGGTTATTGCAGCATTCATGCCTGGATAACCATGTGTTATGACTTAAATGTTCCTTAATATCAATTTATGCCACGGAGAAAAAAAAAAGATTGAATAACACTATGTACATATGGTTCCATTTATTACTGCAAAACAACCATTTCAGTCGGAAGATATTCTTCATGTCGTAGTCATCGGAAACCTTAGCCGACAGAATTCACAGTAAGGCAGGTTTCTGAAGTAGCAATAAATTAAGCAAATGCAGCTAATTGCTGTAAAGGTTTAGAAAAGATACATTTATCTGGTTTTATCATTTTTTTTTTATTCTTTTACAAAATCTTTTGTTGATTTTTTGAATTTGTGTAATTTGACAGTGGCTATCGCAATGCACCAAAACTGAATACAAGTTTTTATTTAAGGAAAACTAAAGCCTATAAAGAATATGACTATATTTAACATACAACAGCCTTATATTGTAGTACAGTAGCCCTACAGCTGGCCAACATTTTTTTTTTTAGTTTCATGGGGGGCCCTGACCACCACCAATGTTTTTTAACTTGTAGTTGGGGGCCTGGCCGCAAAGTTGCACATTTATATGTAGGATGCTTTCATTCTTTTGCCAGGGCTGCTTTTTACTCCCTGTCTGGCCCCATGTCATCAACTCAACCTCTGATGTCATCCACCCCGGCCTCTTCCCTCAATGAGAAAAAATAGAATGCCAATACCTTGGTCGAAAATGTGGGGTTCGGGACTTTTCTAACTTGAGGAAGGGCAGTTGATGTCCCAAAATGTTTGATTGTGACCTGCATGTTCAGAGCACTTAATAAATTTGGGAACCCCCCATTTTCGACCAAGGTGTTGGCATTCTATTTTTTCTCAGTAATTACTACTGGTGGTGGGAGAGGCCAGCACCATATACCTTTTTCCCCATACTTTTGAATTTTTGCATACCCTTCCCTCAATGCCCAGTCCCTCTAAGGAAAAAAGGTGGCGACCCTAGTTAACTCTAGAGTTGATGACTCTTAGTACAATGTACAATTGCTCAAAGAGTAGAGGAACTACGAGTATGTTGGCTTCAATCATTTTTGCCTTTTCCATTTAAGTTTTTGTTAAACTTAACAATTATAACAATATATAATAAACTTGAGAGAAAGTCCCACTACAATAGTACCATGGGTCAGTGTGGTTTCAGGGAAGAGGAGCGCTGGTCTGGCATGGGGCCTGTATATTATAACAGTGTAGTTTTAGAGTTTAAAGATTTGATACAGTTGTGTAGAGGAATGTATAGTATTGATGGAAAAAGCTAGCTAGCTTGGAAAAAAAAGTCTTGTTAAAATTCAGCATTTAGAGCCTCCACTTTTTACACAGAATTATACGCCAATTTTCATGCCATAAATTCTATGTTGCCTGAATATGTTCCATTAACTTTAATGGGTTAAAACAGGTCTGCCGTGATGTAATATAATGGTGTAAATTCAGGTGTTAGTCTGACGGCATATTTGTAAAAAAAACTGCTGTTTGCAATAGATTATGTCTGTGATGGTGATTCATTGGATGTATAAAATAAGGACTACAACAGATCTTTAGAAAGACTAGAAATATTTTACAAAGGCTCACTTTTGTCTATTCCGGCAGAGTGGAGCCCAACCTTCCAATGTAAATCATTCCTCTGCCATGTTTTCCTTCCTTACCTTTATCAGAATGTATTAACAGGTCTCCCGGAACTCTGGACAAATTTTTATATGACACACAGTTGGGTGCGGTTTTTAATAATATTCTCTAACTGTGGTTAAATATTTGCTAACGACACTATGTGCTCTGTTAATAAATTATATTCACAGTGTGATATTGTTTTGAACAGCTGCCAACCTCCCTTCTTCTTCCATATTTAGCCCCCTTCCCTTTCCATATTTAGATGAGGGGTTTGGGATACACCCTTTTATTAAAAAAAACTATAGAAAATTTTAGGTTCAACTAAAAAAGTTAATCTAGTGCCTGTTGATGCAGTTCACGGTGGGAACTACTGCAGATAAGCAAATGTTGGTGCAAGGCACTCTGGTACTCCACAGATAGATCAGACTTATAGTAGTTAAAAATAGAAATCCTTTATTTATATAAACATCTCTCACCTAACGCATTTTGTGTCACTGGGACACTTAGTCATAGGCTACGGAATTACTGCTATGTCTGGAGTGGCAAAAGCTCCAATTTCCCTACCATCAACTCATGCATTATTATTGAGTGCAGGCTGGACAGGGACATTGGCACTTAAGGGAACTATATGAAAGTACAAGGAGAGCATTTAGACAAAAGTAATGAATGGCATCTATATGCACACATTTTAGTGTGCTTGGGTTCATAAATGACCCTTCATTCATGTATACCAAAGCTTCATAGACTTACCTGCTTTGTGCTCTCTTTATGTGCTCTACATACAAGGGTCAGTAAATATTCTGACTTGGGTATCATTGATATCTGTACAGGACCCTAACAACATTCTGCCCAACCAATATCTGGCCACAATTCAGCCAGATGTTAGGCAGGTGTTAACTGGTTACTGGAGTGCAGTTCAATGGGAGATATATTTCCCCTAGGTTCCTCTCTCGCTCCCATATGTACAGTGGGTTCTTTCTTCTAGGAATTCTCACCAGGGGTATAATTAGAAGGTTACACCTACTAGCAGCTCACAGAGAGAGCCCACGTTGAGCTACAGATGAAGCCACTTGGATTTGTGAGTTAAATGCGTCATGACTCAGGGGTAATTGAAGAAACTGTGTTATCTTAAGTCATCTTAACTCATTTAATGCATTTAACCTTTTCATTAGCATACTAAAGCTCCATTGTTCAAAATGGTGAATGCTTTAATTAGATGGGATGTTGTGACGCAGTTTTCTGTGTTAAATGAGATAAATGGGATATCTGTGTTTAGTTATTATGTGTCAAACAGACAAACCAAAGTGGCTGCATCTGTACATGCTGAGAGGGTTTGGGATCTCGATGAAACTGCTGTTGATTTTTCCATAGACAACAAAAAAGACTCTGTGAAGGTGCTGTGACCCTGCGGAATTGTATGTTTGTGTTTTGGCTGGGAATCAAGTAAGGGACTAGTATTAGAGAGGGAAAATACCCTGTGTATTAGTTAGAGCCCAAGTGTGAAAAAGGGTTTTATTTTGTTTATGCACCTGTTTACCCACAGAGTCTGAAAATATGAATAATAAATATTTAGCCTGCTAAAGAACTGTCTGTTGATCTGATCCTGCTCACACAGGTTAGGAAATATCATTGGACAAGAACTACAATAGTGTGTTTGATTCCCTTACCTATGGGTCTCCTAATTATGATCCAATTATTGGCCTGAGTCAAATAATTGTCCCTTAAGCTCAGGCCTATCTTAATTAGTGTTCTCACAAATAAGATATAGAAGGTGGCTACAGCTTAGGGCCAGAGGAAAATCAGGGAAGATGTCCAAAAATAATTAAAAAAACAAGGGAAAATGTAAATTCACTTTCTCCCATCATTACTATCACTAACTGCACTTACCAAACACTGGAACTATCAGGATGTGCGTCAAGCTGCTGGGAGGTATATAGTGCCACATCACAACGGCCATGAGTTCAATACATATAATGGACTCAAAATAACAGCCTAGTGATCCTGGTGCCCCCAGATGATTTCCTTAACTGGAAAATTTTAAGTACTGGTTTCTGTAACTGATGTTTGACCTGGGATACATTATTTGCCACAGAACTGATGTAAGAGATGAGCACAATCATCTTTATATGGGCAGTACGAGGGCTCAGTGGTGAGCAGCATACTGACGGGTAGCATGGTGGCTCAGTGGTTAGCATTTTCAGGACCAGTAAATGCTACCTGGTGGAGTCCCAGGTTTTCCAATAGAATATAGTGTAGGGGTATAAGGCTAGTTAAAGTTCTCCTGTATTGGTCTCCGTATGAATGAGTGCCGCTTCGTGAATCCTATTTAAACACAGCTAATTTATGCAAAGGTATATCCTTTATTTAGCCTAAACTCAGTCTTTGTCACTATTCAATCCATTTTACCTCCGTCTTCAAAGATTAACTGGGTAACCTTTCATTTGTGACACATGCCTGAAGGTAACACATTTACATTCTGATCATGACATTGATAAACTGTGGATTTCTAGTGAATTGAATGCAGATAATTTTTGTTTTCTCCTCTCCCTTCTGGCATTCTTCCATGTTTTTTACCTACAACAGTCACATTACAGTAAGTGAAAACATTTATGAGGGTTGTCCATATTAACAATGCTATATGGAAATCATAATGTTGATAATGTGTTAATTTTTTGAGAATATATAGATTGGAAGGGGTATTTACTTACCAGACACAGTGCACAATTGCTATGATTTCTACTAACAATGCAACATTTTTTCCAGAATTTCAGCTTTCTGTGGCCACATGCACCTGCTGCAAATGCAACAGATACAGCAAAACGAACACAGTTGCACAGTATTACGATGCTACTGGCCTGTGATTCATGTAGGGCAAGTCTGTGGATAGGGAACTGTAACCCTAATTTGTTAATGTCTCTTTAAATCACAATTAACCCTTGGGGCCCTGAGTCCTTTTTGCTTTTGAAAAGTACTGGGAACTGGGGTTTACAGCACAGTGCCTCAACCTAGGGAACACTGAGGAGCACACCTCAGGGAACTTCCACTAGGAAAATTAAAAACACAGTTTGCAATTGAAACAGATATAAACTTCATATAAATAGTAGTAAAAATGAACTTGGGCACAATATTCTCCTGCACTGGGGACATGTGGGACACTACCTAACTTACTATTAAGTACCTGACTGTTTCTCCAACACAGTCCTTTTTATTGTCAAAGTCCAAATCCTCTGGAAGGGGTTAATGACTGCACAGTTCAGTTCAATTGAAATGTCCCTTCCCCAGAGCTCTTATACCCCAGGTAGCGCTACCTTTTCCAAAAGTACCTCTCGCTTTGGAACTTAGCAGCCGCTCCCATGTAACAGGTAACTGTACAAGACCTGTCTTCAAATTGGGGCCCCACGCTTGTATCCTTTTCAGTATCCTCCATTGGGTGGCTCACTCACTGGGGTGCTCTCAGAGGCAGTCACACTAGAGATTACAGGCAGCTCGGCAGGAGGATAAATCTCACCAGTTGCACCTTTCTCCTTCTCCTGTTTTTCTGTCTGTGACATCATCCAGCCCAGTTACAGGCTGGAGAGTGATCCGATTGGCTGGGCACCCCAGTGCATCCTTGGGAGAGAGGGTGTGCCTGACTTTGGAGCCTTTTGTACAGGGTGTACAACAGAGCTTAACACGGGTTGTATGGTGAAAGGTCCAGCCAGAACCAAGTCTTGTGAAACTGGCTAAGCTGTTAAATCTGTGGAAGTACAGACAGAGCCCATACTGTTCTCTGCCAAGCTGCTAGAGACTCAGAAGGATTTCTCTGGTCCCCTAAAGAACCCGGGAATATGAGCAAGATGGACGCAATGCTGATCTCGTAAATATGTTGAAAGGCAGGGAACATTACTACATATATCAGGGCTATTCATATTTATAACATCTCAGGGGGGAAAAAGAGGTAATTATTTGAGACATGGTAAGGAAAAATATCTGTTTGTGCCTTCTGCATAAAGCAAATGCATGTACAAAATGGAGCAAAGGAATCTCCTCTAATCTGCCCTTCATTCTATTTTTTTTTAACATTTTAACTGCTAAAAACAGTTTGGTGTAAGGCTATGCTGTATTAAAAGTAACCCTTTAAAGGGGGCATAAACCTTCCATAGCAGTGCCACCAAAATGTTATAATACAGCTCTCATCCAGTGTTCGACTGGGCCGGCTGGACACCAGGAAAATACCCAGTTGGTCCCACTGACACTGAGACTCTCACCCTGCTCCACCCTCCACCCTGATAACGGCCTCAAGGAAGAGGAGAAGGTATGGCATGTGGGGGAGTGGGTGGTGACTCGCCCTAAAATAGCAGCCCCAGTGGGCCCTGGACACTCCAGTCCAACACTGCTCTCACTTCAACAAGGCACTAGCATTCTGGCAACTAGGTGGTATCTTTTTCTGCAAACATAGAAAACATAATTATACTTATTCTCCTGATGAAATATCAGTAAGATAATATTGTGTTGTAATTGCACCGAGGTAATGTAATAAAAAATCTTTTCTCACATCTAGAATCCCAGAGCAACCAATCAGATGTTTGTTTTCAATCACTGGTAAATACTACCTTATCTTTTCTGGATAACAGGCCCCATACCTATACAGCAAAGGGAGTAGGGGCTTGAACCCCACATTCTGGTATTCTAAGTATGAACCCAGAACCTTGCTCCACCCTGCCTATTGTAAATTTACTTGATCAGGTCCCTTAGATTTACCATAGCAGTGCAGGAAAGCATGAAATAATTTGCACCCCCCCCCAGCATCTCGTACACAGCAAGCATATGTGCAAGAACTAATTTAATGCTATATCTGTATTTTTTAAACAATGCAAAACTAATGGCAGCGTAAATTAAAACATTTTTAAAAGCAGCATAAAAATGAAAAGTGCTAAAAAAATTAAGGGGACTTCTAAAAGTCAACAGACGGTGTGGGTGCCAAGCGCATAAAGCAATATGTCTCATCATATAGCCAACTCAACTGAGTAGTAGTGGAAATTTATAGAACACATGACCTGAGGTTTCCCTTTAATAGAGTGTTATCTTTTCCATTTTTCAATGAATATTTATTATATTCTACCTACCATTTTAGATCCAAAGGAGAAAGCGGAGGAGGATGGTGGAGGTGTAAATCACCTAAACAAGTATAATGATCCAGAATTTATAAGATTGGAGGAACTTCAGTTAATGGATTTCATTTTTGTAGGCTACTCCAAAAGGGTCTTTTTTTACAGCATCAAATGCAGCATTTTAAAGAGGTCGCCATTAATCTTGGATGGGTATTTGTTTTAAAATTCATTTACCACCTAACCAGTTTGACATTTAATTTAAATCAATCTCCTTCCACACCAATCACCTTTTTTCATTCTAAAAGTAATTGTGTTAATAAAAATACTTTGCTAGTAACATTTAAAAATTGTTTAAGCGCTAGGAAAATAGATCAAGTCTTGATATTTGTGAAGAAGATGAAACAAGTATTAATTAGAAGAATAAATATGGAAATGTCGTCTCATTTGTGTTTAGTTACCTTTGGAGAATTTAGCTCTAAATTACTCTGCAACACCACAATGATACCGAACCAACAGAGCTGCCTAATAAGTCATTATTCTTGCACAGGAACATTTTGATTGTGTGACAAAATTAATTTTACATACATTCCTTTATTAATATTATTACTTTTTTTTCAATATGTAATTAAAAGGTGTTTAACTGAGTGGGAATAAGAAGCAAAATTACACTCTGTGAAATATAATCTATCATTCGCTGTTTTATACATTATCTATCAATCTTTCTATATATCTATCTATATATCTATTGGACTAGAGCATTGGGGGCCCAACGGGACTGCAACTAAAAGGGACCTCCTAGCAGTCACCCAACCTTTAAACGATGGCCCCCACATGGATGCGCCAACAGCCACAAGTCACACACATGCGAGAATAGCAACACATTTATCAGGGGAGCAGGTATGGGCCGGCAGAGGCTGATGAGAGCCGGGGCCTACTGAGTTTTTTCTCTGTGTCCCGCCAGCCCAGTCTGACCCTGAGTATGTCTATCTATCAATCTTGCTTGCTGTCTTATAGATAATATGTCTATCTATCTATTGTCTGACTATCTATCCATCTATCTATACTCAGTGTCTTATAAAATCTATCTATCTATCTATCTATCTATCTATCTATCTTGCACACAGTTTTATAGATAAACCATCCATCTATCCATCTAAATATCTATAATCTATCTATCTATCACACTGTTTTATAGATAATCTATCCATCTATCTAACTATCTATCTATCTATCTATCTATCTTGCACACAGTTTTATAGATAAACCATCCATCTATCCATCTAAATATCTATAATCTATCTATCTATCATCTATCACACTGTTTTATAGATAATCTATCCATCTATCCATCCATCTATCTATCTATCTATCTATCTTGCATGCTGTTTTATAGATAGTCTATCATCTATCTATCTATCCAACTATACATCTATCTATCATCTATCTTGCACGCTGTTTTATAGATAATCTATTCATCTATCGATCCATATATATATATATATGTCTGCTTTAATATCTCATATTGTTCAGCAACCTGTTAACATATGCAAACCTGCCTATGTGCAGAATACCAAACCAATTTGCTATATTTTCTGACCCATGATTGCCCTTCATTGCTGGAAGGATTGATCACTTTTATATTTACAGCTTGTTTCCTCATGGTTGGTTAGGGGGTTTCAGACCTAGATCAGTCAATAGGTTTTATAATGAAATGGTGAACTGTAAAAATCCCGTAGGAAGTAATACAAAATTGATGAGTTTTTCTGTGGTGAGCTTTCATTTTACACTTTGATAAATCTGCCCCATAGTGTGAAAAGCAAAATGCACATTTTTCACATTTTTTCACACTTTGCACTGTGCCCTAAATGTAGTAAATTGCTCCTAATGTATATGGCATTTGTTGAAATGTTTTCAAACTTCGTAGGTACAAGTGCATATCACCATATGGAGCCATGGTTCGAACCAGTGCACTTTCCTATGCCAATCAATCAGAAAATAGTTCTGATCCACTGAAAGTTATAAAATAAAAGCAACATATACTGTAACTAGTTTTTATGGGTGTCCTGCTGTACATTAATAAATTACCCTTCTTTTATTGTACATACTGCACAGTTCCTCCTTTTACTGTACAGATTGATCATATATATGTTTCTTCACTTTCTCTGTTTATATGTTCAGAGCAAAGAAATTGGTTTAAATATGAAAATAATAAACAAATTTGCTGCTCTCAACTTTTACCTGATAACATATACAGCATATCATTTAGTTTGTGTTTACTACAGTGTTTAATTAGTGCTTTTAATTTGATTACTAGCACAGAGAACACACACACAAAATGAACGTTTAAAACTGTTATTGAAATAAGGCAGAGATTTAGCATAGGTTCATTTTGTCATTTTATAAAAATAATTATGTATTCATTTTAAGTGAACTGCTGCCCTGGACAAAGGAAAGGTACACTGGTTGAAGGTAGTGGGGTTAGGACAGATTAACTGACCCTTGAGCTCTCTCTCTGTGCCCTGCCAGCAGCCCACAAGTTATCAGGAGCAGCAAAAAGGTGCTCCTGGTAACTTAACAAGCATTTGAGCTCTATGTACTAGCAATATAGCCCCCCTCAAGCACCCTCCAGCCTGAAAAATCTAAAACAAAGTGAGGGGGGCAGTATCAACCATGGTCCTAAAAATGACCCTGGCCCTGACCACTCCCATGCCAACCTGCTCCCTCTATGCCTTTACTCTGCCTGGGAAATATGGGCCCTGGGCGACCGCTTGGATACACCTTATGGGGCTTTGCCACTGAGTGCAGTTTGATAACAGCAGTTGAGAAGAGACTGAACTGTATCCTTAAGTTGCCTAAAAATACATATTATGGTTCTGTTACTTTAATCGGACTCTGTTAGTTTGTGGTATTCTTCTTTAGCAACATAGGTCCTGTGTGCCCCATCTGATCTGTTGTATTAACTGGCCATTGGTTCATTCATTTTCTATTATAGTTTCTAGTTTAACATTATTGTTATGGGGATGTCAATATTTTCATTCCTTGTAGGACTCCCTAAGGTCTAACCCTTGGAACCAATTCAGCAGAGACACTGCTTATCTAAAGAATGTTCCAAAACTCTCCCACCTATTTCCCAGGTTTGTCTGACCACCAGCAGGAACATATAAGAAGTTTATTATTTATATTTTAAGTAAACAAGATCTCAAGATTCTGTCTCTTCTATGAGGCAACAGTGTATGCCAGAGCAACAAAATGAAGTATGTTCAAATATGTATGAATGTGTTTTTTTTATATTGTTATAGTCCCATTAACTTATCCAAAAAGTCTTTATACAGAGAATTCAATTTAAATAAAAAATAAAAAAACATTGAAAGAAATGAATGTTTGTTTGATATAACATCCAACAATTTAGCTGAGAATGACTGACCATAAATGAGATAACATACACTATGTTGGGACATACTGACATGTTGTTCTTTCCTTTTGTATATCATTTCTACAGATTGAAAGTGGGATAACTGTTCCCCATCTATACACAGAATGTTGCCAATAGATGGTGCTAGAGTGACAAAAGGGTTTAAAGTTCTTCAGCATTCCAGTTCTATCTAACACAAATATGAGAATTGTTAACATCATGGCAGAAAAGAACCTTACCTGTATGGACTCCCATAAATGTTAATGACATAAGTGCAGACAAATTGCAGTGCTCTATATTGTTCTATATTGGCTTGGAACCTCTTATCCTGCTGTGCAAAAATTATGAGGATGGCACATGGAAGGCAATAAGTATAGTGCAGCCTTGTACTCAATAGTGCTGTACTTAATTCAGCACAAGGTGCAGACACAAATGTTTCCCATATGAGTTCTAAGCTCTGTGATCCTTGGCCCTCCAAAACTGCATCCTTGGGTTTTGTAAATGGCTTACTTAAAAGAACTAATTATTGTTTAGTGGCAGTAGAAAGGAACCGTACCACCATCAGGGTAAGGATGTTAAAGTGGCATTGTATGTTGACAAACAGTGTCGCAGACCCCCTTCTGTGTTCAGGGATGGTTTTTCCAGTCTGGCATTAATGGCCTCCTTTACACCTGTTAGATGTTAGAAAATGAGGGGGCTACAGTCTTATGGGTGGAGCTCTTCACCGATTGTAAAGAGTCCAGCAAGTGAATTGTTGGAGTAAGCTATAGACCCCCTAATATAAGTGAGGAGGTGGAGGCTAAGCTCCTGATGCAAATAGAAAAGGCTGCTAGTCTGGGGACTAGTGGAGGATTTTAATTACCCAGATATTGACTGGAGCAACAGTACTGCTAAGACAGTTAATGGGGACAAGTTTATAAACCTGTTGAATGAGAATTTTATGGCACAAGTTGGAGCCAACCAGAAAAAATTATATTCTGGATCTAGTGATCTCTAATGACCCAGAACATATAGCAAATGTGCATGTAATTGAACCCCTGAGTAATAGTGACCATAATGTGATCTCATTTAATGTCTGGTGCAAAAAACAAATATACACTGGGGCAACAAAAACCCTGGATTTCAGAAAAGCTCATTTTAGTGCCTTGAGGGCTTCCTTTCAGAGCATAGATTGGGGCATTATATTTTCAGCTAAAAACACAGAACAGAAATGGTTGTCATTTAAAATGATATTAAATTGTTACTGTTGTCAATTTATTCCCTTAAGGCGTAAATGTAGAAGCACTAAGAATCACCCTACGTGGCGTAATATAGAAGTAAAGAAGTTAATAGGAAAGAAGAGAAAGGCATTTAAAAATTTAAAAACTACAAGTGTGTGGGGACAGAAGCTGCATTTAATTAATATAAACACTATAATAAATGTTGTAAAACAGCAATCTGAAAGGAAATGTAGGAAATAAGGCGCATATTGCAGCTGAGGCTATGACTAACCAAAAAGTTTTTCAAGTATATTAATAGTAAAAAGATGCAGGTTAAGAGTGTTGTTCTTTTAAATAACGGTACCAGTATGGTTGTAACAGATACAGAAAAGGCAAATGTGCTAAATCAGATATTTTCTTGTGTATATAATAGAGGAGTTAGAGTTCCCAGACTCACTTCATAGCTACAATGTTGGCTGATGATTAATAAATCTTTAATAAAAATTAAAGTAAACAAGGTGCCAGGGCCAGATGGCTTGGTTCAGTTTTAGACCGGCTCCTATTTCTGATTTTCACTTTCATCTGGTATGGTACCTATGGCTTGGAGGAAAGCTGTTGTCATTCCAATATTTAAAAAGGGATTACAATCTCAGCCTGGCAATTATAGGCCAGTAAATTTGACATCTGTGGTGGGCAAATTTTTTGAAGGCTTGTTAAGAGGTAACATTCAAAATTTGTGTCCTAGTGAATGGCATAATAAGCAGCAATCATCATGGTTTTATTCATGTCAGATGAATTTGATCTGGGCAGCTAAGTGGCAAATGAGATTCAATGATGATAAATGTAAAGTCATGCACCTGGGATGTAAAAATATCCAAGCCACTTATACCGTTAATGGGACTGTACTAGGCAAATCCATTATGGAAAAGGACCTTGGAGTTAATAAACTTGGCTGTAGCAAGCAATGTCAGTCAGCAGCATCAAGGGCAAATAAGGTCTTGAGCTGTATTAAAAGGGTCGTAGATTCGCATGAGGAGGGGGTCATTCTTCCACTGTATAGAGCACTGTTAAGGCCCCATTCAGAATATACTGTACAGTTTTGGTCTCCTTCACTCAAACAGGACATTATTGTATTAGAGAGGGTACAGAGAAGGGAAACTAAGCTTATGGAAGGTATGGAAAATCTTAGCTATGACTGACCAAATTGGGGATGTTCACGCTGGAGAAGAGGCGCTTAAGGGTTGAAATGATAACTATGTATAAATTTATAAGGGGATCATATAATAATCTCTCTAATGCTTTATTTACCAGAAGGTCTTTCCATTTGACGCAAGGTCACCCATTCCGATTAAAAGGAAGGAAGTTCCGCCTAAATATTCAAAAGGGGCTTTTTACAGTGAGAGCTGTGAAGATGTGGAATTCTCTCCTTGAATCAGTTGTACAGGCTGATAAATTAGAAAGATTTAAGAAAGGGTTAGATGGCTTTTTAGCATGGGAGGAAATACAGGATTATGGAAAATAACTCATAGTACAAGTTGATCCAGAGACTAGTGGATTGCCGTCTTGTAGTGAGGAAGGAATTTTTCACCCTCTGAGGCAAATTGGAGAGGCTTCAAATTGGGTTTTTGCCTTCCACTGGATCAGCTAGCAGTTAGGCAGGTTAAAATAGATAAAAGGTTGAACTTGATGGAAGTTTGTCTTTTTTCAACCTAACTTACTATGTTACTATGTTACACCTCTTTCCACTTTGACATCCTTACCCCGGCAGTTTCACAACAATTCACACTCTATGAGGATCATGATACCATTGTGACTAAATTACACTTTCACACATCTGTGAGTTTCAGCCAACACCAACTGAATGCGTTCAATATATCCATTGTGATTGGATCTATGTCACTGTACTATTTTTAAGGGTATTAATGCCAGGGCATTCTCTACCCCTCAGTTGAACTAAAGACGCCGCTCAGATGAGTGGTGAAATGTTATCAAGAAAACTAGATACTGTACACCCTTCTGTGACTTAGAAAGACTTGAAGAAATTAAAGAATATCCAGTCAGTGGGTAGGCCTACACACTAGTGATGGGCGAATTTATTCGGCAAGCGCGAAATTTGCGGCAAATTTGCATGATTTGCCGCCGGCGTCTAAATTCGCTAAACGGCTGCCAAAATTCCGTTTTTGGATGCCGGCGCATTTTTGCCAACAAAAAACGGACGCCGGCGTAAAAAAAATGAGCACCGGCATCTCGTTTTTTACGCCGACGTCCGTTTTTGACGCTCGTTTCATAAATTCGCCCATCACTACTACACACGTGAGCAGATTGAGCTTTGGGCCTTGGGTAGTGATGCACGGACCTATCAAGATTAAATACAAGTTAATAATAATAATAATTGAGCACTATTATTAGAAAAAAAATTTAATTTATGCAGCTGCCTTTCTCCTTTAATTTATGTTTAACTGTATGTGTATTAACCTTGTAACCTGATTCCTATCAAATGTACTTGTAGGGGGGAATGTAATAAAAGTCGCAAAGAGTAAAAAAATTTGCACCAATAAGAATAAAAATCTACTTCTCGCAATGTAATATTGTTCCTTGAACTGTTATAGCATTGCAAATTTTAATTGTGCACTCTTAAGAAGTGCTTGAAGGTGTCATATTTTGGAGCAAACATAACTTTTTCAGCAAGAAGTTTTATTACATTTACAGTTTCCGGGTTCGCAAAAGCTATATTAAATTTGCGCAAAGCAAAATGTGTTCGCGCAAAGACATTGCGAATAGTATTTCTGTTACCGACTTTTATTCCCCCGGTAATCTTTTTATTACAAATTAACGAAACAAAGACTGTTGATTCAGTTATACTCTATTTTATGGTGAGGGGTGATTCTAAATCGAATGCATCCTTCTTTTTTCATGCATTCTGTTGTATATGTTGCACCAGCTAAATAATAACCCACACAGGAAAAAAAATGACATTCACTCTGAACTAATAACTCTTCCGAGTCCACATAGTACAGAGTATCTTATTTAGGCCATATCGTTTCTATATGTGTCACTAAAGCAAGTGAAACATAACCTTGTGTTGTCTGAATATCCAGTACAATCAGCGGAGGCACAATGCGAGCGCACCACTTACAAAGAAATCATATTGAATATGTGCATATCATTTTCCAAAACTAAATGTCTATGTTTTGCAAGCATGGGAATGAAATGTCAGGCAGGGTCAATGAGAGCAGAGAATATAATGGATCAGAAGAAAGTGGGACTGCTGTGAGCAGGAGGGTGCCTCGAGAAGTAGAAAAAAAGAGGATGTTAACAAGCTGTTATAAGCTGATGGATCATTTACAAATTGCGCAGTAGGAGATAGCTGCACTATTCACACCTATAATAGGAGCAATTAAGAGGAGAAAAAAATCTACCTAAAGGGCTTATTTGATAAGGGGTGTCCCATTAAAGCTGCATTAAAACCATTTATTTTAATAGAAAGGAATCTGTTGCCCAATATTTGCCCTATTAAGGTGGATGGCCTGATTATCTACATCCCATTAAAAAGGCTTGTATTGCACAAAGTCATCTGTTCATTTCCATGCAATGGAGAGTATAATGTTTATCTCTTGCTCTAACCCCCCCCCCCCCCTTCACAAATTCTCCTATAAAGAAACTCTAAGCAGCACAGGTCAAACTGAGAAAGCCTATATCTTTATTGTTACAATAGAAACTATTCCAGAATGTGTTTTTTTCTGTTTATCAAATGTAGATTAAAAATGTCAACTCTGTATATAAGTATATATACAATATCTGATGTGGTGAAGCAGTATAATGCAAATACTTTTTGATACATTTTCAAAGTAATTCTTGCATCTGGTTAAGGGAAATCTACATCCAACAACTGTTTTTGCACAATAAAAGAAAATGTGATTTTAAGTTAACATTCGTTATTGAAAGCAGTACCTGTATGGCTATTTACATTCTCTATACTTGTGAATCTCACTCTTGAAATTATGTATCAGAAACCAATTGATAAACAGTCCTGGATGAGAAATGACTTCTGCTATAGAAAGATACTAATGCCGGTTTTTGGGATTAAATACGGGTTTTATTTGCAATGACAGCTCCAAATAACTCTAATTCTACTGCTTTTAACTGATATATATATATATGTATATTGGAATATTTCTTTGAATTATTTTTTTTTAACAAAAATCCCCCTTAATTAGTTTACTTCTATTTTAGTTACTTGTATCCATTTAAATATGTTAAACCAACTCATACTTGCAAATGCCTTAAACATCCCTAAAACTGGTTCGATCAATCCTATCTCATTATTACAGAGAAAATGCAAATTAAGGGGCAGATTTACTAAGTTTCAAGTGGTAAATCCAAATTTTTTTTGGTCAAAACTAAATTTTGAGTTTAAAACCACCAAACCACCAATTTGAATCCAAGATTTATCATTCCCCTACCCTGAAAGTTACTTGAATTCCTAAACCTGCTGAGTTCATGTAGAAGGCAATGGCAGAGGTCCGCTGACCTATTTGTAGAAGTTAATAGTCTTCCTGACATTTGAGGTTTCTTTTGAGACTAACTCAATTCGAATAGCATTCAAATTCGATCTGAGTTTTCAAGCAACTAAACTGGTTAAGGGGATGGAGGATTTAAACTATGTGGGTAGATTGTCAAGGTTGGGTTTATACCCATAAAATGGATCATGGGACCAGAGGCCATTCCTTCAGACTAGAGGAAAAGAACTTTAATTTGAAGCAGCGTAGGTGGTTCTTCACAGTGAGGACAGTGAGGTTGTGGAATGCACTGCCGGGTGATGTTGTGATTCTGTTAACATCTTTAAGAGGGGCTTGGATGGTTTTTTGGACAAGCATAATATCCAAGGCTATAGTCTACAATTAATATAGATATTGTATATATATACTAGGGGGCAAATTTACTTATGGTCAAATATCGAGGGTTAATTAACCCTCGATATTCGACTGCCGAATTGAAATCCTTTGAATTTGAAAATCGAAGTCGAAGGATTTATTGAACGAAAAATTGTTCAATTGAACGATTAAATCCTTCGAATCAATCGATTCAAAGGATTTTAATCCATCGATCGAACGATTTTTGTTTGACCTAAAAAAGCTAGCAAAGCCTATGGGGACCTTCCCCATAGGCTAACATTGACTTCGGTAGGTTTTAGGTGGCGAACTAGGGGGTCGAAGTTTTCTTCTAAAAAGACAGTACTTCGACTATCGAATGGTCGAATAGTCGAACAATTTTTAGTTCGAATCGTTCAATTCGAAATCGAAGTCGGAGTTGAAGGTCGAAGTAGCCCATTCGATGGTCGATGTAGCCAAAAAAAAATTTGAAATTCAAAGTTTTTTTTATTCTATTCCTTCACTCAAGCGAAGTAAATGGGCCCCTAGGTGTATGTGTGTAGATATGTGCGCTGGGATTCATCCAGAGGGGTTGAACTTGATGGATTTTTTTTTTTTCAACCCAAATTAACTTTGTAACTACACCTCTTATCTTCTGGCAATATGGTTTAGAGGTTGCCAGAGGATGTAAAAGAGGAAGCCAATCACCACAGGATTATAATGACAGCAAATCAATGAGGTAGGTAGATGATAGCAATGTTCAAATACAAAGCAAGCAACAATGTGATAGTGGGAGCACTTATCGGTACACAGCCAGGCTTCTGCGTGCTGCAACGTCCAAACCGCTATCTCAAATGGCAATCCAAGTCAGAATCTATGCAGATGAATGGAGCACCGCAGAGCCAAAAATAGGTTAAAAAGATTCAAAATTTATTATAAATCCATTAAAAATGACAGCAGCATATATCCTATAGGGGCTGCCCGCTTAACGCGTTTCGTGGCTCTGATGAAGTGGCAGAGAGCCACAAAATGCGTTTTTATGGATTTATTATAAATTTTGAATATTTTTAACCTATTTCTGGCTCTGCGGTGCTCCGTTCCTCTACATAGAAGTGGCTTATTTGAGAGTTTTCTGGTTAAGTGGATTTAGATAATATAATATATAGCCCATACTTATATTGTGGCCCCATTGTTATGCAAACTTTGTTTCTATAGTCTTTTGTTTTTCTCTATCTCTTTTTATTTACATGGTCAAATTTGAATATTCTTTGTGAATTATAGGACTCTCCGCAGTGTAAATTGCATCATAAAGGTATATATATAGTGAATAAAGTACCCCCTCTTGTAAATTATAAGGATATTATAAGTTACCGAGGAGTTTCATGACCATATAAAAACACGAGGCCGAAGGCCGAGTGTTTTTATACAGGTCATGGAACTCAGAGGTAACTTCTAATATCCTCATATTTTGCAACTGGGGGTACTTTATTTATTATCATACACAAGTTTCAGTGTGTCATGTGACAGAAATGACATAAGAACTCACCGTTTATAACTGATGACATCAGAACTCACAGTTTATAATGATATAATTTACAAGATATTCACGGCTCTTGTTTATTATATGAACATACAGGGAAACATTGTATGATAATTATGGTATTAGCCCTATGGATGGTAAAAACTTCAAGGCTAGCTGATGCAAAGGCAATTGGAGTTCTTCTTTGTTTCCCACCATCAGTATATTGTAGGGTGTTTGCTCCTTCTCCCATAAACTTGAATTTGATATGAATATTTCCGCTTTAGATTTGATTATTTTATTGGATTTGATTAGAGTAAGTCATATCTGTGTTTAAAGCAATCATGGCAATTGCTATAAAAAGTATTTTCTTAAAATTCTAAACAACTTTTATGAACTGATTTTATACAAAATATGGTTTTAATGACAAAAACCCTTCCTATACAGGAGAATAAATATCAATAGACTTTAGCAATACATAGACTTGCCATTAATGATTTTTTCTTCTTCATGCAAATTAATACAATACAGGTTTAAAGTTAAATTTATTACCTTTTCCTGTGTCTGGCACTTCATATTTAAATAAGGATATGCATATTTAAGTTGATCGTAATTGTAAGAATTTCACCTCTAAGGCATAAAAATATGAATTCCAATACTTGAATCTGATATAAGGTTGAGCACAGCCTCTGGGAACACCACTATACTATGTGAAAATTCAGAACATTATAGAATGAAGTGAAGAATGTTTTTTTCCTAGTTCAAACAGAATACAATTTTAAATTCCACTTCAACTTTTAGTATCAATGAAATATGAATTTTAATATTTACAAGAGCAGAAATCTGGAAACGGTTATTTACTGCTTTTGTTTATACTCCCAGCTCATTTTGTCTATGATAAATAAAACAAATTTCATATGCCACAGCTAAAGTAGGAATAATAAAATCTAAATGTTACACTCCTAATCACAAAGGATCACATTAGGAGCACCATACAGTGTCTTAACAATGTGACATTTTGTTGTTTTTTACCTAGTCAAGCTATAATTTTGCATTTCTTTAAAATACCCAAGAAGCCTTCCCCTCTCCAAACACATTTTTCATAAAAAAAAAAGATTAATATGTGGCTCTAAGTTCCTTATAAATGCCATGCTTTGTACAATGTCTAATTTAAAAAAAAATAATAATTGCACTATTTCAAACAACGCAGCGGTTAGCCACTTGTAACAGACTTTTTGAGACTTGCAACAGAATTGTTGAGAAACACACAGTCCTGAAACATTGCTTATTACAAACAAATCAAATGGATATTTAAAGCATAAGAGGGCAACTGTGTCACCTTTTTATTATTAAGGTGCTGACACATTTTTTCAGCTAATTAAAACAATTAGTCTAGCAGTTTCAGTAGATGCTTCATATTCAAAGTTATTGCATTTCACTGCAACATTTTATTCACAAATCAGAAACATGGCACTGTCCCAGTGCATTTACAAAATCAGGTAAGAAGTAGAGCTTTAAAGATGGCCATCCACAGGCTGACATTGGCTGTCAACTTGATCTTGCCTATATCTACAAACATCTCCAAAAAAAACCCTCTTCTTCTAGAATGAGCAACACCATTTTGGTCCCATAAGTGGTTCAATAAACTACCTGGGTAGTTTATTGAACCACTTATGGGACCAAAATGGTGTTACCTGTTAAAGAGGAAGAGGGTTTTTTTTTTGGAGAAGTTTGTAAATATAGGCAAGATCAAACAATATGATGAAGCAAAGACAAGGTTGTTTTCCATACTAGTCAGCAGTCCCCAAGTCTTGGGCGCAAATTCACTAAGCACGAAGCGCCGAACGCTAGCGTTTGGCATTTTTCGCTACTGCGCAAATTCACTAACGAACGCTGGCGTAATTTCGCTAGTGTTACTAGTGATGGTATTCATCCCAGGGTAATTAGCGAACTTAGCTCTGTGATTGCCAAACCTCTTTACTTAATTTTTCAGGATTCATTGAGATCTGGCATAGTGCCGAGAGACTGGCGAATTGCTAATGTGGTGCCTCTATTCAAAAAAGGATCCCGTTCTCAGCCTCAAAACTATAGGCCAGTTAGTCTGACGTCAGTGGTAGGAAAGCTTTTCGAAGGGTTAATAAAGGATAAGATACTGGACTTCATAGCAAATCATAATACTATGAGTTTGTGCCAGCATGGTTTTATGCGTAATAGATCTTGCCAGACTAACTTAATTTCTTTTTATGAGAATGTAAGTAGACACCTCGATTCTGGGATGGCAGTGGATGTGATTTACTTAGATTTTGCTAAAGCATTTGATACAGTGCCACACAAAAGGTTACTGATTAAATTAAGGAATGTTGGCCTGGAACATAGTATTTGTACCTGGATAGAAAACTGGCTAAAAGATAGACTACAAAGAGTGGTGGTAAATGGAACATTTTCTAATTGGACCAGTGTTGTTAGTGGAGTACCGCAGGGCTCTGTACTAGGTCCCTTGCTTTTCAACTTGTTTATTAATGACCTGGAGGTGGGCATTAGGGATGTAGCGAACTGTTCGCCGGCGAACTAGTTCGCGCGAACTTCGACTGTTCGCGTCCGCCGAATGTTCGCGAACGTCGCGCGACGTTCGCCAATTGGTGTTCGCGTTCGATTCGAAGTAAAATTTCGTTCGACCATTCGACCATTCGACCATTCGATCGCTAAAATCGAACGATTTCCATTCGTTCGAACGATTATAAGCATTCGATTGAATTAAAATCATTCGATCGAATAGCTTCGATCGTTCGATTCGAACGAAAATCCTTCGATCGTACGAATAAAATCCTTCGATCGTTCGATCGAACGATTTTATCGAGCGTTCGAAGTTCGCGAACTGTTCGCGAACTGTTCGCTTATTTGCCGGTGTTCGCGAACACATTAACGGCAGTTCGCTACATCCCTAGTGGGCATTGAAAGTACTGTTTCTATTTTTGCAGATGATACTAAATTGTGCAGAACTATAGGTTCCATGCAGGATGCTGCCACTTTGCAGAGTGATTTGTCTAAACTGGAAAACTGGGCAGAAAACTGGAAAATGAGGTTCAATGTTGATAAATGCAAGGTTATGCACTTTGGCAAAAATAATATAAATGCAAGTTATACACTAAATGGCAGTGTGTTGGGAGTTTCCTTAAATGAGAAGGATCTAGGGGTCTTTGTAGATAACACGTTGTCTAATTCTGGGCAGTGTCATTCTGTGGCTACTAAAGCAAATAAAGTTCTGTCTTGCATAAAAAAGGGCATTAACTCAAGAGATGAAAACATAATTATGCCTCTTTATAGGTCCCTGGTAAGGCCTCATCTGGAGTATGCAGTGCAGTTTTGGACTCCAGTCCTTAAGAGGGATATAAATGAGCTGGAGAGAGTGCAGAGACGTGCAACTAAATTGGTTAGAGGGACGGAAGACTTAAATTATGAGGGTAGACTGTCAAGGTTGGGGTTGTTTTCTCTGGAAAAAAGGCGATTGCGAGGGGACATGATTACACTTTACAAGTACATTAGAGGACATTATAGACAAATGGCAGGGGATCTTTTTACCCATAAAGTGGATCACCGTACCAGAGGCCACCCCTTTAGACTAGAAGAAAAGAACTTTCATTTGAAGCAACGTAGGGGGTTCTTCACAGTCAGGACAGTGAGGTTGTGGAATGCACTGCCGGGTGATGTTGTGATGGCTGATTCAGTTAATGCCTTTAAGAATGGCTTGGATGATTTTTTGGACAGACATAATATCACAGGCTATTGTGATACTAAGCTCTATAGTTAGTATGGGTATATAGAATTTAATTAAAAGTAGAGAGGAGTATGTATGGATGCTGGGTTTTCATTTGGAGGGGTTGAACTGGATGGACTTTGTCTTTTTTCAACCCAATTTAACTATGTAACTATGTAACTTCGCACCCTTACGCCAGGCGAATTTTCGCTAGCGACTAACTACGCAAATTCACTAACTTGTGCAGTGTACTGAACGCTACCTTTTACGCTAGGCTTCCTTCACCACCTCAGACCTGGCGAAGCGCAATAGAGTAGATAGGGATTGTTTCAAAAAAAGTCAAAATTTTTTCTAAGTCCCAAAAAACGCTGGCGTGTTTTCTACATGATGGGTGATAGGCTGAAAAAGATTGAAAATTTTTTTGGGGCTCCCCTAGACAGTGGGCACATGTGTAGGGCAAAATAAAATTTTTCTTTGCTGATTTGAAGGTTTCTAGGCATTTGAAGTGCTGATACGTGTTCCTCCATTGAAATTTGAATTTTGCGCCGTATGCAAATGAACCATCGCTAGCGAAACTTTGCTTCGCTTGGCGAATTAACGCTAGCGCAACTTTGAAAACTTACGCTACCCCTGTGGGCAACTTCGGATTTTAGTGAATTTGCGGAGCGCTGGTGAAAATACGCCTGGCGAAGTGTGGCGAATTGTAGCGAAGTGTGGCGAAGTTGCGCCTGGCGCAACTTCGCATCTTAGTGAATTTGCCCCTTGGTATCAACAGTAGCTTATTTTATTAATTTACTAACATTCGTACATGAGTTATTACCCCAACTTCTTTTAATTGGGTTTTTTGCACTAAAACTCACAAATATTAAACAGGGTTTCCAAATCTGATTTTGCAATTGTATTGAATGCAAAAAACTCAGTTGTAAACATTTGGCAGCTAAAAGTTCTTGCAGAAGCTCGTCTAGCTTTTTTTGAAAGTTGGTATAATCATTGAAAATGATAAGAAGAATGAGACTGTGCTGCATTCAAGCTTTTTTGACATTTCTAAGCAATCAAGTTTTGAGATTTCATTTAGAAGTGTGTTGGAAAACAAACAAATTAGAATTTTGATAAATACGCCTCCAAGGTTTGGTTTTATTTGTTTTTTTTTCTTCATATTATGTTATTGTTACTACAAGTTTTAGTATTGTATAACATTATTCATTGTATTCCGTCATTGGCATCTAATAATATTCAAACTCAATCTATACCCACTAACATGTGCGACATATGTATTAAGATCTTGATTGTTAATATTGTTTTATGTTAATCTGATGGTATATTGATAGAAATGCCAATGAAAACTATTGAAAAAGAAAGCTGGAAATAGCCAGAAAAAGAAGGCAAATAATTCAAAAACTATGGAAAATAAATAATAAAGACGAATTAAAATGTTGCTTAGAATTGACCATTCTTTAACATACTAAAAGTTAATTTAAAGGTGAACCACCCCTTTAAAACTTTATGACCAGTAGATATTATTTAGTTCCACATTTACACTGTTCTTCTCTGCATGAAAATAAAATTTAGTTGCCCTAAATATTAACATTAACATACATTTATCCTCTCATGTATTTCTAAACTAGAGAAAAACTCTCTCATTTTAAGTAGGCCAAAATGATAGGCTAAGATAACCGATCACAATTGCAGATTGCCTTGGTAACTTTTTTTCCCTCTTTGACATATTTTAATGAAAAAGAAAAAAAGCAGGTGTCTGTGGTGTGACTAACCTCAGGAAGTCCATGTAGAGTATATGTTTCTGACTGTGTGAGCGTTTACACTTCAGCAACCAAATGAACTGGGTCAGCAATGGTAATAGTTTTCCACTATTTAAAAGTATATATAAAAAGTTTGTTTTGTTAAAAACCACTACCACCTCCCCTGCAAATACAACATGACCAGTTCAACTCTTACAAATATCAAACGCCTGGGTGAAAACAAGTCAAGGAAACTCAATGGGGCAAATTCACTAAGATGCGAAGTTGCGCCAGGCGCAACTTCGCCGCACTTCGCCAGGCGTAGTTTCGCCAGCGCTCCACAAATTCACTAAAATCCGAAGTTGCGCACAGGGGTAGCATAAGGTTGCGACGTTGCGCTAGCGTTGATTCGCTATATAAAGCGAAGTTACGCTAGCGAAGGCTAATTTGCATATGGCGCGAAATTCAAATTTCAATGGAGGAACACGTATCTGCACTACAAATGCCTAGAAAACCTTCAAATCTGCAAATATAAATTTTATTTTGCCCTACACATGTGCCCACTGTCTAGGTAAGTTGCCATGAGTCAGGAAATGTAGGGGGGAGGAAGGGGAGCCCCAAAAAATTTTCGATCTTTTTCAGCCTATCACCCATCATGTAGAAAATACGCCAGCATTTTTTGGGACTTAGAAAAAAATTTGACTTTTTTGGAAACAATCCCTATCTACTCTATTGCGCTTCGCCAGGTCTGAGGTGGCGAAGGAAGTTTAGCGTAAAAGGTAGCGTTCAATACACTGCGCAAGTTAGTGAATTTGCGTAGTTACATCGCTAGCGAAAATTCACCTGGCGTAAGGATGCGAAGTAACACTAGCGAAAATACGCCAGCGTTCGTTAGTGAATTTGCGCAGTAGCGAAAATGCCGAACGCTAGTGAATTAACGCTAGCGTTCGGCGCTTCGCGCTTAGTGAATTTGCGCCAATGTGTTTACATTAGTTTTGGGCAGATTAAAATTACAATCATTAAGGTCTAAATTGTACCCCCCTCAACCCATAAGCAGAACAATTTGAATGTAACCAGATAACAGCTCCCTGGTAGTTATGAGAATAGCACTCAATAGTAAAATCCAAGTCCCACTGCAACTCCCTCAGTTACATTGAGTTGGAAAAACAATAGCTTATCTGAAAGCAGTTCCATCATGAAGTTCTGTCTCTTTCTGAAAGCACATAATCAGGCAAAATGACCTGCCCACACACCAATATAAAACTTGAAAATACTTTTATTCGCAATGTAAACAGTGTAATTTAGAAATAAAATCTACACCATAAAAATCATGACATAATCTCTTTAATTCTAGTTTGGTGCTTACTGCTTAGTGCTTTTACATGGTCATGAAACTCTTCATTGACTGCAAATGTCATATTTTACAGTAGGGGGTACATTATTTCTCTGTATTCTTCTTTTATTGTTGTCTCTGCACATTGATACAATGGTGATAGCAAGCTACAATGGTGGTACTTTGAATTTGTCTATGTCTTTTATACGTGGAGTAAAAATATTTAAACTCCATATCCACAAAATCATGCAAATGAATCACTCAAATGAGCATATTCATATGGATATAAAAATATATTTTCATATATTTTTAATGGTGAAAATCTTAAGTATACCTTTCTGACTACTGTTTCTTTAAGAGACAAGTAGACTCTAGTTACAACCATCTCTCAGGTAATCATACATTTCCTCTTTACAACACAACAGAAAATGCCCATTATGTTACCAAAGTATTTGGGGACATTTTTGGAAAAACTTGTTTTTGCCATTATATTTCTCCTTTAATAATTATTTCAAAGCTATGCTTTTGTATTCTAAATTACACAATGAAACACTAGTTCTCTCCCTGATCAGTCATACAGGCTGATACATTAGATAGCTTTAAAAAGGGGTTAGCAAGTGAGGGAATACAGGGTTATGGGAGATAGCTCATAGTACAAGTTGATCCAGGGACTAGTCCGATAGCCATTTTGGAGTCAGGAAGGAATTTTTCCCCCTCTGAGACAAATTGGAGAGGTTTCAGATGGGTTTTTTTGCCTTCCTCTGGATAAACTAGCATTTAGGCAGGTTAAAATAGAGTTCAAAGGTTGAACGTGATGGACGTGTTTCTTTTTCAACCTAACTATGTAACTTTCTTGATATAAACACAAGTTTAGCTGCTCTGTCAGAAAACATTTATAACCTGATTAAGTTAACAACCTAAGCTAATAAACAATACAATTATACAAGTTTATAAACAAGTATGTTGGTATAGACTAAATAATTTTTTTTTTATAACTTGTTTTTATTTGAGATGATAAAGCAAAATCACAAGATACATTCTGACATGTTTTCATGAAGCAGAGATTATAGTGATTATGATATCAAATATAAACATTTCAATAACAATTTAAACATTCAGCTCAGTTGCGATGAAAAGCATGGGGGGGGATGTAGATCCTATGAGGGGTGAGTTAGATAAGAGGTCAGCAATCTATTAGTTTGATGACTTCTGGGAGGTGCAGTGTCGGATTGTAGAGATTCTTGTTGCAATGTTGTCAAGTATTGGGATGATTCCATGAGCAAAGGGTTGCCTCTGAGAGTTTCCATATCGTACCATGGCGTATGTCTAAAAGTGTAGATTGTGAGGCATTTGATCCGTTGTGGGAGATGTGATATATTGGTAGACCAGGTGTTGAAGAATTTCGGTGTATCATGTTCTTTCCTGGTTACAGTTTCCAGCCAGTCCATATGGAATATGTGATGCAATTTTTGTTGTACTAATGCCAATGGGGGGGATCAGTGTGTAGCCATTGTTGCAGTATTGTTTTCCTGGCTGCTGCAGCCAGTCTACCCATGAGGTGCTTTTCAGTTTTTGTTAGTTGTGTAAATGAAGTGGAATTGCTGAATAGGGCCCATTCTATATGGGCTTGAAGAGGCTTCCCAGTTACTCGCGCACCATAAGAGATGACTTCTTTCCAGAAGGATTGCAGTAAGGGACAAGACCATATGATATGTATCAGGTTCGCCGCAGGGGCGTGGCATTTTAAGCATTCATCTGACGAGAGGTTACCCATCCTAAATCTCCTAACCGGAGTAAGGTAGGAATTATGGAGAATTTGTAAAGACATCTCCTGATACCTACTCGCTGGAAGCGATGACATAATTTTACTATGTTGCCTCAGAATGTCTAATTCTGTGGTGTTAGGAATTTCCGTAATCCATTTGAAGTTAGGTTTGTCTATGTCATCTACGTTCAATAATGGTTTAATAGTGTGATAAATGACTAAATAATTTTTAATTTAATTTCCACCATTCATTTAATCTTGTGCAACTAGAAATATTTGGTGAATAAATTAACTGTGTTTCACCTGAGCCAACAAACTGGTTTTCAGGCATTCCAGTGGAACCACTGTTATCTGCAAAAATCGAACACCAAACCTCCTTACAGATATTCCTAATCTCTCAGAAGATTTTGATCAACTTCACCCTTTAAATTTCTCTAACCTTTCAAATCCCTCATTAATCTTAATTTACACTTGTATAATGAGTGCCAGTGTAGTGTGCAAAGTGCAATTTCACACACAAGTTGCCATGTTTTTACCTACAATGCAGCATTTTACCCATAATGCCATCATAATTGTAGCTGTGAGTGGAGATGTGCCTGGCTCAACAGGGTCTGGTTTGTCTATATGCACAAACATTTTGGGAATTAATATTGCCTCATTTCCGGTGCTCAGTGATAAAATTATGTCTGTGTGTGAGACTTTTGGGGCAAGTACAATGCATCTATTGACGTTGCTCACTGTGGGAACCTTGAGGTGGCTGTAACTCAAGTGTTCCCCAGCATCAATATGCAATATGCAAACAATTCACAACACAAGGCAGGATAGAAGTGGCACTATTGCTCACAACTATGCAGAAGTTCAGCCTCCAATGCCAATATATTTAATGAATGGCAGTGATTCATGCAACAACTTTTTTTGTACAACAATCTCAACCCAGATGTCTTATCTTGGGTCTCTTCTCATTTATAAAAGAAAATTGTATTTAGAAATACATAAATTGTATTCAGCAAGTAGGCACTGTGGCACTAGCACTGTGTCACTGTATGTAGTACATCTTAGAGTGGTCCCTGTCTCCTGCTCTATTCTGCCTGCCCTATGCTCCCTGTGTGTGCCATACTCTGACTGCCCTATGCTCCTGGTGTGTGCCATACTCTGACTGCCGTATGCTCCTGGTGTGTGCCATACTCTGACTGCCCTATGCTCCTGGTGTGTGCCATACTCTGACTGCCCTATGCTCCTGGTGTGTGCCATACTCTGACTGCCCTATGCTCCTGGTGTGTGCCATACTCTGCCTGCCCTATGCTAGGCATCCCCCAGTTATTAAAATTTCTGATCCTGTTCCTTGTGTTCCTCTCTACTGAAACATGTACAGGCCTGGCTGCATTTTTGGTTCTGAGATCCTTATAAACTATAACAAACATAATATTAACTCTTTTGTCTTTATTAAGGTTCCTTGGAAATTTGTAATAAAAAGTGGTAACTTCAAGCATTTGCACCAACATCTCTAATAAAGACCTCCATACAACTTTAATGTATCTGCCCTATTCAAATTGGCCTAAGCGCAAGATCACTAGCGAATTTTCACTAGGCACAAAAAACACTAGCGCATGTTTGCTTGCACTGCCGAAGTAGTGCTTGCAAAAAGTTGCCAGTGTTCGGCACCTAGGATGAAACGTTGCAAATTAGTGAATTAGCGTAGTTGTAGCGAATTTGCACCTGGCAAAGTGGTGCGAGATTTGCGAAGTCGTCGCTGGCGAAAATTTGCCCATTATGATGGGGTGGTGATCAGAGTGGTACACTGGGCTTTTCAATGTTGAGGGATGATGATGTAATTGTCTTGAAAAAGGTTGGGATTCCAACCAAAGCATTGAGTATATATCTTTTACACACACATATATATAGTCAATTTGTAGCAACCGCACTCAAATCCGGATACAGTGCTACGCAATATGTTGGCGCTATATAAATACATGTTAATAATAAATAATACTTTCAGCTGGATTTGGGTGCAGGGTCCAAAGTATTGTAAGTATTTGTAAAGAATTTCAAATTACTTTTATTGTGTGCATGAATCCGACGTTTCGGCCCCCATTTGAGTCATTTTTCAAGGATTTGAAAATATCCAATATATATATATATATATATATATATATATATATATATATATATATGAGCTCAAATAACGTTATTTATCTTGACAAGTTTTTTAGTTTTACTTTTAAGATTCATTTCCCAAGAAATGGTTATGTGGTTAGCTGATTAGTGGCTATTACGCAAATCATTGACACCACAAGTCTTCTGTATATATGTGTGAGTAATACAACTTCAGTAATGAAGAAATTATAGCTTTTTTCAGTTGCTCATGCCCCTTCAAAACCGTTAAAATAGTTAGGTAAACTTTTTTTAAAAAATGTTTAAAGGGCAAGCAAAGACTGCAGTTCATACAGCAAAGTTGTTAAAGTGGAAAGACACTACAATATTGTTTCAGTTTATATAAAACTACTATGTTGACCCAATAGTGTGAGTGTCACTTATGAACCTTGATTGAGAGTCAGTGATTGAGGAATATAAGTCTCTCTGCACCTCCCACGTTAACTATATATGCGTGCCACAGCATAATTACACGCAGGGATTCTTGTGATGAGTGGTGAAAGTGAATAGGGTGGATCAACCACTGTTTCTGTACTAAAACTTTCCAGAATTTGCTTTTACAAATGCCAACAAGCAAATCTTAACCAGCAATTAATATCTTATACCACAAAATAGGTAACTGTAGATATCAATCAAAATAAATAAAACAGAGTTAGATTCATTAATACTCTGGATAGTGCGTTAGATCAACTACAGACATGTTTATTTTGTAATCGATTAAAAGCAAACATGTTTGGATTGGGTCGGCAGGGCACCAGGAGAAAACTGATCCAGAACCTCTGCATATCCATCTGCACATTTTGAATAAATGAAACACTGAAACAGCATTTTGGTTCTCCAGAGTCCAATCCTTGAATAATGACCTCTGCATATCCAGTATCTGAGGGCCTCCCCATGATCATTTTGCCACGGCCTCAGGAGGGGGAGGTTCAGCTGTGGTGGGAGGTAGGCAAAGGGGGAGTTTATGGCAGGATTAGGGGTGGTGGGCCCATGAGGTGGCAGCCTTGGACCCTCCAGTCTAACACTGAAAGCAAATACAGGAATACCTTCATGCAATGCTTTTAAAATTGAACACCTTCAAACTATACATGTTGAATGGCTGATTAGTAAATGGTGGAACAGCATACAGCACTTCATCCTACATGTGTGTTTTATAGTAAGTATTTTGAAAATGATATAGCTTTATAAATATTTTTTCATTATGTATGACTTCAATAGAAGTTATGTCTTGATAACTCTCCCTTTAATGTAGACCTGACACAGATTATTACTATGGTGGTATAGGGTCACTGTGAGAATACCTGGTGGTCTATTGCAGCGGGGATGGTTGACGTGCTCTCGGCAGGGACGCCTGGTGGAAGTGGTTGTTATAGGCAGAAGAGTAAGCCGAGGCTGGGACCTTGGGGTTTGTTCTGGGTTTGGGATACACATGGATGTTGAAGAAGCAGCCACTTCCCCTGCAATAAAGGAAGCAATCCTGACGAGCCTCCTCCAGTGTCTCAGGGAACAATAATTCAAGCAAGACCAGTTAGTCTAGTGTCTTCAGAGACTGTTGGTAAGGTTGGACACTATTCAGCAACAACCAGTTGCTCCCATGCCAACTCCAGCCTCCCCAGACAGGTTACTACCCACACCTCTTGTTGATTCTATGGTTGAACCCAAACTCCCATTTCCTGAAAGGTTCAGTGGAGACCATAGCAGGCCTGCAAGTTACATTTTAGTTTTCTACCGCACTCATTCCCCACAGAGGAAAATTTGTAATCACCCTGTTGCAAGGGGATCCCCAGCATTGGTCATTCAGCCTATCCCCTAGTGATCCAGTCCCTCTCTTTCAAGGCATTTTTTAAGGCTATGACCATCATTTATGACTACCCCAACCTACTGCTGCTGCTAATGCAGCTATCCATAACCTTAGTCAAGGTAAAAGGCGTGTCGAGGATTACTGTAAAGAATTCTGACGATGGGTGGTGGAGACGGGCTGGAACAATGCCACTTTACATAGTCATTTCAAGATGGGGTTCGCCAGGCTTATTAACTTCTTGTAAATTTTTCTGCTCCTTCCTCCCTAGATTCGCTAATGCATCTCGCTATTCAGATAGATAGGAGACATAGGGCGAAACATCAGGACTCAGGAAGATTCCGCTACGGTCACCCCTTTTAATATTTCGTCAGGGTTTGCACCCAAACCTCTTCTCTCAACTCGTAGGCCCTCTGAGGAACCCATACAATTGGCATCTACCCGCTTGTCTTTTGAGGAAATGGGTCATAGGCAGGCTAATGGTTTATGCCTATACTGTGGGGATAAAGGGCACAATCGTGATACCCGTCAAAAGAGGCCGGGAACAGCAGTCTGGGTAGTCCTGTTTGGGTCATGCTGCTTCTACTGCCCAACAATTCTCTTAAATATTAATCCCGGTCTTCTTAAATTGGGATAATTGTTGTATACAGTGTCCTGCCTCTTGGATCCTGGGGCAGCAGGGAACTTTGTGTATAGACACAATATACACATTAAACCCCTTGTCCCATCACTCAAACTTTTGGCATATGATGGAAGTTCGCTTTCATGTTTAAAATATTCCTATACTCTTGCTGCAACTTCTCTAGAGGGGTTATGTTCTTCCTATTCCTCTTTCTCTGATGTCTTCTCTAAAAAAGCTGCTAAGACCCTTCCACCACACAGGCTCTGTGCTATTAATTTAATACCAGATTCCTTTCCTCCTAGAAGAGTAGAACATATCCTCTGTCTCTTTCAGAGTCTCATGCCATGGAGGAATATATTAGGGAAACCCCAGGCCTTCCTCTTCCCCTGCAGGTACTGGCTTCTTTTTTGTTGCGAAGAAGGATGGGGGGCTGAGGCCTTGCATTAATTATAGAGGTCTAAATAAGATCACGGTCAAGAATCGATATCCCCTTCCCTTGATTTCTGAACACTTTGATAGAGTTAAGGTGCTACAGTTTTTTTCAAAACTCGATTTAATGGGCACATATAAACTAATACGAATCAGGAAAAGAACGATTGGAAGATGGCCTTCAACACTCGTGATGGGCATTATAAATACTTAGTAATGCCTTCTGGCTTATGTAACACCCCAACCATCTTCCAAGAACTTGTTAATGATGTCTTCCGTGATCTACTGGGTCGGTATGTTGTTATCTACCTACATTATATCTTGATATATTTTGATAATCGAACTGATCAATGTGCCCATGTTCAGAAGGCGTTATCTAGATTGAGGCAAAATCAGCTCTATGTTAAACTTGAAAAGTGTGTATTTAAGGTACCTTCCATACATTTTCTAGGGCATATCTATGACCCTAAAAAGGGTCTAGAGATGAAGATGCCCATGTTCAAACCATTCTAGGCTCCTATCAGTGCCCTTACTAAAAAGATGGCAGACCCTAGTGTTTGGTCGGTAGAGGTTATAAGGGCATTTAAATGATTGAAAAAACCTTTTATTTATGCCTCTGTGCTCCAGCATCCAGTCACCACCCTCCTGGTGGAGGTGGATGCTTCTGAGATTGGACCAAGGGCAGTTTTGTCCCAGCGACACCCTGTTACCAATAAGATCCATCCATGTCCCTTCTTTTATAGGTAGTTCTCTCCAGCAGAGGTGAACTAAGATAAAAGGGAATTACTGGACATTAAATGGGCCTTTGAAGAGTGGAGACATCTTCTGGAGGGCACTGTGGTTACAGTCTTTACCAATTATAAAAATCTGGTGTATATCAAATCAGCCAGATGATTAAATCCCAGACAGGCCAGGTGGGCATTGTTTTTTTACCAATTATAACTTTTTTATGACATACAGGTCTGGGGGGAAAAAATGCTTTGTCTCCAGTCCTAGAGAAAAATCTGAACCTGTTTCTATTGTCTCCAATATTGGTAATTACAGTATATTGATTCTTGCCCAGCCGTAGGTCCTTACCTCAGGGGCTGCTACAGTTGCTTCCTATTCCCGAAAGGCCATGGACTCATGTCTCCATGGATATCATTGTGGAATTACCTGATTCTATGGGGTATACTGTCATTTGGTTGGTAGTGGATCGTTTTAATAAAATGTCATATTTCATTCTCCTTCCCACCCTCCCCTCTGCCAAGTCTCTTGCTGAACTCTTCTTGTCTCATATATTTAAGTTACATAGAGCCCCATTGAACATTGTTTCTGATAGGGGGGTTCAGTTTGTGTCTAAGTTTTGATGGGCCTTTTGCTCTCTTATTGGTATTGATTTGTCTTTCTCCTCTGCATACCATCCACAGACCAACAGCCAGACAGAAAGAACATACCAATCTTTGGAGCAATATCTCATCTGTTATATCTCCAGCAATCAGTCACTTTGGGCAGATTTCTTCTGTGGTCCGAGTTTGTATTCAACAATACCATTCACTGGAGAATCTCAGTTGTAGCTGCCCAAAAGAGAGTCTCTGATAGGCATTGTAACGTGTCACCTGACTATCAGGTTGGTGATAAGGTCTGGTTATCCTCTAGAACATTCCTTTTAAAGGCCCTTCCTTTTGGTCCTTTTCCTGTATCTGAGATCATTAATCCCACTACTGTCTGATTAGAACTGCCTCCTGAATATTTGGTGCAGAGGTTAGTGGACTTCCACCTTTCCAGATGTAAATTGCAATATCTTGTACACTGGAAAGGTTATGGTCCTGAGGAGAAGTTTCCTGCCTCTGATGTTCAGGCTGACCGGCTCTAGGGATGGCGCGAACTGTTCGCCGGCGAACTTGTTCGCGCGAACATCGGGTGTTCGCGCTCGCCGGAAGTTCGCGAACGTCGCGCGACGTTCGCCATTTTGGGTTCGCCATTGTTGGCGCTTTTTTTGCCCTCTCACCCCAGACCAGCAGGTACATGGCAGCCAATCAGGAAGCTCTCCCCTGGACCACTCCCCTTCCCTATAAAAACCGAAGCCCTGCAGCGTTTTTTCACTCTGCCTGTGTGTGCTGAAGAGATAGTGTAGGGAGAGAGCTGCTGCCTGTTAGTGATTTCAGGGACAGTTGAAAGTTTGCTGGCTAGTAATCGTTTTGATACTGCTCTGTTATTGGAGGGACAGAAGTCTGCAGGGGTTTGAGGGACATTTAAGCTTAGGTAGCTTTGCTGGCTAGTAATCTACCTTCTACTGCAGTGCTCTGTATGTAGCTGCAGTGGGCAGCTGTCCTGCTTCTGATCTCATCTGCTGACTGCTGCAATAACAGTAGTCCTTGTAAGGACTGCTTTTATTTATTTTTTTGTTCCAATACAGAGCAGTATCAAGCAGATTACTAGCCAGCAAACTTACTATCATCTGTCCCTGAAATCACTAACAGCTCTCCCCCTACACTATCTCTTCCAAGCACACACAGGCAGATTTTTCAGATACATTTTTGCCCTTGATCCCCCTCTGGCATGCCACTGTCCAGGTCGTTGCACCCTTTAAACAACTTTAAAATCATTTTTCTGGCCAGAAATGTCTTTTTTAGATGTTAAAGTTCGCCTTCCCATTGAAGTCTATGGGGTTCGCGAACCGTTCGCGAACCGCTCGCATTTTTGCGCAAGTTCGCAAATATGTTCGCGAACTTTTTTTCCGACGTTCGCTACATCGCTAACCGGCTCATAAGACAATTTCTGATTGTCCAACATAGGTCTATTTTCAATGCGTTTTCTAGTCTGTTTGGTCTGTTCTTGACTCTCCCTAGTTTGCTGCCTGACATTTGCCCGTTTCGTGACCATTTTCTCGGATCCTGCTTTTGTACTTAATATTGTTGGTTTGACCTGGCCTGTTACTTCAGCTACACTTTTGTCTCAAGATTTAGTACTGCTCCGCCTGATTGATATTGACTCTGTCTCTCAACCACGCTCCTTGTTCCTCGTTCCTCTGGTTCACGTTTGATTTCATTATCTGCCCAGAACTCTCTCCTTGGTCCTCTCACAATAAGACCTGGCGGCATCCTAGTAGCGGAGGGCTCCTCGTGAAGTGAAAGGCGGTTGTTATAGGTAGAAGAGTTAGTCAAGGCCAAAACGGAGTTTGTTCTGGGTTTGGGATACCTTACGTAACAGTCACCCTGATCTTGCTGCTAGTAGATTGCTAGTACAATCATTTTTACATTTATCGATGGGTCAGGTTGGCAGCACTGTATGTTTTTTTGGCATGGTAAAATCAAATGCACAGTCTGGCAAGCGGTTAAAGCTGCAAAATAAATGTAATGATTGTTCTAGGGATCCAGAGTTCTGTTCCCTCTTGCTTCTTTTACCACTATATCCTAGTGAGTGGCTTAAATGGGATCTATCGTGAAAATGTAAATTCAATATGAGCTTCATCTCGCTGAAATAAGAAACTTTACAAATAATGTACCATTTATGAAATAATCAATTTACTCTTCACTCTCCCCATCTGAGCAATTTGTCTCTCTTCATGCAGTAGATGGAGCCAGTTTTTGACTGACAGTTAGATGTAATACATCCTTTGGGGTATTGCACCCTTTCCAAGGTGCTCACTCTTTAAAAATAACCATCTCTGATGGAAATCCTGAATTATTTGAGTGAGCTCTAAACATCTACTGGGGAAGTGAGTCCCCCTAAAAGACATATTAGACCTACCTGTCCATCAAAATCTGACCCAAACCTTAGTATGAAGAGAGCATGAAGAGTAACAGGTTGCTAATATTGAGATCCTGAAGAATAACTTAATTATTTCTTAAACAGTACTGAATTTTTAATTGATTATATTTAGGAAGTGTTTTACTTCAGTGAGATGAATCTTATGTTTAATTTTTATTTTCTCAATAGATCCCTCTTTAAAGGAAAAGAAAAAAAATAAAGTGTTTTAAAGGAATGACAATATAATGCATTGTTGCCCTGCACTTAAAACTGGTGGGTTTACTTCAGAAACTCTGCTATAGTTTATATAAACAAGCTGCTGTGTAGCCATGGGGGCAGCCTTTCAAGAACAGGATACTTAGTTACGGTAAGTTCTGAAGAATCCCATTGTATACTACAGAGTTTATCTGTGTATCTTGTGCCTTTTCTCCTTTTTCAGCTTTGAATTGCTGCCCCCATGGCACAGCTTGTTTATATAAACTATAGTAGAATTTATGAAGCAAATACATCAGTTGTACCAGTGCAGCTCAATCTGTACATTATATCTTCATTCCTTTAATACACTTTCATTTTTTGGTGTTACTGTTTCTTTAATGGTTTTGGGAAAAAGGAACAGAGGAAGAAAAAAAGATGAGGATGGTCCTGGAAAGGCTACTGTGATCTGCTTGCACTTCCATAGCGCAAAATCTGAATTGTTAGTGTTAGGTGCTGAATACATTTTAAAAACGAAACAAAACTCTGTTTTTACCTAAAGGATATGGCTCATTTAGTTTGTTAATTCAACAATGCATTTTTAGAACCAGAATTATAAAGACATTTCCTGTTTGTGAAGCTTTATCTTAAAGGAGAATTCAACCCCAACGTTAAAAAAACCCTGCATAGACCACCGCCATCCTTCCCCCAGCCTAAGTGTAACCCCTAACGTTTTACTTACCCCTCGGTGCACATTCAGGCATCAAAGTTCACGGTTGCCATCTTCAGCCGCTTCTGTAATCTTTGGAATGAGACCAGCGGTTCAGCAATTTTTGTGAGTTTCGGCGCATGCGCAGTTGTCTCGAGACAAAAGAGAAGAAGGTGGCGCCTGTGAACTCCGATGCCTGAATCTGCACCGAGGGGTAAGTAAAACATTAGGGGCATTTTCCTGGGGTAACACTTAGGCTGGGGGGAGGAGGGAGGGGGGTCTATGTACGGTAGGGGGTAGGGTTTTTTAACTTAAGGGTTTAGTTCTCCTTTAAATAACAACAAACAAATTGGCATTGCAAATGGTTCAACAAAGGAAAACAAAGATGTGTTCTAATACCGAATTGAATGTTTTGGCAAGTCAAATCACTAGCAATTTGTTCACGTCATATTCATCTTAGTACTAATATTTCCGATATTTAACCTAGATCCCCAAGTTGGAATCTGTTATGTATTACTTTCCACAGTTACATCAGCTTTCCTAACCTGTCATGAAAATAGTGAGTAAGACACTAAATACAAGACTGGGGTATCCCTGTTGTAGCAACAATGAAACAAGTGTTCCTCCTGCTAACGAAAAGACATCTATCTTGCTAATGTATTGCTCCATGAGCACAAATGATGTGACTTGTAACTTTTCCTTTACTGTAATACAACAAATAATGAAAGTTAATACCCTTTGAAGATGTTGTAACGTGGGCAGCAAAAAGTAACACCTCATAGTTTGCAAACCAGTCAGCTTCATTTTCCCATCTAAAATTTCTGGTAAGAGCAAACCTTCTTCATATAAATGTAAACAATGACTGAACAGACCAGTTATTATTAGACACTTTCATAATGACAAGAAAATTATGAAATGCCACAAATATTTAACCCTAACAAATGGGACTAAACTGACTAAAAAACAGGAATATTAAAAAGTTAGTATGAAAAAAATAAAAAAAACTCAGCTCAAAATCCTAGCTGCAACAGACACGTGTGAGAAAGAACACAAAATAAACTGTATATAAATAAATATATAGATAAGAGATCCATTATCATTGTTTAATACACAAAAGTCATGAATATCCTGTAAATTATATCCTTATAAACGGTGCTTAGTGATGTCATTTCTGTCACATGACTCACTAAAACTTGTGTATTATAATAAATAAAGTACCCCCTGTTGCAAAATATGAGAAATCACAACGGAGTTCCATGACTTGTATGAAAACACTTGGCATTTGGCCTCTTGCTTTTATTTGGTCATGCAACTCCTCGGTTACTTATAACTTATATTTTACAAGAGGTGGTACTTTATTCACTATTTTAAAGGGATACTGTCATGGGAAAAAAACATTTTTTCAAAATGAATCAGTTAATAGTGCTGCTCCAGCAGAATTCTGCACTGAAATCCATTTCTCAAAAGAGCAAAAGATTTTTTTTATATTCAATTTTGAAATCTGACATGGGGCTAGACATATTGTCAATTTCCCAGCTGCCCCAAGTCATGTGACTTGTGCTCTGATAAACTTCAATCACTCTTTACTGCTGTACTGCAAGTTGGAGTGATATCACCCCCCTCCCTTTCCCCCCAGCAGCCAAACAAAAGAACAATGGGAAGGTAACCAGATAGCAGCTTCCTAACACAAGATAACAGCTGCCTGGTAGATCTAAGAACAACACTCAATGAGACACATACAGTTACATTGAGACACATACAGTTACATTGAGAAGGAAAAACAGCAGCCTGCCAGAAAGCATTTCTCTCCTAAAGTGCAGGCACAAGTGACATAACCAGGGGCAGCTGGGAAATTGACAAAATGTCTAGCCCCATGTCAGATTTCAAAACTTAATATAAAAAATCTGTTTGCTCTTTTGAGAAATGGATTTCAGTGCAGAATTCTGCTGGAGTAGCACTATTAACTGATGCGTTTTGAAAAAAACATGTTTTCCGATGACAGTATCACTTTAAGGACATTGAGACATGTTGTGCATTAAGCTACAAAATAATGCCATCCATTTTAAAGTAAACAGGGAATGTGTGTCAGTGTCAGACTGGGAAAGGATGGTTTCACCGGAAAATCCAATCCCCACCACTCCAGACGCCACTGGCACACTGCCTTGTTCACAGAGTGCCCACCACTCCACAAAACAACTCTGTCTTTCAACTGGCAAAAACCATAATTGTGTGAATGTATTTTTATGGTCTTGAACGCTTGCCTGTGTGGGAGCATTGCTAATAGCAGCAAGTAGGGGGTCAGTTAAAACAGTTCCACAGATGAGACAGGTGACAAAATAAACAAAAAAAAAAAACTCTGAAAAAATTAGCAAAACAGTGAAAAATGTAATACATTTATTCATGCACAAAATTTTTTTTCTCACTCCAAATGCCTTAAAGTCAATTGGCGTTTTTATCTTATGTTGTCTTGGCGACTTTTTTGACTTTTTTGTTTATGCGTGACAATTTTTGCACATGAAACTTTTTTGTTGCTGCTGCAAATTTTTCTGCACTGAATTTTTGCAAGTATTGAATTTCACCGCAAATCCATGCCTTGTGAATAAATTTGTCACCTATTTGTCCACCCCATCCTGTCCCTCACTAATACAGCTCTTTTGAATGTAAGCAGGGTTGTATTCAAGCAGGTAGCCGTGAGTCTCAGCATCAGTTCTACATCGAAACAGGTCCGGACTGAGATTTAAAATTGGCCCTGGCATTTCAGTTACACAGAGGTCCAATCAGCCCACACAGAGGCCCAAACAGCTCCCACCAGCCCACTAAATAATGACTTTCTATGGCAACTTATAGCAGCCCCTCTGGCATTTGCCAGAACCCACAGATTGCCAGTCCGGGCCTGCATCGAAAGGATGCAAAGTGCAAAAAAGGACACATCTTATTGCACTTTGTACACTGCCATTCTTAAAGTACCTACTGTGTTTGCAACCAACAATTGCAGTTGGGTGGAGGAAAATTGTGCATTTACAAGCATCTTTAGAAAAGAAACATTGTGTACTTGGGCAGAAACTGGTGATATGAATCTGTGAATGCAAGGTAAATGTAGAGCCTTGTACTTAACACTTACCTATAACAGGGCTTCCATGTGGTCCTGAGTGCTGTCATACTGTCTTGAATTAACTGCATATACAGTATATGTAAATTAACTGCAAGGTTTGTAGTGGAATTTATATAAAATTGCTATTTATTTCAGTCACACTGGTCTGTTATATGTCTTTATCAAAACAAAAAATAGCCTCAATATATATGCTGCTTATTAGTTCCGCATTGATTAATCACCCCTTGTTGCAGCAGAGTGAGTAGAAGCCTAATTTTACCTGCAAGCAGATTGTTGCTAAATTGCTTGTCACACCTAGCCATAGCAGGTAAATGTTGCACATATATCTTTTATGCCTGAAAATTCTGCAAACAAGCTTGAGAACATCCATTTCACTCCATGTACAATGTTGGCAGAAGCAGTGTGTAATTCAGCTGCAGAGAAATCATTGTTGCAGCTGTTTGTCATTAAAGTTTATGATCTAGGGGAGGTTTTTGGAAATTTGTATCAATGTTCTGCTCGGTGTCCAAAAATCCTACTTTGTTTCATCAGATGATTTGCTATGGTCAACTGACATATAATAAACATCATTTTTTTACACTGTGATCCGAGAAAAATAATGTACAATAGCTAAAAGATTTGTTAAGGGCATCCAATATTATTCATGCAGCTCTTGCATTTTATTAATATACTAATTCAGCTGAAATCTACTTAAACTCAGCAGAGAATCTGTTTGCTTAAAATGTAGGATATTAAATGAATCATTTATCATTGCCCCAAGCATAAGTGCCAGGGCACAGAGGGGCGTATTATTGTGCCCAATTCTGCGTTCTCCCAACCCGATCCCAACTTCCCAACCCGATCTAGTAAATCGGCGAAGTACCGAAATGATGTCATGCTGGTGAATTTAACTTCGCCCTTTAGTAAATTTGCTGCCAAGAGTGGAAAGAGGAGAGTAATTAAAAGGGTTGTTCATCTTTGAGTTAACTTTTAGTATGATGTAGAGTGATATTCTGAGACAATTTGCAATTGGTTGTCATTTTTTATTATTTAAGTTTTTTGAGTTATTTAGCTTTTTATTCACCAGCTCTTCAATTTGCATTTTAAACAATCTGGTAGCTAGGGTCCAAAGTACCCTAACAACCATTCAATGATGAATAAGAGACTGGAATATGAATAGTAGGACCTTACTAGAAAGTTGAGAAATAAAAATTAGCAATAACAATACATTTGTAGCCTTACAGAGCATTTGGTGTTTAAAGGAACAGTTCAGTGTGACAAAACAAACAGGGGAAATAGATAGGCTGTGCAAAATAAAAAATGTTTCTAATATAGTTAGTTAGCCAAAAATGTAATGTATAAAGGCTGGAGTGACTGGATGTAACATAATAGCCAGAACACTACTTCCTGCTTTTCAGCTCTCTAACGCTGAGTTAGTCAGCGACTTGAAGGGGGGCGACATGGTACATATCTGTTCAGTGAATTTGTAATTGATCCTCAGCATTCAGCTCAGATTCAAAAGCAACAGACAGTGTCGGACTGGCCCACCGGGATACCTGGAAAACTCCCGATGGGCCCAGGTGTCAGTGGGCCCTCATGCTGCTAAACATCGGGCCTATTTCATGGCCATTCCCTATTTCTATGTGAACAAAGTGGCTAAATAGATGGAATAATAGACATTAGTATGTAAAGAAAAGAGACTAGGAGAATAGAAGTTGAGTGAGGAAAGGTATTATAATAGTACTGGGACTGGGAACCTGGTCTAAGTTTTTTTGGTGGGCCCCTGATATCCCAGTCCGACACTGGCAACAGATATGACCTATGTGCCCCCCACTCAAGTCTCTGATTGGTTACTGCCTGGTAACCAGTCAGTGTAAACCAAGAGAGCTGAAAAGCAGGAAGTAGTGTTCTGGCTATTATCTTACACACACACAGTCACTCCAGCCTTCACGCATTACATTTTTGGCTAACTAACTATATTAGAACATTTTTTATTTTGCACAGCCTATCTATTTAGCCAGTTTTTATTTTTACACTGAACAATTCCTTTAAGATGGGGTCAACGACCATTTGAAAGCAGGAAAGAGTCAGAAGAAGAAGGCAAATAATTGAAAAACTAAGAAATAAATAATTGAAAAGTTGCTTAGAATTGGCAATTCTATAACATTCTAAAAGTTAACTTCAAGGTGAACCTCCCCTTTAATTAGATTTCGGTTCCCCAATATAAAGAACTCCTTCTTATATGTAAACTAAAGATACAGAACAACTGGAGTTGATTACAGTGGGAGGAAGGGGAGGTTGTGAGGCTAAAAACAAAACAATTATTCATAGTCCTCATGTTGAACTCCACTAAACATATCCAGAACTATACTATATATATTTATGTGTATACTATATACAGTATGTTTACTATACTATTCTTACTATAACTTTGCAGAATTACAGCAGATTCATTTTTGTTATTGCACTCTTACATCTGATCTGACTGACAAAAATGTCCCTATAAAAGCTAACAACACAAACAATGACCTTTTATCGTTACTAGGTATAATCTTACAAGAAGAGACAAAATACTACTTCAGTTTTCAATTAGAAATAAACATGGTTTATAATAAGTAATGTTGTCTCTTATTTCTTTTAATTTTGGCTACTCACAGACCACTATTCAAAACAGAAAGTTGTGGTGCCATCTGTTCTTAGGACAATTAATTTGGCACTTCAATGATCTAACTGCAGTTATATATATTTATGGGGAAACAGTACCTTATGATAGGATAAAGGGAGATACTTACCAGAAGAGACAAAATACTACTTCAGTTTTCCAAACATGGCTTTACAGAGTTGATTGAATATTTTATACGGGAGAAACGTTTCAAATATATTTATCTAGCCAAGCAATGGATATGCAGTAGCTGAGGAAACCAAACAAGACCAGCAGTATAAGTGGAAATGAAGACGTTAAATAGTAGGTCATTTATACAATGTCATCTGTTCTAATATAAAATTGTATGCTAAGTGTTTCTAAAGGTATTTATGATGCTATTCAAGAGGTTAAGAACCTAAATTTAATTCAGTATGTTGGATGATAAAAATGTCTAATTAAGTCTCCTATTAAAAGTATGCACCATCAATTTACTGGGTAAAATGGAGTTCTTCAGAATTTCTTTTACACTAAATTAATATTACTGAGTTGTAACAGATGTCTTAATTACGCATTTTTCTGACAGGAGCATTATATTAATTGAATTAGGGAATGAGTTTTTTCTTTAATCTGTAGAGTCATGAATATTATAGCTTTTCTTTAGTTAAAATAAACTATGATTACTGCAAGTGTTGGCTTTCTATCGGAGAGATGTGCAATACAAAATATAAAGCTAGATATTAGAATTTTTGTTGACTAGTACAAACCAGACACAGGGCACTATAACCAATATGCTTGATATAAATTTACAGATTCATTTTTGTCGCTCTAAAGGCCAATAAGCAAATGGCAATTTGGACCTTTATCTCGCTTAAGCTCTTGACATGATTCCCTCTTTAGTTTGATGAGTGAAAGGTGGAGTGAAAGGTGGCCAAATCGGTGTTGTCTCCATGAAACTAGAGACCATGCAATGTATGCCAGAAGTGTAAGGTTGCTATTCTGCTTCCCACCTACAAAAAAACAAAACTACAAGGGATCCTTGTGTTCTCACAATTAAAAAAAAAAATAGATTATCCCTCAGATATTTCCTGATGATATCTTCCCAGTTTCTTAGTTTGATTAATAAAACCAAAGTATGAAAGAAAAGATCAGTACCTGGGTAATAATCTAGTGTAGCACAGTTATAGTATTTGTGATACACCAAGGTGCCACAGTTATTCATTTTTAACTAAACCCTTAAAAATGAATATGGCTTGAAATGTTATCTTTTATTTACTGAACGTACCACATCTCTATAACAGTAATGATTCAGGACTTCATAGTTGTTACAGTTCCCATCTTGGATTGTGTTAGGATTATCTGTGAGACGCACATGCTCAGTATGATCAGAGCAGCTGTCAAGAAGCTAAGCTTAAAGGAGAACTAAACCCTAAAAATGTATATGTCTAAAATATCATATTTTATATACTGAATACTTATTGCACCAGACTAAAGTTTCAGTTACTCAACAGCAGCAATGATCCAGGACTTCAAACTTGTCACAGGGGGTCACCATGTTGGAAAGTGTCTGTGACACTCACATGCTCAGTCGGCTCTGAGCAGCTTCTCCTTTAAAGGTTGTTGCAACTCAAAGCAGAAAATTAGGTTTGCCTGTCATAGAAGCTGATTCAGCAGTTAAGCTCTAATGCTGATTGCACTGGTTTCTGAGCTGCCATGTAATGTCAATCTGAATGAATTACTAATCAGCCTTGTATCGTGATTTTTATATTCTGTATATAGGTGAGATTTGGATTTAAACACAGAGCCACCATATATTTCATCCTATTGGACAAGTTATGTTGTCTATCTTATTTTTTTTAATTTTGGCTACTCACATGCCACTATTCAAAACAGAAAGTTCAATGGAAAAACTATACTGACCAAATCTACTTGAAGAAAAGCATTTTAACACATTAAAATTATGGGGTTTAACATTCCAGACCAATTATTCTTTTGGCAGTTCTTGGATAAAAAAATTGTCTTGAGCAAATTGATAGTTGGATCAAATCAATCACCGTTTGAATTGTTTAGAATCCAACTTTTATAAAGCTGCCCCAAGATCTCATGGGACTCTTGCATGCCCACGTCCAAAATTGTCTACATCATCATTAAATATGGGAAGACTAAAAAATGATCTGCTTCGGCACATACTGAATTTTACCCCAATGTTTAAAATATTTATTCATATATAGAACTTTGGTTGTATTTGGCTCAAGGAGATTATGGATAAAAGATTCTGTTTGCATGGTCTACTTGCCTAACAATGCTACATATGCATTGATAGATTCAGTAATGATCAATGATCTGTATTTATCTTGAATGGACTCATGTAAATGTGAATTGATATTGGCTCATTTAGAGGATTATTTATGAAAGTACGAATGCCAAAATTGAAAAATGTATTTATTTTTTTTACTATAAAATCCGAATTTTTAGTGGAATAAAAAAACTCTAAATTTTCTAGATTTATTATACCCTGAAATTGGCTTTTCAGGAAAAAGCCCAAAAAAATCGAGCGATTCGGGAAAAAACTCGTAAATCGTACTATTCGGATTTTCGCAAGTTTTTTCTTACTTGTCCCTGATCCGATTAAATCATGCTTTTTAAAAAATAATTAAGGTACAATCGTGGATTCTAGTTTGGTTGGAATTTTTTTATCCAAATATCCAGAAAAATTCGGATTTTGATAACTAAGGCCCTAAATGTTGCAATAAAATATTGTGTTTATGCATCTCTACTATAGCCAGGCAATTGGAGGACTCAAAAAAAGGGAATTTTGTAATGAATTTTAATTATTGTGTTTTTTGCACTTTTTTTTGCATCCCCTCTGTAAACATTATCCATCTCAAGGACTCTATACACTGATTTTTTGCAGTAGTAAATACAAAAATATTACTTTACTTCTAAGATTTATTTATCACTTAAAACATTAGCCAATGCACAGCTTATCTATTATATCTTTTCTTCATTCTCTGTTTCAAATCAATATCATTTTCTATCTAGAAATTCAAAATAACATTTACACATTAAGCTCCTACAACTTGAAGTTGTTGTATATACTTTTTCAGAAACAAGTTTATTTGACACCATTTGTCTTTTAGAAAACATTTTGGTTCTTTAGGCATACATTTATAGAAGTCTTAACTTATTACAGACACTCTATTTTGTATTAAAGTATATTACTAACGTAATATAGTAAAGCATATATAAAGAAAGAGCGAGAGGGAGATTTTGTGTAAATTTTTTCCTTATTAAAACTGAAATTTTGTTTAATCTCTTATAAACACAGAATGGTACACTACAGAGAATTTAGGAGATTTATTTATGATGTATCACTGTAATTTTTAATTTAGACATGCAAATTTTTTAATTTGCTCTGACTGCCTTGCCTTAATGGTTTTGATTAATACTTGGAGGTAGTGTTTGTGAAAGAGATTTATACTGTGATTCATCTGCAAAATAATCAAATCATTACCAGCTAATGACAAAGCTGTGAAAAATGATATAGATATTCTGTTACTGCAAGCTATTGCCAAGCATATGAAGGTATCCGATTCTTTCAGCAACCGTACAGTCATGTTCATAACTGCTGGGAAGTTTGCTCTAGGTCCGATTTAATTTTGTGACAAAAAGCATTGATCTTAATAAAGGTGTCTGAAGAAAGTGATTTACATTTCTAAACTCTTTATTGTTCATGGCAACATTTTTCTTAATAATATTATTTTCCAGTTTATTCCCATAAATATCTCAGCCTGTGGAAGCCCAGATGTATAAACTGAGACAAAAGCAAGAGGAAATTATGTTCTTGAACAAATCTATTAGTAGTTTCCTCAAAGAACACAATTCATCATTATTAAAATAAAAATGCTTATATGTACAGTATACCTTTACATATAAATGTATATATTTTATGAATTTATTTATAAGATATATCATATTTATCATATATAATATATTGTGAATTTTTATACATATTTTATTTATACACATATATATTTAATTTGCTTTTCAAATATTTACGTAATAAACAGTGCATAAACTGCTGGAAACAGGAGTCCCACAGACTACACAACTGTTGCTGCTTTTTACATTAAAGTACAGGTATGAGATCTATTATCTAGCACTCCATTATTCACAAACTTCAAAAATATACAATTTTCTTTCCACAGAGCCAAGAACTTCCTGTAAAATATATAATACATAAATAATGTGTTAAAAGATGTGACAAAATGTTTTTGAGCTGCTTGACTTTCCCAGAGGGCATGAAATGTTGAATTGTTTTTCCAGAATAAAATTAGGTTCATGCATTTTTATTTTTTTTCACATTTTTAAATCTTTTCCCAAGATTATGAAACTTTTCCTGATTATGAAAGGTGGCACAGTTTTTCTCCAGAATAAAAAAAAATCAGCAACTATTTGCTCACTTTTTTTTTCTCCAGAAGTGTTGTCTAGCCAAAAAACGTTGGCTTCCAATTTAATAAGTCAACTGATGTGAAAAGTCATAAAAAGTCTTTCAAACTCTGGAAACTTATCACAATGGGAAAGTTCAACATGAAAACATCTATATTATATAATTTTATCTCAGACAATACACAAAATCAATACAGAAAAGTATTTTGAGCAATTTTGAAACATGTGATAATTTTTTTTCTGACTTTTGACAAATCTGCCCCTTAAGAAAAATGTCAGGGAACAATAAGAACAGCGCTACGCAATATGTTGTCGCTACTGTATATAAATACATGTTAATAATAATAATAATAATAATGAGAAGAATGCTGCTTGATTTTTTTACTGGTAACAGAAAATAGAAGATCTTTCCTGAATTGTTAATAAACCTGCCCCTTATTGCGTTGCACGCGAGTGCCTTATCATGCATTCAGTAACAAAGGGGAGGGTGAAGGAGGGGAGGGTGAAGGAGACGGGAGGAGGGAGCTAGAGAGGGCAGGGAACATGGACTAGGGGTAGGGAGAAGACACTTAATAGGTATGTGCCAAGCGCCCCCTTATATTTGCATCCTAGGCAGGTGCCTCTTCTGCCAACCCTTGTTCCAGCCCTGGGTATGATCACTGATGATAATCCAGTTATAAAGGAATGACCTCTCCTGCACTTGAGGGAGTAAACAAAGTTGAAAAAAGGAGGAGTGGCAGAAGAGCAAGCAAGTTGCAGACAACAGAACTGAATTTATTGTGAGTTTGTTGAAGCACTGCAATTGGTACTCTAATGACTTGGCGCTAGCGTGCTAGAGCATGGCTAGCCGAAAACATGCACCAGAAAGAGACCGAGCTGAGGTCATTGTTTCTGACACTTGTGTCTTTTAAAATATCTGTACACCCCCTTTTTTTTTAATATGAGGATATTAGAAATATTAGAAGTCAGTCACTATGGTTTTCTCTTGCAGAATATTTAGCTCATGTCACAGCCACCATTTGAATGGACTAATCCTTCTGTCTGACCGTGGATCTGTGGCCTATTTAACAGTTAGTAGCCCTAGGGGCAAATTTACTAAAGGGCGAAGTGGCTACCGCTAGTTAAAATTTGCCAGCGTGACATCATTTCGTTACTTCGCCGAGTTACTAACGGGTGACGGCGTAATTTCGCTAGCAAAGTGTACCTACTTTAGCGCTACTTCACACCCTTACAACCAGGCGAAGTTGCGCTATGGCGAAGGGACCTAACTACGCTAATTCACTAAGTTTTCGTGAACGTTACCTCTTGCACCAGACTTTACTTCGCCACCTCAAACCAGGCGAAGTGCAATAGAGTAGATAGGGATTGGTCCAAAAAAAGTTGACATTTTTTCTAAGTGCCAAAAAACGCTGGCATCTTTTACTTTTTAAGTGTGATAGGCTGAAAAAGAGCAAAATATTTTTTTAGGGTACCGTCCTTCCCCCCTACATTTGATAACATATGGCAACTAAACTATACTGTGGGCACATGTGTAGGGCATTAGAATACATTTATTAAGGTTCCCTGGCCTTGTGTAGTGTAATTTGTTTGCTGCTGAATATACGTCCATTGTACTTTGACTGCACGCCGTATGCAAATTTCCGATCGCTAGCGTAACTTTGAACCACTGATCGTAACATTGCTAGCGCAACTTTGCAAACGATCGGTAACTTGTGCGCAACTTAGGATCTTTGGGAATTTATGCCTGGTGAAGTGCGGCGAAGGCAACGCTGGCGCAAATTCGGAGGTAAGTAAATTTGCCCCCTGGTGATATAACCCAATGGGCCATATTCAATGTAGTGAGAAAAAGTTCTCATGGGGGAAATTTACTAACCTCCGGAAATTTGTCAGCGACGGCTTCACTCACATCGCCACTCTTCGCCAGGCGAAAATTCACGAGGACAACGCTAATTCACTAAAATGCAAAGTTGTGTCCAGGGTGCGGATGCTGGAGAAGTTTCACCAGTGCTAATTCGGGAAGCAAAGCGAAGTTGCAATAGCGTTGGATACAATGTAATTTGCATACAACGGAAAGTTAAATTTCAATGGACGGATATGTTGCAGCAAATACATTACACTACACAAGCCCAGGGAACCTTAATAAAAGAAAATAGAGTTGGTATAATACCCTATCCCTTATACATGTGTCCAGTGTATAGTTTATGTGCCATATGTAAGGAAATGTAGGGGGAAAAATTACAATCTTTTGCAGCCTATCACCCTGAAAAACTGTAAAATTGTCAGCTTTTTTTGGGACTTACAAAAATTTTACATTTTTTTTTGAGGAACTCCTTTCTATTCAATTGCACTTCACCTGGTCTGAGGTGGCGAAGGCAAGTCTGGTGCAAGAGGTAACATTCATTAAAATCCGCATCTTAGTGAATTTGCGTAGTTACGTCCATTCGTCAGAACGAAAATGAACCTGGTGTTAGTGTGTCTATCTCCTTCGCTAGCGAATTTATGCCAGCGCCCATTAGTAAATCAACGAAGTCCCGAAATTGTCACTCTGGCAAATTTTCGCTAGCGTTAGTCACTTCGCCCTTTAGTAAATTTGCCCCATGGTTTATCATGTGAAAACTCAGACAAGATTTAATTAGAGGAGAAAAAAAAAAAAACTTTCCTCGTAATTTACTTCCACATTTTTTTTCTATCGACACCAATAGACTATTCACATGATAAACTGGGGGATAAGTTATTCTGAACTAAATTGCATCTCAAATTGAATCTCGTTTTCATGTGATATGTTTTATCAACATTCTTATTTAATGAAATAGGCCTATGCATTCTGTCTTGGTAGGTGAAAATATTTTTATTTTATTTATCAAGCTATTCCATTGTATGAGGAGCAAAAATGGGTAAATATTTCCATTTGTAAAAAAAAAAAAAAGACCAATACAATATTATTTGCAACATGACTGGATTATTAAGCATCAGAATTGTAGTCCTGGCAAGCCTATACCTTAGCACCACTCACTGTGATAAAGGTACAAGGCACAGTGCTTTACATGATAGGTGTACTGGAACCCTATAATTAACTGTCTTCTGATTAAGTTAGTGTTCCCTTTGGGATCTGTTAATTCTTAACCTGTATTTTTATACATGCATTTAATTGAGTGCTGTTTATCAGGACAGGCTGATGCAGCGCAATAAAAACATTTATAGTGGCAGGTACGTTTGTGAATAGTATTTTTATTAAGCATAATTTTATGCAGAATTGTGTGATTTGCCTTAATGCTTGCTTTTGTAAATTAGCCCATGTATTCCCACTTCTTTCCTGCACCCTTGGACATACAGTAATCCTATAAAGCATATGCTGGGGAGAATGAAAGTATGTTATAATAAATTTAAATTTTCTTGTCCTTACTGGGACCAAACAACCCCTGGGTATCCACCAACACATAGACATGAGGCCTAACTCGTTGGTTCACACTTTGAATGGATGTGTGTCATGCTCAGACATATCACGCCTAAACAGAGTAGTGCAAATTCAGTCTTCATGACATTTCAGCTGAATGCCAATGTAAATTCATAATTGCTGCAGGTGAATATTACTAATTTCCCAGCTGTTTGTTACTGATTCACAATGTGCAAAAAAGGTATTTATCAGAGAAATCTGCCTCGTTTGCCAAAAATACAGTATTTTCGTCTGCTTTGGTCTATATTCAAATAATGTGTAACTATCGACTGATGACCAGTGTGGTGATGGTCTAAATTAATAAAAAAAATTTATAGGGGGAGCAAAGGCACAGAAAAAAAGACATTTTATCCTAATAAGACATTTCCTACATGGTTATACTTTTTAATGCAGCATTTCAAATGAAATAACCCTCAAAAAGCATACACTTATCATAAGAACATTATCAGCTATCCATGAACAAATATGTTTAATCTGGTTAAGGATAATGTTGGCTGTATACATATTATCACTGATTTACATGCCCAGCAGTAAGAAGAAATGGAGAGCAGGATATTGCAAACATTCATGTTTGATTATTGAATTTTACCCAGACTGTAAAGCTGTAATTAATATCTGTGCCCCTGTACCTGTTACCTCTGTTATTTCAACTGCTCCCCTGTTATGTGCTTGAAACAAAACCTGTTATACACATTATATTTAGGGGCCAATTTATAACCTGAAGCAAACCTTTTTTTTCACATTCAGATTTACACATTACTATCAATTCCTAGTAACGGAGGGATTTTTTTTTACCAATAAAGCAGGTGCCCAGAGAAGGACATTGTGATCATTTTAATACAACACAATGCTTCTTCTCTTTCATGAATTTTACTAATTGTTAGGGTTTACAAATTCAGTGCTGGGGGCTGAACTATAATGCCCATAAACAAAACAACTGAACTTGATGGCTTAAACCAGTCAATTTACTGTAATTCTAACCAACTGTTAGGGAATTTCATTAATAACATTAATAACTGAGAAAAAAAAATGCGGTGAATCAGGCAGAATTACCCAGATTGAACTTTTGTAAATCTGATCCATAGTAACTAAGGCACTTGACATAATAAGGCTCATTTATGTCCACAGTGAATTGCGACTAAAACCACTTTCATTACAATTACTTGCTTCCAAATGTGCTCTTCACACTTCTGTATAGTTGTGCTCAACATAGCTCAGTCCTTCCTGCCTTCCATTCTGAATCTCTGCGCCTACTAGGGATGTCGCGGACTGTTCGCCCGCGAACTAGTGCACGCGAACATAGACTGTTCGCGTCCGCCGAATGTTCGCAAACGTCGCGCAACGTTCGCCAATTTGGATTCGCCTTAGCTGGCGCTTATTTTTTACCTCTCACCCCAGACCAGCAGATACATGGCAGCCAATCAGGAAGCTCTCCCTCCTGGACCACCCCCACACCCCCTGGACCACTCCCCTTCCATATATAAACTGAAGCCCTGCAGCGTTTTTTCATTCTGCCTGTGTGTGCTTGGAAGAGCTAGTGTAGGGAGAGAGCTGTTTAGTGATTTGAGGGACAGTTGATAGTAACGTTGCTGGCTAGTAATCTACTTAATACTGCTCTTTATTGTAGGGACAGAACTCTGCAGGGATTTGAGGGACAGTGAGCTTAGGTTAGTTAGCTTTGCTGACTAGTAGTAATCTACCTTCTACTGCAGTGCTCTGTATGTAGCTGCTGTGGGCACTGCTTCTGATCTCATCTGCTGAGTGCTGACTGCTGTAATAACCCAATAGTCCTTGTAAGGACTGCTTTTATTTTCTTTTTTGTTTTTTTTTTACTTTGCTACTGTAAGAGCCCAGTGCTATTAGTCTAGCTGTGTTGGGGAGTGGGACTGGTGTGCTGCTCCTCCTAGTAGTTCACCACTACCAGCACCAACCAGAGTCAAAATTGTTACAAAGTATCTTATTTGCACCTGTTAGCTGTTCTGAGCTCTCTACCAAAAGCCAATTAAGTTAGAAACTGTTTTTTTTCTGGCTGTTCAGTGCAGAGAAAAGAGGGACTTTCCAGTACAAAAGAGGGACAGGGGGTTGAGTGGTCAAAAGAGGGACAGTTGGGAGGTATGCAAGTGCCACCTAGCTGTGTGAGCTTTTTCACATTCTGTCTAAATAACAATAATAATTCCGTGTCCGTAAACATCACCTGAGTGATGTTTTTACAGCAGCAATAATATATTCCGTATCCACTGCTGTATACGTTGCCCTTGCAGGCATTGTTTGCCCAGTCTTTAACCAAGTGCCACCTAGCTGTGTGAGCTTTTTCACATTCCGTGTCCAGAAACATCACCTGAGTGACGTAGTGTGATTTCTGCCCTTTACAGCACAAAACGCAGTGCTGTGTCAACAATGTATTTTTCAGATACATTTTTGCCCTTGATCCCCCTCTGGCATGCCACTGTCCAGGTCATTGCACCCTTTAAACAACTTTAAAATAATTTTTCTGGCCAGAAATGTCTTTTCTAGCTTTTAAAATTCGCCTTCCCATTGAAGTCTATGGGGTTCGCGACGTTTGCGAACCGTTCGAATTTTTGACGCAAGTTCGCGAACATTTTTTCCGATGTTCGCTACATCCCTAGCGCCTACTGATGCAGGGTTCTCAGGGTATCCTGGAGCTACTGACTGGTCAGGAGGTGGCAGTAGCTCCTGGGTTCCCTGAGCAAGGTGAGTTTATTGCCACAGTGCAGTTTCCCTTAAAGAATTGGCTGTAGATGTCAGTAGCAAGCTGAACACTGGAAATGACACCGGGCAGACAGCGAAAATATTTGCCGCAATTGTGCCAATGCATATTGGCATATAAGGTGCAATTGCAGTATATGCATCACATGTTGCGACACTTCTGGGAAGTAACACTGAATTGTGGGAAACAACATGGTGCTGAGTCAAGGTAAGTGAATGAACCCTAATATGTGCTGTTCTTTATGTTTGTTTTTTTTAACTATTGCTGACCCAAATAGTTGCATCCTAGACATATCAAAACTAGTTCTCATGAGAATTCTTCTCTATTATTACAGCAAATCATATCCATTCTGTGAAAAATAATTTATTTTGTGCAAAGAGATAAAGGGTGTTGTCCACTTTCAACAACACCCCAGGAACTTATGAAAGTATAACCCCCAAATGTAATAAAAGGCACTAAGGTTGCCCAGTGGCAGTAACCCATAGCAAACAATAAGATTGTACCTGCTGCTTGGTTGCTATGGCAAACTAAGTGCCTTTTATTACATACCCCCTATGTCTTTTCACAAGATTATAGTTTTTCAAGTCACCTACAGACCGGTTAATAGTACATTGAACAAAATCACAGTCCCAAACACTTACACAGCTAACTTTTCTTGTTGTTCATTTGAGTACATATGCCTTCATTCTCCAGTCCTATCTCTTCAGTGACTCTTACACACACATTATCCAAGGAAGGACCTTCTGATACCAGATTTGCCAGGTAATTCACCTGCAAGAATCAGAACGCTCCTCAGGGCATCTTCCCATAAGCACACTTGGGATCCTTCCCTTCTCCGCACTACATGCTTGGGCACTTACTAGTGGGGTACCAAGGTACTGTCCACTTATTACTATCAATGTGACTACAGCTGCCTTTACTTATTGTCCTAACTTCTACAACAACCTATGGTATACCTATTTCTATACCTATTTCTAGTGATGGGCGAATTTGCGGCAAATTTGCGCTATTCGCCGCCAGCAAATAAATTTGCAAAACGCCCGTGAAAATTTGCTCGAAAAAATTCGCCAGCGTCAAAAAAAAAAATTTAGACGCCGCCGCCGTTTCATGAATTTTTTGCCGTTTCGTGAATTTTTTGCCGTTTTTGACGAAACGCCGGAAAATTTTCCGGCGAAGCGGTGCAAATTCGCCCATCACTACCTATTTCTAATACTATCAACTCTTTCACTTGTGTGAGTAGCTCTGTTAAGCTCTGCTTTGTTCTCAAATGTTTTTTCTTCCAACAAGAAGGTTTCTACCACTTATTTCTTCTTTTTAAACATTTCTTGGGCCTTTTTGCATTCTGGCACATGAGCTCCCTCTATTTACCACTACCAGCAATAATACATATTGATTTTTACTATAAGGGCCCTATTTAGCAATTTTTGAGGTTAAGGAAAAAAATGCAGTTGACAAAACGCATGAAACATTTTTCATGAACAATAGGGAGCCCATTTATCAGGCCTAGATTTTTTCTGGTCCAGGTTGTTAGGGGGAAAACTCAAATTTAAAAAAAACTTAAATTTTTAGAGATTTATCATACCCCAAAGCTGCTAAAAATCCAAATCTAAAAATACGCCATCTCATACCTATCGAGGTCATGTAGAAGTCAATGGCAGATGTTCCTGAAATTGTTTCTTGACATTGTGACCTGTGCTGGATAATTAAAAAAAAAAGTCTGGGGTCTTGTCAAATAATCTGAAAAAGTTGAGTTTTCACAGCAAACATTAGATAAAATCAAGTTACGATTTTGTCGCTCCGATTTGTCAGAGAAAAGTTACTGATAAATGAGCTAAATTCGTGGAAAGGAGTTTGGTCGACTTTGTGGGATAAATTGAAGTTTAAGTAAATCAGCCCCTAGCATATGTAAGAAAAAACTGCTACAGAATATCCCCACACAGGTTGTTTCTTAGAAAAAAGTCACCACCAACAAGAATCTCATTGTTCCATTTTTAATTTTTATTTTTATTTGAATGAGGGTAAAATACATAAATAATGTTGTTGGAGACTATTCCCACTGATTTATATTGAACTTTGCCAGCTTTTAAGTTTTGCTTCTTTTTTACATTTTTTCTGGCAACTTTTCACAGATTTTTTCAAAAAAGCCAACTATATGAGGTTCCGCAGAGTATTCTCAAATGTATTCACGTCCATGTTTTTTTTCACTATGTTTTTTTTCGAATTGTGGAAAAAATGCAAACTTGATTTTTGATTAATCAGCCCCTAAATCTCTGTTCTATCAACTAGTGGTGAAAAGTGTACATTATACCCGAACAACAGTTTTTTACCCTTTCTAACCTACTGTAGATTGACAGTAAACATTCTGGCCATGCCATCAGGGACAAACTTTGGGATGCTCCTATGCATTTCTGGCAATTTTTCTAGAGTAAAGAAAGACAATATGTTCACCTTTTCATTTCTGGATGCATCTGATGAACTTCTTATCAGTATTTTAAAAACGTACATTTAAACAGAATGCAAAGATAGTCCTTTGAATAAGTACAAATTGTTGGAGTTTATGCATTACATAAGCAATAGTGATTACCATTTTTTAAATTCTCTTTCTTGCAAAAACTATAAAAGATAAGGCACATTGTGGCTCATTTACAGGCACAGTTGTCAATAGTAACCAATCAGCAATTAGCATTGAACAGTCTACTAAAAGAGGTGCAATGTTTTCTCTATTCCGGAACCCCACTGCAACTACACAAGTAAAGTATGTTTATTATGCTAACTGCATATGATTAATGCAGAGCTAACTGCCAGCTGATTGACATGAGTTACATATCAACCAAATGGCAGCAGGACCAGGATACATTTTGATCAGGTCTCTGATGCTATTAGTGCAATAGAGAAAACAGGTATATACAAAATGAGTGTGTGCCAGGCTATATTACAATATCAGCATGTGTGAATTCTAAAAAGATAGTTTGCATTGTGTACAAGCATTTTATTTCCTTTATCCCTTGGAGAAAGCTCTAAATTACAGAAAAGCTGTGTCCCATAGACTTCATTTTATCAAAATAATCAATTTTTTTTTAAATGATTTCTTTCTTCTCTGTTATAATAAAACATTACCTTGTACTTGATCCAAACTAACATATAATTAATTTCTATTGGAGCAACTGAATATTTACTTTATAGTAAAAGGTATGAAGATCCAAGTTACTGAAAAATTCATTATCAGGAAGACCATGCTGGATAACAGATCACATAACTATATAACCTACCCACTTTTGTTCATAGGCATGCCATAAAGCAGGATAGCAAGACTTTTGTTTTCATGTTTTTGAAAAATTAAAATGTATTACGTATCTTTATAATTAACTTATGGAAAGAAGTTAGGAGACTGAACTAAGGTAATATTTATATGTCTCTTGGTAGAGGTTAGTACTAGTTAAATATATTCCACAAACAATGCTTTTGTTAGTAGTGACAGACACTACAATATGGCCATTGCTTCTGGATATTATACTGTTTAGTAAAAATGAACCTGTTAAAGCAGACAGCTGAGTTGTCTTAGCACCTATCCAGCAGGTGATTCATTCATTTGGAGTTATTACAGAAGCAGTGTGAAATACTGATTCATCATCATATGGTGCCTCAGAGAATTTAACCCATGCATCCCCAATATAATCTTCACTTAATCACTGATAATTGATAGCAAACTGAAATGTGAAAGCAAATGAATTACATTTATAAGTTTCATATATAACATACAAAAGTTTACTGAAAAACAAGCCTAACTTAAATAGAATAATACAAAGACATATTGTATAGCATATTTAGCAGCTTCAATGTATGTAAATGCAGTAATTAAATGTTAGATGGACTAACGTTAGTTGGTTGTTTCATCTGTTATACAAATGATATCAGTTTATCCTCAAATACATAGGGGCAAATTCCCTAAACAGCGCTAATTCACTAGCGTCTGTTTCGCACACATCGCAACACTTTGCCAGGTGTAATTTCGCCCAGACAACGATAATTCCCTAAAATATGTCTGATATGTTTAGGGCACTGAATGCTGGCGAAATTGCGCTAGCTTCGGCAAGCAGAGTGAAGTTGTGCTAGCGTTGGCTAATTTGCATACGGTGGGAAGTTAAGGTTGAATGGACGTATATGTTTCATCAAATACATTACATTACACAAGCCCAATGAACTTTAATAAAAGAAAATAGAGTTGTTAAATTGCCCTACACATGTATAGGTGTATAGTTTATGTGCCATATGTTAGGAAATGTAGGGGGAAAGCCGGTTACCCAAAAAAAACTTTGCCGCTCTTTTGCAGCCTATCATCCTTAAAAAAGGAAAAGATGCCAGCGTTTTTTGGGACTTACAAAAACTTTCAACTAAATTTTGAGGAAGTCCTATCTACTCTATTGCAAGTCTGGCACAAGAGGTAACGTTCCGCATCTTAAAGAATTATGTCCCTTCGCCAGAGTGAAAATTTGCCTGGCGTTAGAGTGCGAATGATCACTAGCATGTGTCTCTTTCGCTAGCGAAGTTACGCCTGTGCCTGTTACGTAATTGGCGAAGTAATGAAATGACGTCACACTGGGAATTTTCACTAGTGTTAGTAACTTCGCCCTTTAGGGAATCTGCCTCATAGTCCATTTGCACCTTGTTCACATATAGTTGTAGTTAATAAATAGAGGAAAATCTATAATAAGAACCCCAGAATAAATTTTCCACCAGATTCAGAAATCAGCCAAAATTTCCATAGAGCAGCAACATAGTGGCAGTAATGACATGCATGCAGTTAACACACTGGGATTTAAAGCAGGAACACTTTAAATAAAGTATCAGCAAGAAATGGTACACCCTCTAATTGTTATTAGCTACAAAAATGCTCAAACATATAGGGGGTTATAATTTATCAAAGTCTGAATTCATCTCATGTGAGTTGCAGCCAGCATTACTTACTTAAATACACAAAATTAGGACTTACCAAACAACCAAATTATAGACACCTACATGGTGGAGAATGGCTGCAGCTGTTGTTTATTAATTATCATATCAATCAGAACAGTAACCATTGCTAATAATAATAATACCTGCTCATAAATATCTTCCCAGCCAGCCTCTGCATCAGATCTCTGCAGCGGACCTCCTTAAAGATTAATAATAATCCGTAAACCCCGCCTATTTACCTCCTAGCCAGGGGCATACCTCTACACGACACTTTCTCTGTCATCAACAAGTTACAGCTGCGACAATATATTTTATATATATATATATATATATATATATATATATATATATATATATATATTAATATATATTTTATTAAACATATCTTCTAAACATATATTTTTTTTCAATTATAGGGTGGACGGGTGGGATTTCCAGAACGATCCTCTCCCTTCGGCCAGGCCACCGGTGAAGAATGAAGACCAATAATATAAATTCAGGATTTTTTTTCACTAAAAATTCAGATTTTATACTAAAAAAACACAAGTTTTTTTGGGTTTTGGTATTCGGCGTTTAGTAAAAAACCCCTATAACTTACTAGGAAATGCTATTACCGTATATACTCAAGTATAAGCTGAGTTTTTCAGCATCCAAAATGTGCTGAAAAAGTCTACTTTGGCTTATACTCGAGTCAATGGGCAGTAGCTGAGATTGCAGTCACTTTTAATCATTCCTATACCAACAGTTTGCTTGGGGAGAGACTGCAATATCACATAGTGCCCTCTGTTGGTTATATGAAAGAATAACAGTGCGCCCTCTGTTTGTTATATGAAAGAATAACAGTGACTGCAATATCACAGCACCCTCTGTTGGTTATATGAAAGAATAACAGTGACTGCAATATCACAGCACCCTCTGTTGGTTATATGAAAGAATAACAGTGCGCCCTCTGTTGGTTATATGAAAGAATAACAGTGACTGCAATATCACACAGCGCCCTCTGTTGGTTATATGAAGGATTTGCAGTGATGGCAATATCACACAGCGCCCTCTGTTGGTTATATGAAGGATTAACAGTGATGGCAATATCACACATCGCCCTCTGTTGGTTATACGAAAGATTAACAGTGATGGCAATATCACACAGCGCCCTCTGTTGGTTATATGAAGGATTAACAGTGAAGAAGTCCGGTTGATCGCTGGGGGGTCGCTTTGGTGGAATGTGCGCTGCTGGGAGACAGGGTTGTAGTTGTGTCTAGGCTTATACTCGAGTCAATACGTTTTCCCAGTTTTCGTAGGTAAAATTAGGTACCTCGGCTTATACTCGGGTTGGCTTATACTCGAGTATATATGGTAATGCCCCAGTATAAACCATATACTGTATTATAAGTAAACCAATTGATTTAGACAAACTACGTTATAAACAGTAGGTACTAAAAATATCAAAACTTTATTATATAGTGTCAGCTATGTCAATAAAAAGAAATCTATATAAAAAATGGCAAGGAATCACATTGACAAAGGAATGTTTTCCAAAATGATTCACACACCGCGTATGTCTGCTTTTTCATACTGCAACTTTTAGATTGGGTCTCAATGTACAAAATATATATGTCTAGGTGCTGTAATAGCATTTATATAGACCAAACTAGTAGTTCAATATATGTTTGCTGAAATTCATATTTACCAAGCAGCAATTACAATGTACTGTTTTATTATAACAGAAACATGGAAATTATTTTAATAAAAGGGAACTATTTGATTAAAATTGACTCTATAGGAGATGGCCTCACAATAATTTAGAACTTTCTTTCCAGATCTCATACATTTATATAGAAGATAGGTGAACGTGTCCTAGGAGAATCAGGATCAGCAAACAATTATTGTGAATGTTACCATTTCTTCTTCCACATTATAACCATTCTATCAAACCTCTTGGCTTCAGTAACCAGCAGCAGTTGCAGGAGGTCAATTTATGCAACATTGTTTGCCAGCAGAAGCCTCATCATATCAGCAACAAATCCCACAGGCTTGTTCCATAATTACTTGTGTGTTTGATATATATGGAAAAGCTTATCCTGTGGTGATGTAGGTATATCCTTCACCAGATGTGTCTGGTCAGCACATGACTACCAGGGGCAGATTTATCAAGGGTCGAATTTCGAGTTTATGGGAGTTTCTCCCATAAACTCTAAATTCGAAAAAAAAACGTCCAAGAGAAACTTATTAAAGAATTCGATTTTTTTTAAATTCGGGTGAATTGGATCGACCTGCAAACTCGATCTAATTCGATTCAAGTTTTATCACACACGAAAAAAAGTTCACCAAATGACTCCAAATTGTAGGAGGTCCCCATAGGCTAAAACACTAATTTGGCAGGTTTTAGATGGTGAATAGCGATTCGATAAAGGGACACTATATGATAAATTTCGAATTTAATTTTTTTTAAACTCAAATTAGGACTATTACCTAGTCAAATTACACAAAAAAACTCAAAATTCTAATTTTCAATTCGATCCTTGATAAATCTGCCAGTAAAAGTTCATAGCTCAGATACCTATTTAAACTACCAGTCCCAGCAAACATCTTAACAACATGGAACTTATATGGAAATGCCTCTTATACCTCAACAAAAGTAAAATGCTGAGAATTCTGAGTTACTGTATCTATTAGAACTGATGGACCTAAGTTCCATTGCAGAGCATGGACAAGATTTTGAGGAAAATAAAAATCCAACAAATCCTGAACAGAACAGGCAAGACTATGATGAACCTTCTACAACCATACTGTATATACAAAAGAACCTAATATCCAGAGTTCTAATAAGTTTGATGATTCCAAGGTCCTTTCTAAAAAAAAAAATACAGAAATAAAAAATAATTCAGTCAGCAGTGAATGTGATGAAGCAATTAAGAAAAAGAGCATAATCCTGTTGATCAAGGACTTGCCAAAAAAACTGCAGTGAACTTAAGTGTAAAAATGTAAAAATCTTGCCTCAACCAGTCAGTAGTATGAAAGCAGACTAGAAGGGCAACAAGCCCAAAAACAGTATTCAAACCACCTTTTCTAAACCCTGGTCAGATTAAAACCCAGAGCAGCAATTGACATTAGAGGTACTCATGTGCAGAAAAGATCAGATCCAGATTTGAACAAAATAGCCTAATTAGCTTTTGCCTAGGCACCCTACTGAGATCCTCAACGAGGGCATCCACTCAGTATGACAACCTGTTAATTATATCCATCAAAAGAAAACTGCCTAAAAAGGATCTACACCAGGGCAATAATTTGATGAAGTTAAAAAATATCCTTTATTTATGCCATACACAAAAACATGTTATAAACATACACACATCAGGCTGAATGTTTCACAAATGATTGGGCAATGGGCTCAAGGCCTGATATAAATCCATATCTAAATGGCCAACTCAGAATCACAATTCCACAGAGGATAAATACGTTAGAGTAATAAGAAAAACTGTGATAGTGTACCTAATGAGGGTGAGTCTCGGGTGAAATACAATATATTCAATCAAATAAGCATCCAAAAAACCTTTACCAGTGGCTACACATGTTTCATTTGGGACTCTAAGCAAACATTTGTCTTTTGGCTTTGTGCGATTCGGTTCGGTTCTGATACTTTAACAATTATTATGTCGGTGCTCACAATTTTGTACTTTTCATGCTGACGTGGCCATGCTACAGTATATGTACCTGGGTACTTTGCCAGCGATAAATGTTTTGTAGATGCTTATTTTACCATAGACTTAACCTCAATAAGTGGTGGTACATAACACAATTTCTGTTATTACACTAACATATTTTACCCCCTGTGGAATTTTGATGTCCTGAGTTGGTCATTTGGATATGCAATTTTGTTAGGCTTTGAGTCCATTGCCCAACCCTAGATTGATGTTCCTTAGTGAATAAAGAGTATAATGAACCATCCTGCCTGTATCAGTGTTTCCCTAAGGCTCAGCATATGGTAGACCGACAAGGTATAAAAATAAGGGGTGTCCTTGAAAACAAATAGGAACCTTATAAATGACTATACATAATGTATCAAATGTATTTCTGAGAGGCACTGGCACGTGTTTTTTACCTGCTTGTTCCATAACTGTTGCTATTGTAGGTTCAAGAAGCACCAGTTCAGATTTAGTTTTGGGTAACGTTTTTCACATTACATGTGGAGGCTATGTCTGCGGGTAAGGGGTCTTAAGCTGGCCATAGATGCAAAGATAAATTCATACAAGTTTATATTTCAGATGGTTTTCGGACAGTGTGTGAATGGTCCCAACATTTTTAGTGCCATGGCCATCAGTCGTTTAGTCAATCGGACAGGTTAGAAGATTTTTGTCGGCTAACGATAATATCTCTGCATGTACTATCAACGGGTGAATGTCACTAGTATATGTCGGACATAACTTTCCTACGATTGCTGTCTTTGAATTAATGGCCAGAACATAGTCTGATTTGTAACAAACGATTGTCCATCGGACATAAGGATATATCTGTACGTCTATGGCCAGCTTTAGAAATATTTTTATATATACTGTTAAAATATAAGTTCATGCACTCATTTAAAAAAAAGCATAACAATTATTATATTTTATAAATTATGTATATTTAAATATAATACCCATTTAAATAACTATAATTTTTCACATGGAAAATGATTTATTCAGAGAGATTGCTGTTTACAAAATATTGTAATGACTATTGCTTTTGGTTTGATGAAATAGCCCATCTGCAACTTTTCTGTGATATACTACACATGGAAACAACTCCAAGTATATCAATATGACTCCTGCAGGAATCTGCCAAGAGGCCAGATGCTAGTGTCACAAGAATATATTCCATTGTCTGGCATTTGAGGCCTAACGCTGCCCTCAGCAAAAGAATACGATTGAACAGAAAATAAAAACCATGAAAAAGTCAAAACTGGATAGAAACACAAATATCAGAGCAAATTTATATATAAAGCGTGATCATCTGCACAACAATAAATTTGCAGTGTTTATTGGGTCTTTATGACAGAGAGGTAAATTGATGAATTACAGTTGAGCATAAAAAGCACATACCGTATATTAATCCAGTTAATCCTTTACCCAAGTAAAATCTCTATCATACAGGCCCATTTAGCTCTTGTATTGGTCAGTATGTGTATGTAATCTGTATGTTTCCCGCATGCACTTTACTGTTGATTTTATTCTTTCCATAAAATTGGACTTTTAAAAAAATCACAAATTTTATGAAATCTACTAAACCCCCGAGAATGGAAAAGTCCTAATTCGAAAAGCTGGCATCTCAGACCTGTCGAGGTTGCATATAAGTCAATGGGAGAAGTCCCAATGATTTTTTGATGTGCGCTGGTTTTCGTGTAATACTTCAAAGTTTTTGGAGTTTTCAGGCAAAAAGCATAAGAGTTTTCGGGTGAAAAATCTGAAAAAATCATGAAAATCTGATTTTTTTTCCCGTAAAGCAAATTTTCTGGAAAATGTAATTATAAATAAGTGTAAAAAACCGTATGGATTTGAGCGGAGTTTGTAGCAGAAAATGTTGAGATAAAATCGGACTTTCATAAATAACTCCCTATGTGTACAGTGACAAAAATAAATAATTAAAGGAACAGTAACTTTTAAAAATGAAAGTGTGTTAAAGGTAGGGATGCAACGAATCCAGGGTTCAGTTTGGGATTTGGCCAGGATCCGGCCTTTTTGAGCAGGATTCGGATTCGGCCGAATCCTTCTGCCCAGCCAAGCCGAATCCTAATTTGCGTAGCAAATTAGGGTTGGGGAGGGAAATCGCGTGACTTTTTGTCAGAAAACAAGGAAGTAAAAAATGGTTTCCCCTTCCCACCCCTACTTTGCATATGCAAATTAGGGTTTGGATTTGGTTCGGTATTCGACCAAATCTTTAGCAAAGGATTTGGGGGTTCGGCCGAATCCAAAACAGTGGATTCGGTGCATCCCTAGTTAAAGGAAAGATATTGGACTGTTGTGCTGCACTGGTACAACTGATGTGTTTGCTGCAGAATACAATAGATTATATAAACAAGCTGCTGTGTAGCCATGGGGGCAGCCATTCACAGCTGAAAAAGGAGAAAAGGGGCCATCCAAGCACAGGATACACAGCAAATAACAGATAAGCTCTGTAGTATACAATGGGATTCTTCAGAACTTATCTGTTATCCATTGCGAATCATGTGCTTGGATGGCTGCCCCATGGTTACACAGTAGCTTGTTTATATAAATTATAGTTGTGTTTGTGAAGTTTATGCCAGTGTAGAACAACACTACATTATATTGTCATTTTTTTTTTTAAAACACTTTCATTTTTAGATGTTACTGTTCCTTTAAGCACATTTGTTTTTTTCCCCCGTAACCAAAATACTTGTTTTTTTTCTTCATGACCCAGTGTCTTACAGTCTCTGCAAGTAAAGCAATCAATTCCTTGTTCACTATTCTTCCTTTCCGATTGCTAACGTGTAGATATAAAATAGAGGTTATTCACCTTTAAAAGTTTTATGAGGGAATGTAATTAAAGTCGCAAAGAGCAAAACAATTCACACCAATAAGAATAAAAATCCACATCTCACAATGTAATATTGTTCCTTAAACCGTTATTGCATTGCGAATTGTAATTGCACATTGCGAATTTTAATTGCTCTTAAGAAGTGCTTGAAGTTGTCGTAATCTTTTGGAGCAAACATAACGACTTTTTCAGTAAGTAAGTAAGTAAATTTTATTACATTTTTTTTTTTTAAAGTTTTTATTTATCATTTTCAATACAAGCAATTAAAGCAAAAAAGAAGAAAGAAAAGGTAGAAGAAAGAAAAGAAAAATACAAGACAGCTGTATGCACCATTGTACAAGATACATGTATTTACATACGTTCCATATCATAACACAGTGAGGGTTAGTGGTCCTACACTTCTGCCATAGACTCAACGAGAACTAGAGTGCCAGTCGGAACTGAACCCTTAGCCGAAACAGTAGTTAATTGCCCCCATCCTCAATGGTATGAATGTCTAGCCAGGGGGACCATATTGCATCAAATTTCCCAGAGGAACCTCGAGCCTCATATGTAAGCCGAACAGAAGGGAGTATCTTATTAACTAGGTTGACCCAGTGTTCCACCGTCGGCACAGTATGTCCCATCCAGTTCATTACAATTATTTTCTTTGCATAGAAGAGTAATGTTTTAGCAAGTGTTCTAGACCTGTTTAGCGGGAGAAGGTCATCTACTAGGCCTAATAGGCACAACTCAGGGCTACAGACATTTGGGAAGGCAATATTATTGACCAGGTAGCATAGCACACCCTTCCAGAACTCAAGGATTAAGGGGCATTCCCAGATTAGGTGGAAAAAGGAGGCATCAAGCCCTTGACATTTAGGACTGGCTGAATCCAACCTCACCCCCATTCTTTGCAATTTTAATGGGGAGCAATATAGCTGATGTATCAATTTAAACTGGATCATCCTATCCCTGATCGAGATAAGGTCTCGATACAAACCATCAACAGCATCGTCCCATTGCTCATCATTAAGGTGGGGGATAGTTAGCAACCATTTCCGTTTGGCTCTATCAAAGGGGGAAGGGACAGAGTCCATCAAAGAGCTATAAAGACGTGACGTGAGCTTGCCTGTTTGTGAATTATGGAGCACTTTTGCAACAGATGGGGAAGAGTATTCAATGGGGAGCGAGCCAAATTGTGCATGAAAAGCATGGCGCAGCTGCAAGAACCTATAAAATTGTATCACAGTCCCACCGACTTTAGCTTGTAGTTGCGCTAAGGAGGGAAACACATTGTCAATAAGAAGATCGTCTAGTGTCCGAACCCCCAACCTAGGCCAATATTGGACATCCTGCAGGGCCCTAAAGTGAGGGAGATGAGAATTACCCCAAAGCGATGTAAATGGGGACTGAGCAAGTGAGGGGTGACCGGCTATGCGACATGCGAGGGTCCATGCCCTAAACGGGGTTGTGATTGTCATTGGACAGGCTGCATAGTCACACAGTTTCCTATAGGGGAGATGTCTCAACGCTTCCCAAGAGCCTAGCTTAAGGGCCAGAAGTATGGTGCCCGTGTCCGTTTCATCCATGTGTATCCAGCTGTGCATATAATACATCTGGCTTGCCAGAAAATAGAGGTGTAAATTTGGAAGTGCCAGACCACCTTTAGAAATTGGGGTGGTGAGCATTATCCAAGAGAAATGGGGGACCTTGTTGGCCCATAGAAAGGGGATAAGTATTGAGTTGATCTTTTGAAAGATTGATTTGGGGATCCAGATTGGGGAGTAATGGAGCATGTACAAGAATTTAGGGAGATAGATCATCTTAAACAAATTCACTCTGCCCCACAGAGTCAAAGGCAGAGTAGTCCAAACCAAACCCCCGTAGCACTCTTGAACTGGCTAAGCACTGGCTGTATATTGCCAGCAATATACATGGATGAATCAGACGTAATGAGTATCCCAAGATACTTAAATTTGGACACCCACTGAAGGCCTTGAGTGGTCCTAGGTTGATCAGGTATTGTGTCCAGTGGGAGAATGACTGATTTATCATTATTAATAACAAGACCTGAGTAGACCCCAAACTTTTGGAGTGTCAGTAAGGCTGTCAAAAGAGAGGCCCGCGGATCCGCTAGAAACAGGAGAAGGTCATCCACGTATAAGGCCAGCTTATCCTCTAGGGGACCAGTCCTATAACTGTGTATGTTCTTATTCTGTCGTATAAGTAGGGCCAGTGGTTCAATGGCAATAGCGAAAAGGAGGGGGGAGAGTGGACAACCCTGCCTGGTGCCATGCGAAAGGGTGGAGAGAGCAGATTTCCTATTTTTATCTGGGCCGAAGGTTTTTGATATAAAAGCCGAATCAGGGATACAAAACGGGGGCCGAAGCCAAATTTCTTGAGTCTTTCCCACAGGAAGGGCCACTCGACAGAGTCAAAGGCCTTGGCTGCGTCAAGCGAAACCATGATTCTAGACCCGCTATTGTCATGAACAGTCTGTATGTGAGTAAATACTCTCCTAAGATTAGTGGCAGTAGATTTCCCCGGCATGAATCCCGATTGGTTCGGGTGAACAATGGAGGTAACAACTTTCATCAGCCTGGTCGCCAATATCTTTGCGAAGACCTTCGCATCCGAGTTAATGAGCGAAATAGGTCGGTATGAATCGCAGAGTTCTGGATCCTTGTCCCCTTTATGAATCAAAACAATAATAGCATTGTGAAATGAGGGGGGCAAGGAGCCAGAATCAATTGAACTCAAAAGGGTAGCATGGAGATGACGTACTATGTGAATGCCATGGAGAGCGTACCAGGCCGATGGAAAGCCATCAGCTCCCGGGGCCTTCCCACCCGCCAAGGACGCAACCGCGTCGGCCACTTCCCTTTCTGTAATAGGGGTATCGAGGTAACCAGATTCCTCCGGTGTCAAGGTAGGGAAATCAATAGAGTTCAGAAAGGTACTAAGCTGTTCCCCAGCATATGAGACTTTAGAGCTATACAGGGTTTCATAATAAGAGGGAAAACAGGCCAGGATATCCCGGGGGTCAGTAACCAGGGCACCGCCTGCATCCTTGATCCTGGGGATAAGTGTTTGAGTGGTTCTGGTGTTTGCTAACCTGGCCAGAAGTTTCCCAGCCTTGTCCACCTGGTCAAACACCCTTTGGGAAGTATATAGCAACCGTTTCCTGGTTATTTTGGTTTGCTACAGCTCAAGATTCCTCTGGGCTTGGGTTAATCTAGACTGATTAAGGTTAGACTGGTCAGTCTTATAGTCCTCCTCTGCCTCTTCTAGGGCAACCTGAGCTGCCTCCACATCTAATTTACTCTGCTTCCTGGCCACTGAGATTTCACTAATTAACACCCCCCAGCTACCACTTTGGATGCCTCCCAAAGAATTTCAGGAGATGCTGAACCCTTATTAAGAGCCCAATAATTGAGGTATTCTGCTTGCGCCCGTTCTCTAACTACGGGGTGACTGAGCCACAGAGGACTTAGTCTCCAGGTAGAGTGACCAGTGCCTGGAGTAGAGAGCAGTGACACCATAAGTGGGGCATGGTCTGAAAACGCCCTTGGTAAGTACTCAGCAGAAGCGACTAGTTGGGCAAAGTCCGCAGACGCCACGGCCATATCCAGACGTGAAAGGGACCCGTAGCTAGCAGAGTAGCAGGAATATTTCCGTTCTGATGGATGTTTCCAACGCCACAACTCCAGTAGAGCTAATGATTCAACCCATTTAGATAAACCGGCACTGGAGCCGGCCGTGGTACCCAGTCTATCTAGCGTAGGATACAAAATGGTATTAAAGTCACCAAAAATACACATCGGTGCTGCCATTAATGCGGCAAGGATATTATAGATATGTTCCAGTAGAGTAAGTGAGAAGGGGGTGGGCAATATAGATTCACTAAAGTCAAGGACCTATTGTCCAGTTTGCAGTGTAACACAATGTACTTCCCATAAAAGTCTGAACGAATGTCTAGAAACTCAAAGAGTACCCCCTTCCGAACTAGTATCGAGACACCCCTGGAATGGCTAGAGAAAAGTTTTATTACATTTAGTGCGCATTGGCACAAACTTTAAAAAACGCAAACTGTCTTCCCCTGTCCCCTGTCGGAAGTGGTCGCTAAACAGTTTCTAGGTTTGCAAAAGCTATATTAAATTTGCGCAAAGCAAAATTTGTTCACGCAAAGGCATAACTTTTCGCAAGGCAAACATTTCCTTTACCGACTTTTATTACATTCGCCCTTTAGTATGATATAGACATTGACATTCTGGGCAATTTGTAGTTGGTTTACAATTTTTTATTTGTTTTATTTTTTATATTTTTATATTCTGCTCTGCAGTTTGGAATTTCAGTAGCTATCTTGTTTACCTTAGCAAACATGCATTTGTTTGAATGAGAGATGGAAATATGAATAAGAGAGGGAGTGAATAGAAAAATAAGAAAAAATGAGTAGCAATAACAATAAAATGTAAGCTCGCAAAGCAATACTGTTTCGGCTGCCGGAGTCAGTGACCCCCATTTGAAAGCTGGTAAAAATGTAGAAGAGCAAGGCAAATAATTCAACATCTTGCAACATTGCTTAGTTCTTAATTCATTTGCGATTCTTTTATAAATTAATAATTTGAGATATAGAAAATTCTATTCCAGTTGCAATGTCATTATCATTCTGCTTGTCATGATTGCTATGCAGCAGGTTTAAAAACTTGCTTCCATTGTATGTCATTATTTTATACTACAATTTCTAACTTCAGGTTTCATATCATGTTTAACATATTTCAAACATACCTATCGTTTTTATTAAAGAGCAAAGTGGCTAGCAACTTTTCGCCAGCATTGCCACCTGCAATTCACTAACAGGCGCAGTCGCCAATTCACTAGCGAACGGTACCATCGGTAGCCGTCATTTGCATGACATGGGCAGGGACAAATACTTGCCTTTTTCCCCCAAACTGGCCTAGGAATAACCAACTCGCTCAGCATACATTTTATTTGTTGGAGTCTTTTTGTCCACAGCTTTATTGCACAAAAGATTATTTAACAATAGATAACACATATATCAATAACAGTTATATTAACAACATTATAAACATACAAATATGAACAGTGATATACCATTAACTTTTTAATGCTCTGCAAGGCCCCTGGCAATGGACCCAATTAGGTGCATGCAATCGTATAAGCCACCAGCCGCTTGTGCCTTCTAGCATGATGGGTACGCAGCACTGTATGCTACCACCAATAAAACATACCCTCCCAGAGACCACCGCTCTTAGAGAGGAACACCACCAACCAAGTTCCATTAACCAACTTGGTACTTGGTAAAAAACTCCACTTAATTAACTCTCCCCATTGCCAGGGACCCGCCGCCCGGCTGTGACAACGGGCTATTCCCTCTCATCACCTTGGTTAGTCAGCCCAATACTCACCATTCCACATCAACTTACCCTGTGCCCCACTAACCCAGGCCACAATTGTGACAACTAGCACAAAGGGTTAATACAAGGGAGGGAGGGTGGGACTCCGTTTCTTCTTTTAAAATGGATGGCCTCCTTAGCAGTTAGTGCTACACATCCCTTTACAACTCCACCCCCCCAACTACATCACTACACCCATTGCTAATCCCCTGCCAGGCAGCTTTGTCCCGCCCCTGTCACGCACCCTTTGCCAGCATGCACTGTCCTGGGTTTCACTTTCTATCACCAGGCGACTTTTTCGCTCTGGCAAACGGACGTTACTCCACAAATTAACTAAAATGCGGATTTTACTGAATGTTAGCTCTTTCGCCAGAGCTGCCTTCGCTGCAGCGATTGGCTGCAAAAGTCCTAACTTAATTTTTTGGGTAAGCGGTTTTCTCCACATAGTTTATTACATATGGAACATTAATTTCACAGTGGGCTCATGTGTAAGGCATTATATTAATTCTCTTGTCTTTATTAAGGTTCCCTGGACTTCCCTGGACTTGTGTAATATAAACTGGTAACTTAATTTGCAGCAACATTTATAATAATGAATTAGCATATTTGTAGCATATTTGCACCTGGCAACTGGTGCGATGGGTGCAAATCGGTCGCTGGCGACAATTCGCCCTTTAGTAAATCTGCCCCTGGAATATTTCATTCATATTTCATATTTTCATTTCATGTCATTTGTATTTATTTAAATTTATTATTGTACTTTGTCTTTACTTGTATTTATATGTATCTGTTATTGTAATGACCCCCTGTTCTATTAAGTTGTTGTTCTGCTGTACACTGTTGCATACTTGAGTAATGCTATAGATAAATAAAGATATATATACTGTACATACTCTGCAGTACGTTGGAGCAATGAAAACTGGGTTGCTGTCTATTCTTCATCAGACAGCACAGCAACTTGACTGCCTACGGCACTCCTTATGTCCTCTGTTTAGGCTGATGTTGCCCCCTAAATACTGCATTTTCTAATATAAAGTACCATCCTGTCAATACACCTTTAAATGGAAGAAGATGGGGTGCACAAAGGTCTGTGGCTTGTTTGTATACTACTGTATGTATGTTCCTTTGACACTCAACTATCTGTGCAATTTTTAAAAACAAGTAGAAACTAAATTTGCAAGCAGTACAGGAAAAATACCTGCATAAAGATGTATAATCTGTCAAGGCAGTGCTCATATGCCAGTCCTACGTACAGAAACGGAACTAGAGAGGGGCGGGCCCTGGCGCAGGACGCGCAGCTGGGACCCCGCCCCCTCCATACACCCGTAACTGGCCCGGGAATATGCGCCGCAAAGCGGCACGCGGACTGCCGGGGGCCCTGAGGGTTGCGGGCCCTGGCCCGCTCGCACCCCCTGCTCCACTGGTAGTTCCGCCCCTACCTACGTAAATTAATAAAGTGCATTTTCCTTCAGAGAGAGACCTGCATGTCTATTTAACTAATACATGCTTTACAACATAACCAGCAGATAATTTATATCCTATTTCACTGGGGTACAGCAAGCTGATACCTAGCACCCCAACCCAAACATGTCTGTATACATTATGTTGCAGGACTCAATAATGCATGTGTTAAATCCTCATAGCAAATACTCAAAAACGATAAGGAAAAACTTCCCTGTGAGAGATATAAATTTGCACTTTCCTAAACCATGTGCCAAAACACTGAATATCAAACTTAAGTTTTATTTTACATAAAGTCTAACAAATGGACCAGCTGTTTTAACACCTAAAATAAAATATGTTTTAAATTTTGTATATCCTAATGACTTATCAAAGAATTGTATCCATCTTGTATACTTATACCAATTGTTTTATATCCCTTTACCAAAAGTGCAGGTTTTAACTGTAACATTATGAAATACGAATTGTCGGACTACATGCCTTTATCCATGAAAGCTAGCATGTATACATGCCCCTAGTTTGTGTGTGAGCATAGTGACTAATAAGAGATAGAGTTTAGTGATGGCACTGTTTCATGTTAGGATATTCAAGTGGCACATATTATTAGAAAAATTAGTTTTTTCATATAAAATTGATTATTGAAATGTGAAAAAAAATTTTTACTAGTTACTTTTATATTCTGGATTTTATGATAGCAGCCACAGGCAGGGTAGAATTAAATATCACCAAAAAGTTGCATTAAAGGGAATGTTCACCTTTGAGTTAACTTTTAGCTTTTTATTCCACAGCTCTCCAGTTTGCAATTTCAGCAATCTAGTTGCTAAGGTCTAAATTACCTTAGCAACCATGCCCTGATTTGAATTTGAAGAGATTGGACTATGAATAGGAGAGGCCTGAATAAAAAGATGAGCAATCAAAAGTATCAATAACAATACATTTGTAGATTTACAGAGCATTTGTTTTTAGATGGGGTCGATGACCTCATTTGAAAGCTGGAAAGACCACACACCAGCGCTGCTCTGCTCCACTCAAATGTTGCTGGGCTACTATTTCCCAATTCCCCAATATATTATCAAGGGTAAAAACATGATGGTAAATGTATTCTACGGATATGCTTTTTTGAAGAAATGCTGAATAATACAACTTTTTTTTTCTAACACTTCAAGGGCCACCAAACCAATTGATGTAAATTCTCCAGTGAGAATCCTGACAGTAATGTTCGCGCTTGATTCTCTTTTTGGTTTTATACCATCATTGCTGAAGGCATTACATGATAAACAGCACTATATTTATCATTGCTCATCAACTGTCTATCTCTGTAATGAAAGTGTTTTTCCCTAGCCTTGTAAACCCTAATGGGGAATGAAATCAGTCATTTTATTTTTAAATATTTTATTTGATTTCCACATTAAACAAATAAAATCAATATGACAGCAAATATCATGCAGATGAAGAAATATGTTACATTCGACACAATGGCATGTTTTTGTCAAAAATGTATGCCATTTAAGAAACTAACAAGAACTAACAAAAATTAACTAAACCAGTGTATGTAAATGTAATAAAAGAGAAAAAAAGAAAAAGCCCATTCATCATCTGGAATGCTGGATAGATCTTCTTACAATTGAAGAAACTGCTTTATTTGATCACAAGTAGTAGAGTTACACATTTCAAATTAAGGAGACCAAATCTGCCTAGAAGAATCTTTGGAATTACTTCCTTGAGTTTTAATTATTAACTAAGCCAACTAAGCTGGTTCATACTGTATAAGAAATGGAGTCCGATATTGAGGGGGGTTCCTTTTGTAGCCAGTGTAACGGTTGGCACCCTAAAGTCAGAACAGATGCCAAGCACCCTGGTCTTGGCTCGTGCTTCCGCCTGTAGCAGCCGCCTCGGGAGGAGCCCTCAGCTACTCAGATGCTGCCAGGTCTTAAAAACGAGAGGTGCAAGGCAAAAGGTTCTGACCAGTCAAAAGGGGCACAACGGTATGCAAAGTCTTTGGGCAGAAGGTCGTAGTACAAGGCGTTAGGCAATAGAGTAGTCAGATCAGGCCGGGTCGGGGCAGGCAGAGAATAAACATAGTCAGGCAGGCAAGGGTCAAACCAGGAAGTCAATCAGAGGGGTTAAGCAGAATCAAAGTCGGTAATCAGGCAAGGGTCAGGATTCAAAAGTCAGGATCATCAAATAGCCAAGCAGGGGGTCACAACAGGAATCAAACAGGTTCAAACAGAATAGCACAAAGCTCAAATAGCACCAGGAACAAACTCCTATAACGGGCAGTGTGAAAATGAAAAATGTCCCTTTAAGTACATTTGAATTTTCGCACCAATGTGCGCTGACGTCATCACGCCATCGCGCCTGCCCCTTTAAACCAGGAAGAGGCGCCGTGCGCGCGCCCTAGGAAACCAGCACCTGCGGTGGAGACTGCCGCAGCGGGCTTCCCCGCCGAGGGGGCGGCAGGTGTCCCTGCCGTCCCCCCACTAGACCACCAGGGTATGTTTTTACTACAGCCAGAAATTAAATAAAGCTTTTCTAGAAGCAACTAGAAAAAAAATAGTCAATAATTTACTCTCATGGGAGATAAAATTTGTCTTAGGAATTAAAGAAGGCATATTATTATCCAGATGCAGTAAAGCATAACACGGAGACAATTTAATTTTTATCCTTAGTCTAGAATTCAAAAAACGATTGACTTCCCTCCAAAATAGATTAATCTTTGGACAGGACCATAAATAATGGAAAAGTGATATATTAGTCTCGTCACATTTAGGACAAAATGATATAGAACTATTAGAGGTACTTTTAGAAAACATTTTCCCATAGCCTAAATGAATAAGCTTAAAATGTTGTACCCTCCAACTCTCTGCTGAAATTCATTTATTATAATTATTAACAGACTTCACCAAATCTGAGGGAGACACTTGACATTGTAAAAACTCCATTTGATGGAAGATTTTGATAACGGGTAAAGCACTGCGTATCTTGACAGCGCTATATAAATAAATGATGATGATAACGGGTGTAATTCCGCTTACTATGGGATCACCCTGCCCCTAGCCCAGAATGAATGATAGAACCAGCTTTCAAGTGTCAGACAGCTTTTGTATGATTGCAGTGAGAGGAGTACTGTAGGTACCACTAAGCTGGCAGTGGTTTAAAGTACAGGTATGAGATCCGTTATCCAGAAACCCGTTATCCACAAAGCTCTGAATTACTGAATGCCCATCTCCTATAGACTCCATTTTATCCAAATAATCAAAATTTTTAAAAATTATATCCTTTTTCTCTGTAATAATAAAACATTGTACTTGATCCAAACTAAGATATAATTAATCCTTATTGGATGCAAAACCAGCCTATTGGGTTTATTTAACCCAATTATTTACTAGTGCGCTTAAAGGAAAAGTATACCCGTGAACAATGTTGCTGTCTGTAAAAATATTTTGCTCATATGTAAAACCCTGCTTCATGTAAACAAACCATTTTCATAATAATATACTTTTCTAGTAGTATGTGCCATTGGGTAATCATGAATAGAAAATTGCCATTTTAAAAAATAAGGGCCACCCCTTGGGATCATACGATTCATGGTGCACACAAACATACCACACAAACCATACTTGTTAGGTCACATGAGCCAATTAACGGACAGAGTTCTGTCTTTTGCTTCAACACTTCTTCCTGTAACAGACAGAGTTGTATTTCTGGTCAGGTGATCTCTGAGGCAGCACACAGGCCATCACGAAATATCACTTAAATATATATATAACAGTTTGGTAGGGTTGCCTAGCCGGTAAAATACCTGCCAAGGCCGGTAAATTTGTAATACCCTTAAAAAGACCCCCTCGGCCCGCCCCCAATCCCCTGTAAACTTACCTTTTCTTTTGCCTCTTCAAGCGTCCATGGTGTGGCCTCGCCCCTTTTGATGTCATGTCCCGCCCCTTTTGATGTCACGTCCCGCCCCTTTCAGGCCCCGCCACCCGGCAGCCGGTAAAAATTTTTATAAAAGGTGGCAACCCTACTGTTTGGTAAGATTCTTTAATATGCCACTTAATATGATGTAAACTATCTGTTGCTTAAGTATTTATTTTGGGGGTATAGTTTTCCTTTAAGATATGAAGATCCAAATTACAGAAAGATTTGTTATGCAGAAAACTCCAGGTCCCGAGCATTCTGAATAACAGGTCCCATATCTGAAGAGTACACTGTTTCATTACTGGTAATACTGGAATGTAATTATCATTTATAGGAATGTATCAGTATCACTTTAATGGGAAAAAATGAGTATTACTAATTGTTTTTCCAAGGGTGTATTTAATAGAGGTTTGGTAAACTGACAAAAGTAATTAAAAATACCTCCCCAGTGGAAAAACATTGCATTTTATTCATGAAAAGTCATAATTCTGGACTCAGAAAATACTCCACTTTTTAAGGGGAAACTAAATTCAACTGTAAAGCTGTCCCCAAGCTGTTGTTGAAAAGCTTCATTGAACATGCAACACAACTGACAAATGAAAATTCTACTGACCAAAAATGTAACAATAAGAGAAAGCTCACCATTGAGAATACTGATTACCTGCTCTATGTCAGTCATTTTGCTCTTATCTTACATAAGGAGATTATTGTTTTGTAATTTTGCACTTCATTATATTACAGTTTCAGCACACAGAAATACAGAGTGTGTCCCCCAATCTGCTTGAAACGTAGATGTTCCCTTTGTTTTCTCCTACCGATCTGTCTTTAAGGGTAAGGGCACACCTGGCAATTCGGGGGAGATTTAGTCGCAGACTTCGGAAAACGAAGTGCTGCGTGTGCCATTCCGCAGTAGATTTTTCATTATAGCCAGTGGAAGACAGGGGGAAGCATTCGGTGAGATTAGTCGCCCCAAAGAAGAGGCGATTAGTCGCCAGGCAGCTAAATCTTCCCAAATCACCAGGTGTCCCTTTACCCTAAAGTGGACCTGTCATCCAGCTTTATTTCCTTTTCAAATTAAACATGAAAGCCAATTTTTTATTTTTTTATTTAAGCATTCATAGCTGTTGTTAACTCGTTTAAAAATGTCAGCTGTCAATCAAACATTTCATGCCCCTCCTCTATGCCTTAGGCATAGAGGTGGGGCAGGCAATTATGTTCACTTTCCATTCAGCACTCACTAGCTGTAACTGCTCTCTCCACATTCCCCCTGTTCTTTTCACCATTTAATTGTGTAGCCAGGGCATGGGGATGGACATCGGGTCCCCCATTCTGGTGCACAGACACGATTTTGAAATGATGCAAGGCCTGTCTTGATAACAGTGTCCACAAAATGGCTCCTGCCTGCTTGCTATAATTTTTTACAGTGTAATTAAAGTAAATTTTGCTTGACTAACATGGGTGATGGGTCCCCTTTAAGCTGTCTGTGATGTAATAGTTCCAGCCATTTTGTTATCATGCACCGCACTAACATCACAGTCTGCCCCCTTTGTCACTACCCTCTGCTGGCTGGTAAGTAGTTTTTAAAAAGGTGACAAGCCTAGCTGTGGTACCCAGATTTGCCCAGAAAATAAGAAGGTCAGATAAAAAAGTAAGCCTGTGTCCAGCATTATTCAGCAATAGCACCTTTAAAACTTTGCATTTTGTCCAATATTCTGCTGAACAGTTAAATGCTATGTTAATACTATGGAAAAGCACAATTTTGTAAGTGTGGGGTAAATGTATGGCAGATTGAAGCTCAGCACAGGTTTTTTGCATTTAGTAATAGTGATGGGCGAATTTGCACCGTTTCGCTTCCCTGAAAAATTTGCGAATTTCTGCTGGCGTCTCGTTTTTGACGGCGGCGCCCGTTTTTGACGCCGGCGTCCGTTTTTTCGGAAAAAAAATTGACGCCGGCGAATTTTCAGGGCCATTTCGCGAATTTATTCGCTGGCTGCGAATCGCGCAAATTCGCACCTGGCAAATAAATTCGCCCATCATTATTTAGTAATAACCTATAAAATGCCAGTATCAGAGAACAGTGCCTCCACCTGCAATTTACTTGAATTCCTTAGCCAGTTGTAGGGGTGGTACTGATGGGTAGTGTGATAAGATGCAATTTCAGGTAACTAATTTGCAGTTCACTAGCAACTGCTTAAATTGGTAGGGCTGTTACAATTACTGCTATTGGGCATTTCAGTTGGTTATTTGTGAGGGATTCTTACATATTCTAAAAGCTCTATATTATTTATTTTCAAGTAAAGTCAAAGGCGTTTAAAGGCAGTCATAAGGAAATGTTTTTATTTAAACCTCCAAGTAAAAGCTGGTATGTCAACAGGAGAGGCTTGGTAAGGTCTGGACTCTGGTATGGTCAAAGCTCAATTATATGGCTACTGGCCTCTTACCAACTGGCTAAGCAGTAAGGGCTTAGTGTTAAGTATGACAAGGGCACTAAGCAATTGTCTGGATTCTTCAACAGCTGGTATTTTTTTAAGAGGAGAATGAAAGCAGACCCTCTCTTTAATGTACACCCCAGTAGCTCAATTGACAGGTCTGACATGAGCCTGTGGGGAGCTAATGGAGAGTGGAACAAATATGCATATATTCATGTTTTTTGCCGGTTCTGCCCCATGTACTGTAGCTCCTTACATGTCAATGCTGGTCAATGAAGTTACTGGGGTGTGCGTTTAAGAGTGGATCTGCTTTACTCCTCCTCTTAAAAAAATACCACAGACAATACCGCGAACAATTGCTTAGTGCCCTTGTCATTATACTTAACACTAAGCCCTTACTGCTTAGCCAGTTGGTAAGAGGCCAGTAGCCAGATAGTTGAGCTTTGACCTTACCAGACTTTCCTCCAAAAAAAAAAGTGGAAGAAAACAGACAATCCTCTTAGTGTGCCCTTGACTTAATACCTAAATGGTCTTAGACCATTTCACCCTACGCTACTAACGTTAAGTTAGTTCAAAGCACATCTTATGGCCTCTAACTGCCACAATCCAGCCACACCCATGCCTGAAGCATGGGTCCTATGGGATCTCCATATTGTTTTTTTTAAAATTGCTCTCCATGCCACCGGATACAATGACCCAAGGATCAAACTGAAGGCATTCAGCATAACAAATACTGTATGTCCGGCGATCCTACACGTGACTCACCAAAATAATAAGCAGGTTTTAAACCTCAAATATGCAATTTGTTCAAATAATACACATATCAAAGGGGAAAACTATACAGGTTATTTGAACTTTATGGCCAGGGTTGACTAGCAGATCTTGCAAAAAAAAAGTTTTTTGATTTCCCCTTAGGTTATTAACTCCTGAGGATGATGAAAAAGCAAATTGGGTACACCTAATTCTTTAGCTACATTTGCATAGTGATTAATGCGAGTGTTTGTGACCCAGTTAGAAGATGTGTGCATGTTTGTGTGCTAGTTATTATTAACAATGACAGCCTCATTTATATTCTTCCAACTTCCTAAATGAAGGGCATTTGTACTATATTTTCTTTGTCAGTTTGAAGTCAAATTCTATAACTTTGCTCTTTGCACCGGAATAAAGGGAATGTACAGCAGGGTTCTAATAACAGCTGAAGTTAGTTTAGAGTTGCTTGTTACTTACAGTTTCTATAGAGAAAACTGTAGCAGTTTGGGGGGGAACTGGTATCCGTTATGATGAGCTCATTCAGGCTGGTAGTAACTAACTTGTCATTTCTGTGATGTGAACTAAGGTCACTGAGGGTTTCCCCTTCATACACACAGGATGTGCAATTTGTTCAGAATTCTAGAGATGACACTAAAATCTTTGAATTACCTATGAATCACTACTTACCATCAAATTAGCTACAAACAAACACTTATTTTTCTATTATTTTAAAGTGAAAAGTTTTCCCACATGGGGATTTTTAACCTCCATGGAGCACCAAGAGTTCATAGAGCACATCATGCCACGCATGTAAAATGTGTGTTTAAATTGTAATTGACCTTTAAAGGGCAATTTTGGTGCCCAGATGTGGAGTTAGAAAATAATAAATGTTATGTGGCATTGTAAAGTAAGTAAACTCCTAGAGGTGCTTATTTGTGTTTAGTAATAATGTGCTTTCTTCTACAGCAATTTATAGTACTGTTTTATTAGGCAAAATGGATGAGATTCCATATGCCCTTTTTGGAGCAAGTATGGCAGATCTTAAATATGGAATAATATATGTATAAATAAGATATATTTAATAACATATGTAACACTTTCTTGGCCTATTCTGCCAATTAGGAGTTAAGGGTGACCAGCTAGGTAGTGAGCATGGGTTACATTGCGAATCCTCACCCAGGGTAGAGCCTTCGCCAATTGGAAGCTTCCCCTTTAAAATGTAGGTGAACTACAACTCACAGGCATATAAATGTAAAAATAGAATAAGGGACGCCAGGAGGTTCTTAGATAGTAAAACAGGAGCACAGATTTATTATGCCAGAGGCAAATGACCACAGGTTTACTTACAAAGATGCATAGAACACAGCAGGTGGAATCACTTTGGACAATATAAGGCTCACAGTCAGACAGAAGCGACTCCCAAAGGATATTGCAGATAGGTGTACATCAATTCCCAGTTTAACCGACGTTGCCAGTGAGGGGATCGGGATCAATCAGGTAGGGTACAGGTAGTCCTTTGCTAACCTAGATAGCAAGTTCCCTGCTCTAAAGGCAAACAGGCCTTGTGGGAAGCTACTTCCTCCTACAATCCTTGTTGGAGCGACAACTGCTCTTTCTGCTACACCTCTCTGTCTTACTCTCCTAGAGAGTCTATAACAAGATCTTACTATATTAGCTGTTCCTCGTTCATGGGGTTATCTGGTCCCTGACTTAGCACCAAAGGTGTCAGGTCCCTCTGGGGTAAATGCTTACTGGGGCCTATGGTGATCCCAGGCTCAATAGAGATCACCTAGCAGCAGCACCAGGAGCCAAAGAGGAAGAGGACACTCCCTGCACAGCACTATATAGCAGTGTGGCAGGGGAGTGTCATTACACTCTTTGTCCAATAGGTGAGAGTGTTACACTTTACCAGTTAGAAGGGCTTGGCCCAATAACAAGGGAAAAGAGAACTACATACAAAAGGTAGGGGATTAACTCTATAGGGATAGGATATCCTATAGGTCCCTACACATATTATATATGAATATAATAATATCATGTATTGCACTCTATTAAAGGCATATATAATTAACTGTGCAAGCAGTTTTTAGTATCATAAGTTTATTTGCCACATATTTCATTTTTTGTATTCATTTATGGATGTTAAAAAAAAGACCTCAGGCTGCTTTGAACCTTGACCTATTTTTGGTATTGCCAACATTTGCATATAGGCCGTCTTGTCTCATAATTAGGTAACTGATATATGAAGATATGTAGTGCATTCCCCTGAATGTCACTGATACAAGAGAAGTGTTAACCTCAAACCTCGTCATAATTGACCTCCATCTGTGTCTTTATGGAAAATGCAGAAGAAATTCCTTTAAACATTCCCCTAATATTTCACTCTAACTAACCCAACATTCCACTGTTTTGAGGCAGGGGACAAAACTGCATGGGGATCCTTTGTGTTCTCTTCCATAACAAAGGGCCACTAATATGATCTTGCAACGCAAACAAACTGGCGATCTGGGCAGCTAAGTGGCAAATGAGATTCAATGTTGATAAATGTAAAGTCATGCACCTGGGATGTAAAAATATCCAAGCCACTTATACCCTTAATGGGACTGCACTAGGCAAATCCATTATGGAAAAGGACCTTGGAGTCCTTGTAGATGATAAACTTGGCTGTAGAAAGCAATGCCAGTTGGCAGAATCAAGGGCAAATAAGGTCTTAAATAATAAGGTATTAAAAGTGGCATAGAGTCACGGGAGGAGGGGGTCATTCTTCCACTGTATAGAGCACTTGTAAGGCCCCATCTATAATATGCCATACAGTTTTGGTCTCCATCATTCAAACAGGACATTATTGCATTAGAGAGGGTACAGAGAAGGGCAACTAGGCTGGTGAAAGGTATGGAAAATCTTAGCTATGAGGAAAGACTGGCCAAATTGGGGATGTTCACGCTGGAGATGAGGCGCTTAAGGGGAGATATGATAACTATGTATAAATATATAAGAGGATCATATAATAATCTCTCTAATGCTTTATTTATCAGTAGGTCTTTCCAGCTGACACAAGGTCACCCATTCTGATTAGAAGAAAAGAGGTTCCGCCTAAATATTCGGAAGGGGTTTTTTACAGTGAGAACTGTGAAGATGTGGAATTCTCTCCCTGAATCAGTTGTACAGGCTGATACATTAGATAGCTTTAAGAAGGGGTTGGATAGCTTTTTAGCAAGTGAGGGAATACAGGGTTATGGGAGATAGCTCATAGTACAAGTTGATCCAGGGACTAGTCCGATTGCCATTTTGGAGTCAGGAAGGAATTTTTTTCCCCCTCTGAGGCAAATTGGAGAGGTTTCAGATGTTTTTTTTTTTGCCTTCCTCTGGATCAACTGGAAGTTAGGCAGATGAAAAAAAACAAAAAACTAAAAGGTTGAACTTGATGGATGTGTCTTTTTTCAACCTTACTTACTATGTTACTATGTAAAGGCCTACAACTCCTATGATAAAAAATAAAATCAGAAAAACTGTCATGGTTCAAGAGCCCTAAAAGTAAGCAAAACATGCAAGAAATAGCAGGAACAGAAAATACTTATCCTATAGGTACCAAGAGCCATGTGCCATATAAGAGCCATATATGCAAAAATATATTACCACCTGCATTAGCAAAGTCCAATGCACATCCACCACCAATGCTTTTAATGTCCTATAACACACAATAGAGATGAATGTCATATTTATGTACTATATATTTATTATGATATAGTGAGTGTTATATAGTTATTTATGTGCTGGCTAAACAGATAAGTAGCTGTCCTTGAAAAGCAAATATCTTTCCAGAACAGTCTCTTTACCTTTAAAGAAAAATCTTAATTGAGGTTGATATGATGGGACCCAGATTTATAGAATATCATAGATTATATATTAATAACTACTATCTGTAAATAGCCTGCACCTGCAACTGACTGGGATTAAAAGTTAAAATTTAATGCAGGACCCATTCCATTCATAATTGATACACCATAATTTAGGGGCAAATTTACTAACCTCCGAAAACTTGCGTACATTCGCCGGGACAACGCTAATTCACTAAAATCCGAAGTTGCCGAATGCTGGGGAAGTTGCGCTATCGTTACTGCTCCAAGCAGAGCGAAGTTGCCTAATTTGCATACGGCGGGAAGTTAAAGTTGAATGGACGTATATGTTGCAGCAAATACATTACACTACACAAGCCCGGGAAACCTTAATAACCTTAAGAAAATAGACTTGTTATATTGCCCTACACATGAGCCAAATGAATAGTTTTTGTGCCATGTGTTAGGAAATGTAGGGGGGAAGCCGGTTACCCCCAAAAAATGTTACCCTCATTTTTAGCCTATCATCCTGAAAAAGGAAAAGACGCTAGCGTTTTTTGGGACTTTTCAACTATTTTTTTAGGAACTCCTATCTACTCTATTGCACTTCGCCTGGTCTGAGGTGGCAAAGGCAAGTCTGGTGCAAGAGGTAACGTTCAGTAAAATCTGCATCTTAGTGAATTTGCGTAGTTATGTCCATTCGCCAGATCGCAAATTTGCCTGCCATTAGGGAGCGAAGTACTGCTAGAGTCTATCTCCTTCACTAGTGAAGTTACGCCAGTGACCATTAATAAATTGGCAAAGTTCCGTAATGATGTCACACTGGCGAATTTTCGCCAGTATTAGTCACTTCGCCCTTTAGTAAATTTGCCCCTTAGAGTGGGTACATAGGTTATTTTTTATTAAACCCCATGCAAGACAACCTCCTATGGGTACAAGTGCTACAACTGTATGGCTACTGAACAAAAACAATATTTATATAATTAATATGCCATAGGTGTTCCTGTATTTAAATATACTGAAAATTTGAGGAAAAAGTGGGCATTTGATTGCACCCTTGGCCCCCATGAATTGTAAAACAGTAATATCCTAGTCAATGCGGCGTTTTATTGTTTGGCCTAAACTTATAAGAAAAGTAAACTAGCATTTTTTTGCTTTAAATCCAAGTTAATTTGCATCTCAGTGCTATGCTACAATAAGTATTAACAAGGGGGATAATAATGCTTATTTATTAATATACAGCTATGCCCAATACAGCATAAAATCCAAGGCAAGTATGAACTTCATTTATCAAAAGAAAAATGATACAGAAAGCAGAAACCTTCAGTATGGGCACATTTTATTTATTAGAAATTTGGTTATACATGATCCAGCACAAAACTCACAGTATGTAATAATGTTATTTTTAATTAGTAAGATTATAAATGATGCAGTTCAAAACACACACAGCATGTTAACATTTTATTTAGCTATAATTAAGTTATACAAGATGGAGTATAAATGCACAGCATATAAAACTATTATAGGAGGAACAGAGTTGGTAAAACAGAACACACATAGGGGCAGAGTTATCAAGGGTCGAATTTCGAAGTGCAAAAAACTTCGAAATTCGACCATAGAATAGGTTACTTCGACATTCGAAGTCAAAATATTTTTAACATCGTACAATCGTACTACAATCGCACTTCGAATCAAATGATTCAAACGATTTAATCGTACAATCATACGATTTCACTTCGACTTCTGAAAACGTAGCCAAATGTTGGCTATATGTTCTAGGAGGTCCCCACAGGCTAACATAGTAATTCGGCAGGTTTAAGGCGGCGAAGTCGAAGTTTTTTAAAGAGACAGTACTTGGATTATCGAATAGTCGAATAGTCTAAGTATTTTCACTTCTAATCGAAGTCGAATTTAGGCCTATTCGATGGTTGAAGTACCCAAAAAATTGTTTGAAGTTTTTAACTTCGAAAATTCACTTCCATCCTTAGTAAATCTGCCCCATACTGTGATAACTATTTCAATTTAATAAAGTTATTATATATAGTGCATGTACTGTATACAATACAGCAGATATATATGATGCATACGACCAAAGCACATTTATGAAAAATAGCTTTTTATATTGCGCTTCAGACCTTGCCATGTGTGTAATTTGTCATTTTCTGGAGCATTTTCTGGCATGTTGCATTTTTTAATATTCTTTAGGCAATGATGTCCCAATATAGAATTTATATTTGCATGCCAGTGTCCCTAAATTGTACTTCATTCAATTATTATGGTTTTGAACTTGTTTTAGACACATGTTAAGATTTGCCTGTGCATAAATCTTGGTTACAAATTGACAAAAGATTGTCGGTAGAAAGCAGTGCAACCTGTTAGCTGAAAAAAAAATAGCAAGAATCATTTCTGCCCTTTAACATTTTTATAAAGGCCTATCATGAACCTCTGATCTCATTCATATTAACTGTCTTTATAAATGGTGTATTATAGGTCAGAAAACATGCAATGCTGATGGAAAATGTTAGAATAACAGACTATATGACAATGCAAATATTGTCCTAGAAGCAGCTGCCAATGAGCTTACTTTTGACAGGAGAGGGTAGGTAAGAAGTCTAAGGGGGTTATTTACTAAACTCCAAATGCAAAAATCATGAAAAATTTGTGGGTTTTTTTATATAAAATCAGACTTTTAAAAAATCTAAATTTTTTCAGAATTTATTAAACCCTAAGGATGGAAAAGTCAGAATCTGAAAATCCGGCATCTCAGACCTGTCGAGGTTGCATATAAGTCAATGGGAGAAGACCCAATGATTTTTTGATGTGCGCTGGGTTTCATGCAATACCCCGAAGTTTTCGGATAAAAATTCAGAAAAAAACGTGAAAATCAGATTTTGTTACCGCAAAGCAAGTTTTCGGGAAAATTTAATAATAAATAAGCGTAAGCTTTAAGAAGGATAGGTCATGTCAGACGAATTTGATTGCATTTTATGATGTGGTAAGTAAGATTCTGGATAGTGGGGGGGCAGTAGATGTGATCTATTTGGATTTTGCCAAAGCCTTTGATACTGTGCCCCACAAATGACTGCTTTCTAAACTAAGGTGTGTTGGGCTTAATGAAGTCGTTTGCACATGGATAGGAAACTGGCTACAGGATCGGGTACAGAGGGTAGTTGTTAATGGGACATTCTCTACTTGGAGTAAGGTTCTTAGTGGGGTCCCCCAGGGCTCAGTATTGGGTCCACTTTTATTTAACTTGTTCATTAATGACTTAGGGGAGGGTGTTGTAAGTAATGTATCAGTGTTTGTAGATGACACAAAATTATCCAGCCCAATTAATTCCATCCAGGATGTGGCATCCTTGCAACATGATCTTGACAAACTGGCAATCAAGGCAGCTAAGTGGCAAATGAGATTCAATGTTGATAAATGTAAAGTCATGCACCTGGGATGTAAAAATATCCAAGCCACTTATACCCTTAATGGGACTGCACTAGGCAAATCCATTATGGAAAAGGACCTTGGAGTCCTTGTAGATGATAAACTTGGCTGTAGCAAGCAATGCCAGTCAGCAGCATCAAGGGCAAATAAGGTCTTGAGCTGTATTAAAAGGGGCATAGAGTCAAGGGAGGAGGGGGTCATTCTTCCACTGTATAGAGCACTTGTAAGGCCCCATCTAGAATATGCAGTACAGTTTTGGCCTCCATCACTCAAACAGGACATTATTGTATTAGAGAGAGTACAGAGAAGGGCAACTAAGCTGGTAAAAGGTATTGAAAAGCTTAGCTATGAGGAAAGACTGGCCAAATTGGGGATGTTCACGCTGGAGAAGAGGCGCTTAAGGGGTGATATGATGACTATGTATAAATATATAAGGGGATCATATAATAATCTCTCTAATGCTTTATTTACCAGTAGGTCTTTCCAGCTGACACGAGGTCACCCATTCCGATTATAAGAAAAGAGGTTCCACCTAAATATTCGGAAGGGGTTTTTTACAGTGAGAGCTGTGAAGATGTGGAATTCTCTCCCTGAATCAGTTGTACAGGCTGATACATTAGATAGCTTTAAGAAGGGGTTGGATGGCTTTTTAGCAAGTAAGGGAATACAGGGTTATGGGAAATAGCTCATAGTCCAAGTTGATCCAGGGACTAGTCCGATTGCCATTTTGGAGTCAGGAAGGAATTTTTCCCCCTCTAAGGCAAATTGGAGAGGCTTCAGATGGGTTTTTTGCCTTCCTCTGGATCAACTGGCAGATAGGTAGTTGATAAAAAAAAAAAAAGGTTGAACTCGATGGACATGTGTCTTTTTTCAACCTTACTTACTATGTTACTATGTAAAAAACCTGAGCGGATTTGATCGGAGTTTGTAGCAGACATTATTGAGACAAATTCGGACTTTAATTATAGATGCAAGAGGATTTTCCAATGAGAGTAAACCCTACCAGTGCTATATCAGTAATTCTGATTAAACAGCAGGGACCAGAGTGCACAAAGAGCAGGTAAGAGAGTTCCTGAATGATCCATATCCTTTCATTGGCACTATAGAGCACATTTACTTTCGTATGCTAGCATGGATGCTGCAAGACTACAGCTTCCAGCATGCCTCATAATATGTTGGAGCACACTGGGACTTGTAGTTTAGCAATATTTGGATGAAGCAACATGGCCATTGATGGTTTATTTTTTCTCTAAATCATTCATGTGTTGTGGTTTTGCTGCCACGATCTGCACCCTAAATCCAGAACCAGTGCTAGGCTCCCTGGTCTCGGCTCTCGTTTCTGCCTTTAACAGCCACCTTTCACATCGGGAGGAGCCCTCAGCTAATTGGATGCCACCAGGTCTTAAAAAGAGAGGAGCCAATCAAAGGTTCTGGACGAGGAAAGGGGCACGGTTGTTAGCAAAGTTTTGGACGGAAGATACAGTTCTGGGAATAGACAAAGCGTAGCCAGACGGGCTGGGTCGGTGCAGGCGGATTTCAAGCAAGGTCAGACAGGCCGAGTCAGTGCAAGCAGGGTTCAAGGGTAGTCAGGCAGGCAAGGGTCAAACCAGAAGAATCAGAGTAGTCAGGCAGGCAAGGGTCAATAACGATGGAATCAGAATAATCAGGCAGACAAGAGTTAGGATACACAGAATTCATGATAGTCAGACAGGCAGGATCAGTAACAGGAATCAGACAGGCAAAAATGCACCCAGGAAACAACGAGTTTGACCTAACAATGGGCAATGAGTTTGAAATCAAAGCCCCTTTAAATTTCGCACCACGGCGTGACAATGTTATGGCGCCGGCAACATTGCGCACATAAAAAACCCAGAAGTGCACGCCCTTGCCCTAAGGCAGACCGGCGCAAGCGACAGAAGAGGAACCATCCTGCGGCGGGTGTCCCCACCTGAGGTGCAGCGGGCGTCCCAGCCGGCCCACTAGACCACCAGGGTGAGTGCCCCTTACATTTGCCCATAGAAGTACTGTATAATAAATCAGTTTTATCTTATTGAAAGGCATGACAAATAGTCTGTTGCTTGCCTCAGTTTAAAGGTAAACCATCCCTAAGCAATAGCAACAGGTATCAGTGATATAAGCAGAACACAACCTAAGAATCCCACTCTAACCTGTTCCTTAGTCAATTCAAACATTACAGATACAAGAAGAGTTTCCGATGAGACTCTACAAGGCTATGTTTGTCATCTGTTTTCAAACATGGTGAAATAACTATACAGTTTTTGCTTGTAGATGTTGCAATATAATCAAACATCAGAAGGGTAGATAAAGCGCTCTTAGGTGTTTAGAGCTATCAAATATGTTAAGTACTTCCAGCCCCCGAAAGCATAAACAAGAACAAATAACAGGATACCAGGTGTACACAGTACAATGAGCATTCATTGGCAGTAAATATGCTGCTGGCCCTGTAGAGCTGGTGTTAAGTTTTATCAAATAGTGTTGCTTTAAACAAAATCCAGCCCTAAAGTTTAAACCCTGTTGAGTTTTATGAGTTTTGGAACCGGTTATCCAGAATGCTCAGGGGTTTTCTATATTATGGATCTTTCTGTAATTTGGATCATCATACCTTAAGTCTACCATAATAAGATTTAAACATGAATTAAACCCAATATGATCATTTTGCCTTTAATAAGGATCAATTATATCTTAGTTTGGATCAAGTACAAGGTACTGTTTTATTATTACAAAAGGAAATCATTTTTAAAAATTTGGATTATATGGATAAAACGGAGTCCATGAGAGATGGCCTTTCCGTAATTTAGAGATATCTGGATTATGGCTTTCTGGACAGAGGATCCCATACCTGTATCCCTTCTGTGATGTACAAATTAGTGGGGCTCATTTCTAAACTTTGCGCAGTACAGAATGATTCACACAGTAAAAATATTTGCCCTACGCTTGGTTATATTTATAAATCTGGCTAAGAATGGTGTATTTAATGTGCAAACGGAATTGCAAATTTTTATTTATCCATAAGGCTTTTTAAATAATTGCAAATATTTATGCACACACTCTGCGTTTGCGTTACTCCAGAACTTTGGCAGCGGAGAAAATATTCGCAAAACAGTTTTCACAAAGTGAGAATTTAAATTACTGTCAACGCTCTTTTCGTGGACAATGACCTCGCACAGTCGCAAGCATCCATCTCATTTGCGAATGTTTCTCAGAAAACAGAAAGACGGGCACAGCAATGCAATATTTTAGAGGTCAGGAAAAAACACGGGCAATGCAACCATTTGCGAATAAATATGCGTTGCGCAAACTTTATAAATGACCCCCAGTGTCTTCTTATATTGTAGCTAATCTACTCTAGCTACTCTAGCTCAGAACTGCAAGGATATGGCATTTATAAAATGACACTGCATCATGCATTATATTTAACTTGTGCAGATGTCTGAAACAAAGAGAATAATAAACTGATGAATCTGATTGTCAGCAGTAGTAAAATCAATATGCAGAAAGAACAGAGACAGGCTTCTATCTTCAGGTTGGAAATATTAAAAGTGCTATAAAAGCAGAAAGACTGTGACTGAACTAGGACCGTCCATGAACTTCCAATTTATTGTGCCTATTTTTATTTTAAAATACCTTGACTAACAATTGTACCTCCCATAATTGTCTATATTTTTAAGGTTGTGCTCCTTTAATTTTGTTTCCCTACAGTGATTAAGCAATAGCATCTCAAACATAACCAACTGATGAGATGTGAATGAAATCAATTAAACTGTTAACTGAACTGTATAGTTGGATGTGTTGCTGACATACCCATGTGTCCATCATTAGCCAGCTGCCTGACACTTCGCCTCAGGTCCCCAGATTTTCCATAATTATTTTCTATATTTTGGTCAAAGTTAATGAACTGATTATATTACGACCAAGTACAACTTTGTAGAAAAGAGTTTTTTTCTGTTAGTTGCAACTATTTTTTATGTGAATAGAACTCGATAAACCTTGGTTTTAGGACACATATTTTGAAGACCTACTTGCAGATGTTCAAAAGGATTATTTCAATACAGAAACATTAATACTACCTCTCTTGGAATTTGGGTTTTTTCTAACTAATTGTGTAGTTGCACATACATATGTTTTTATTTCCTAACCAAAGTGCTGATGTCTTCTTTAAATATATACGTTTGTACAGAACCTGAAAGTTGTGTACAGCATTATAGAGGAATGTTGTCCATCAGCCTGTCAATGAAAGCCATTTCTAGGTACATCCAAGAAAAAGCCATGGATGAGAAGAAACTAGCAAGCAGTGTGCACTGTAGTGAGTGAGGAACACATAAATGCACAAATTGCTTTATTACCCGAGTGAAATTCTGAGACAATCTGCAATTGGTTTTTATTTTTTTATTTGAAGACTTTGAGATATTTAGCACTTTATTCATCACATCTTCAATTGTCCAGCGGTTTCAGCAATCTGGTTACTAGGGTCCAAATTACCCTAGCAACTATGCCTTGACTTGAATAAGTTTGGAATATGAATAGGAGAATAGAAGAATGCCTGAATAGAGAAATGAGAAATAAAAAGTAGCAACAAAAATAAATTTGTAGCCTCACCGAGCATTCATTTTTTAGATGGGGTCATTTGAAAGCTGGAAAGAGACAAATAATTTAAAACTATAAAAAAAAAGGGAAAAATTAAGCAATTGAAAAGTTGATTAGAATTATTGATTATGAAATACTAAAATTTGGAATTGTTAAGTATAAAAATAAAATGTAATGTATAAAGGCTGGAATGACTGGATGCCACATAATAACCAGAACACCACTTCCTGCTTTTCAGCTCTCTTGGTTTCCACGGATTGGTTACCAGGCAGTGACCAATTGGTGACTTGAGGGAAGGCCATATGGCTCATAACTGTTTGCTTTTGAATATGAGCTGAATGCTGAGGATCAATTGCAAACTCACTGAACAGTTATGTCCTATGTGGCCCCCCTTCAACTTGCTGACTAACTCAGAGTTAGAGATCTGAAAAGCAGGAAGTAGTGTTCTGTTATTTGAAAAAGAGGCGAAAGATAGTAAAAAGCCCCCACACTCTCCAAATAATTAAATAACTTAATATTTAAATTATACCGTGACCCAATCAATTAATAAAGTTAAAGTGCTTGTGCTGTTGATGCAGATGTTCTGTTATGTTAGACATCCAGTCACTCCAGCCTTTATACATTACATTTTTGACTGACTAACTATATTAGATACATTCTTTTATTTTGCACAGGCTATCTATTAATCCAGTTTTTATTTTTACACCGAACTGTTCCTTTAAAGCTGAGCCACCCATTTAAAGACACAATCCATGGCAGGAGTAACTTCTTATGTTTTCTTGTAACCTGTGCAATGGGTATCCATAAATCAATTCCATGGCAGGCATTAACCTGTTCTTAGCATGCTGTCACAGGAATATCTGAGGGTCCTTTAAAATGGACACCATTTCCTGGTACTAGACTGCAGTAATATATGGATTACAAGCTATTACTTTGATTTGTAAGCCTAAAGGGTGCAAAGGGGATATTAAGAAAAGGTTTCTGGAAGCAGAACAACAACATTAGGCATATTCATGTCACCTAAATGGATCGTTCCTTATAGTTCTTTGATACCTTGCTTGCAAATAATTTTTCATTCCAGTATAATTTCAGGATCCAAATTTGTGAAATTTAGGTGAGTGATGTTGTAAAGTTTACTTGTTGGAATACAACATTTCATGTGTAATTAACCTAAAATTATACTTCCGGTACTTTAGCCAACTTTATTATGCAACCAGAATATAATTTTTCTCCATTTAAATAAAGAGCCATTTTTAACAATGACCTATTCTTGAAGCTCTCTTTATTTTCCTAGCAATTTATTGTACTGATAAACAATCAGTTCCTAATTCTGGCTATATAAAGCATGTTAATCAAGAAACGTCAGTGGGACAGTTTTCTTAATTTACACTAGAATTTTCATTATTTCTAGTTCTGGTAACAATAACTAAAATGTTGTGTAATCATAACTCGAATGATTTTTAGTGGTGTAACCTGCCCACAATAGATGCCTACGCAGAATTTTTTTAATTCAGCACAGATTTGAAATGCAATGCTCCAATTTTATATATATAGATTAATTAGTGGGATTTCTACGCACAAAAACAGCTTATCATGCCAAATATCATAAAGAAAAATCCCAATGCAGCAATGAATTCTTTAGTGATGAAGGTTTATTGTGTACAGGTGCTTTTGCAGTTTTTGAAGAGTACAGCGCCCAACAGAGATAGAATACATAGCCGACAAGGTTGCTTTAAAACTTGCATTCATGGTTTAAACACTGTTTACATTGATTGAATCAATATAGACTTATATTGCACCATGTGAAATTTAAAATATCATATTTGTTTGAAGAAACAATGTTGCTTTTCCTGTTCTAAATGAAAAGAATATTAATACTAAGCAATAGTTACAGGTCTTGTCTGGTAACAAAAAGCACTTTAGTGCTTGGCATACATGCCACAGTAGAAAGATCCAAACAACATGTATACGGGCGCAGTGCCATACACACAGATGGTCATATGAGCAAGCAGCCAAGACATCATGTTTGTGCATAAAGATCAAGGGTGGCTGCTGGGGGCATGACTTTGAGCACTGCAAACACTTCTTGCCCAGTAGTTTGTAGTATAAAATATATACCAATAAGCTCTTAAAAGTGTTTATAAATCAGGCATTTTTTATTTTCATCCATGCATGAAAACAAACTGCTCTACATTTCTTATCTCATAGACCAGTTGCCAGTTGAGGCACTTGAACATAAACTTACTATGGAGCAAAATAGTCTTTTAAAGTTTACTTTACATGGCAGTGCAGGCCCAAATATCAGTTGATAAAGTGAGCAAGCTTTCTGAAATCCACTTTATATTCTATTTTAAATAACAGTTACCTGTTTCTTCAAAAAGTATGAATAAATGCCATTTTCTATGCTGAAATCTAGCTATTTAACAGTTCTTCTCTTTCTGCGTCATTTGAAATCCTGGCAGGGAAGGAGGGACTAAAACACTGATATTACAAATTGTAATAACTACTCCACAGCCTACAGACAGCATGCAGGAACTACATAACCCACAATGCATTGCACTATGATATTTCATTCCTTATTGAAATCACATGTGCAAGGAATTGTGGGGTTTGGAGGATGCAGGCTGAGGACAGATGGCTGTTGATACTAAGTAACAGTAGTCAGCCAGCTCAGCAAAGTAGTCAGATAGATCAGCAGGAGAGCAAAGGGCTAGGCTTAGGGAATTGTCAGAAACCACTAAAAATCATGAAAAGTCTGCATGTATTTTTAAATGATGTATATTGCAAAGTTGCTTGAAATTACTGTATGTTTACTTTAACTAGACTAATTCTGAACTTTTTTATCCAATGAAATATAATCTATTTAAACAAACAGACCCTAATTACAGTATGGAATAAAAAGAGATTATACAGTTTCTTACTGTAAGGCAAGGAAATAAACTGTGTCCTACAAAATAAAACGAAAAACATAACCAGGTGCACAGGACTACACAATAAAGAATTTCACCTGCATCCTGTCTGAACTGACTGACCCATTTACTTATATTTTAGTTCTTTCTATTTCCTTTTTCCTTTTAATGTAGCAGCTACCACAATAACATTAACCTGACGCTGTTACATTAAATTTACTGCTAAATTTATATGAAATCTTGCTTTTGTAGAGATAATACAATACAATACAATAATCCATTAGCTCCTAATACCAACAGCTGGGTATCCTCTTCACCTAAAGCACCCTACAAGCTAAAATGGTGTCCAATCAATTAAAATAATTTTATTGGTATTAAGACCACATGCAATAATACAATATATTAAAAATTATACGCTTCAACAATTTAAAATTAATAAATAAATAAACTAATAATAGCTGCAGTTAAAATTAATTTTGGTCAGAATTCCTACACCTTCAATTTTAATTCATTCTGTATTTACTATAAGTTCATAAATGGAGGTTGTTGATAAGCTAACCTATACTAATAAAGTTCACAATGCATTGGTGCGTGTTGCTGTATATTTATTTAAATGTCCAGTGCCAGTTAAGTTTAAATTTTACATTGGTGAGGGCTGCTTTGAATATAAAGTGCTCAATTCACTTGTTAATTTCCAGAGGAGTTAGTTCAGAGAGAATAAATTCGGCATCGACTCATACGGGGTGTCCCCGTATTGCTATATCTGCACCAGAAAGCCAGGGCCGGAACTAGGGGTAGGCAGAGTACGCACCCACCTAGGGCGCAATCATGGGGGGCGCACTTTCTTTTGTTTTTGAAACCCTGGTTTGCTTGGCCTTTAATAGTTTTCAATTTTATAAACTGCTTGTCCCCTTTTGCACTCCCCACCTCCCCTCTTGGCAGCTGCTAGCACAGGTAAACAGATAATTGGGGCAATATGATGGATTTTGGGCTGCTGCTGGCACAGGTACATATTTGGGGGCAATATGATGGATTTTTATCTTCTGCTGGCACAAGTACATATTTGGGGGCTATATTGTGGACTTTTTGCTTATGCTGGCACAAGTACAAATGGGGCCAACATGATGGCTGCTGGCACAAGTACAAATGGGGCCATATGAATGGTAAGGTGGGAAATGGTAATGAAGGACCGGGTGGGGGTGGGGCACTGCTTGATGCCCTTGCCTAGGGTGCCAAATTACATTGGCTCGGCCCTGCAGAAAGCTTTTACAATCAAAACAGTACAATCTCACCCAAAGCAGCGACCTCCACTTCGAACTTTCTCCCGGGTATTCCAATAGTACACAGCCTTCCTCCGGTCTGCACTGGTTTTCACAGCTCCGCACTTACAGCTTTATAATTCCCTTTATTTGAAGTGCCTGAGGAAGCTGAAACTGACTCAAACGCGTAGCACAAACGAGTGAATAAAAATTGTAGAGGTTAAATAATATAACTGTATTCAGGAGCATGATGTGGTTTGCAGTGGATTGGCACGCTGAAAAAACAGCTGGCATCATTGTGCAAAGGAGGTTGATACCCGGGTGGAAAGCTGTATGTATTGTGAAATACATACAAATCCATCATACAAACCCATTGTGACTGCTTTGCGCTAAATATTTCTATTGTATAGTGTACCTTGCCTAAGAGGTAATACACATTTGTCTGAAAAATGCTGTACAATGTATAGTGTTCCAATACTCATTGCAATTTCTTATTTCTGGTTACATCAAGGTTTCTTGCAGAACAGGAAAAGGCAAATACTTTTTAATAATACTAATGCAATACTAATATTTTTAGACGGTTTTGCATGTCCTCTAAATCAATACATGCATTTACTGGTGAATTTTACTGGTGAAAATTCACCAGCGACAGCTTCACTCACATCGCAACACTTCGCCAGGCGTAGATTCGCCAGGACAATGCTAATTCACTAAAATCCGAAGTTGCATCCAGGGCGCTGAACGATGGCAAAGCAGCCTGTCACCCTGAAAAATTAAAAGTCGCGCGGTTTTCGGGACTTAGAAAATTTTTTAACTATTTTTTGAGGAAGTCCTATCTACTCTATTGCACTTCACATGGTCTGAGGTGGTGAAGGCAAGTCTGGTGCAAGAGGTAACATTCAGTAAAATGTGCATCTTAGTGAATTTGCGAAGTAATGCTCTTTCACCAGAGCAAAACTTTGCCTGGAGTAAGAGTGCGAAGTAGGGCTAGAGTCTATCTCCTTCACTTGCGAAGTTACGCCTGCGCCCGTTAGAAAATCGGCGAAGTAATGAAATTACGTCACGCTGGCGAATAGTCACTTCGCTCTTTCGCCCTTCGTGAATTTGCCCCAAAGAGAGAGACGAGGGAATATTGCAATCTGCAAGCCATACTTCTACTGCAATTCTACAATTGATCTTACATATTTGGTTTGAATATATTTAGCTTGCATGGCATTATATCTGTTTTCTTATATAGAGAAGAACAAATAAAAAAAATCTACAGTAAAAAAATGAAGGGGGTTTATTTAAGGCAAGCATTTCACTTGTGTTAAAGAGAGGGGATAGCTAAACACTTGTAAGCTCAAGCACTTGGATCTTGATGTTAGAAGAATGAGTGGAGCTAAGCTCTGCAGGAAGTATTTAAGTGAAGTAGAGAAAATATTATTATACATTAGTGGAAGCCAAGTAGATTTGGTATCAGGGGTGCATAAATAGCAGAAGTGTGAAGAGGTTTCATGCTGTGTTGCTCACATGTTCTCCTTCTGTTGAGGAAAATTAAGGAAATGCTATTCTAATGTATCGAAAAACAGTTTCTGTATAAAATTGTTTATTTTAACTTTTTATTTAACATTTTGACAGTCAGATGTTATAATTATTTGTTCATTACATGTCGTATGTTTAGGCTGCAAATTACAATCTTTTTATTTTCCTGTGATGTAACAACCAATTGTATTACAGACTGTAATATATGAAATTAAATAAAATAAAAGAGAAAGGAAATGAAAGAAGGTAGAGGGGGAAAGGAGAGGGATTTAGGACTCTTGCCATTTCAAAAGTGCACTCTTCACAAGGTACACTATTTATAACTAGCATATCTATCAGTCTGGGACAATAGCAAAAAAGCAGTCACATATGTTGTATACTTCAAGTTGCAGATCTTGCAAAGATAAGGGGGATTTGGGTTTCACACCAGGATAACCAAGGGGTCAAATTGCATTATAGTTGTCCATTTTATGGTGCATCATTGCAGTATATCCCACAATATCCTCCTTTTAAATTCCAGTAGTGTAGGGGTCTACTATTTTTTAGATAATTTATTTACAATTTTTACAAGATGTATAAATATAGTGAATGAAACTGAAAAACATGCAATTTCAGGAATCTAAATTAATAAACAAAATACTAATACGATACATTTACAAACAACACATAAATACAGCCAGATATATGAATATAATAGTTATTTAAATAAGAACAGAAACGTGTTTTATAACAAATAGGGCCGCACATGTGACTCTTAAAATTTATACAATAAAGAGAGAGTAGAATTGCAAAAAAGTAATGTCAGTAATGTGCATATCTCTTGTGCTTACTGGATCTTATGTAGGCTTGGAAAACATGAAGAATTTGCTTTCTAAAACACTTCCTGACACTTCTTTTCCTGCAGGGCTACATTGCAAGTGTCCACATTTTTGAGCAACCATGGGTGGAATGCTGACTCATCTCAGCAGGAAGCATTCCTTTGTGATTCATAACATATTATTTCACCACTTTACCTGGGAAAAGCATCAGCTGCAGAATTCTCTGCTATATACAACTGTTTTTTGCCCTACAGGGCTAGCTTACCCACTTAACACAAGAGGATTCTTCAATCGGACTTCAGCTAGCTCTTTGTACATCTTGGTCCCTGGAGCTATTAAACATTTCTTCTTGCTAACACTAAAACAGGACTTTGACTTTATTTGCCTTCTAGTATTTGATCATAATGTGATACTCTATATCAGCAAGTTCAAATTGTACAGCAATCCCCCACAGTATTTTAGGCATCAGCCAGTTCACTGATGCCCACTGTATGTAGATAAGTTTGGGATACAATCAATCTAATCTGCTGTCAGAGGACCAGGGGCAACATTATCCTATATAATAATCCTCAAGAATCTCTGCGTCCAGTCCCTGTGTCCGTGGAATTGCGCTACTGCGCATGTGCCCCACGGACCGTTAGCTGCTGGAACTGCGCATGTGCCCCACGGACCGTTAGCTGCTGGAACTGCGCATGTGCCCCACGGACCGTTAGCTGCTGGAATTACCTGTCCGAAGAGAGGATCTGCCGCCTGCAACCTGAAGAGGATCCACCGCCGCCTGAAGAGGATCCACTGCCGCCTGAAGAGGATCCACCGCCGGCGTCTGAAGAGAGGATCCACCGCCGGCATCTGAAGAGAGGATCCACCGCCGGCGTCTGAAGAGAGGATCCACCGCCAGCATCTGAAGAGAGGATCCACCGCTGGCGTCTGACGAGAGGATCCACCTCTGGTGTCTGACGAGAGGATCCACTGCTGTCTGAAGAGAAGATCCACCGACGCTGACTAAAGAGAGGATCCATTGCCGTCTGAAGAGAGGATCCACTGCCGCCAAAGGAGAAGAATAAGCCACCGCCGAGGAAGAAAACGTCACTAAGGAGAAACTGCGTGAAAGGGCCCCGGCGAACTTGACAGGTAAGTCCCCCTGGCCACCAATGTTAACCCCCCCGGCCACCAATGTTAACCCCCCCTGGCCACCAATGTTAACCCCCCTGGCCACCAATGTTAACACCCCCCTGGCCACCAATGTTATCCCCCTGGCCACCAGTGCTACAAAGGGGGCCCTGCCTATTAATGTTACCCATTCTGAAATGTTGGGAAGTATGTGACGACATATGTTCTAGCGCCTGTTAATTTAACGGGCTTAATGTCTAGTGTATTTATAAAGAGCCAACATAACCCATAGCATTGTACAACAAAAGTTTAAACAAAGGTATTGGGTCTGTTATCAGGAAACCCATTATCCACAAAGCTCCTAATTATAGGAAGACCATCTCCCGTAGACTACATTTAATCAAATCACATTTTTAAAATGTTTTTAAAATATACTTTTTCTCTATAATAATAAAACAGTACCTTGTACTTGATGATATAATTAATCCTTACTGGAGGCAAAGAATCCTATTGGGTTTAATATATGTTTAAATGTTTTTAAGTAGATATAATGCATGGAGATCCAAATTAAGGAAAAACCCCTTATCTGGAAAGCCCCAGGTCCCATACATCCCATGCCTCAAGCATTCTGAATAACAGGTCCCATACCTGTATTATTTAAAGTCTTCCATTGCATGGTAGTGGACTCAAATGTTGCTGGAATACAACAACATATATCAACGGTTAATGTATGATGTGAACTGTTGTCCAGAAACATTAGAGCTGTATTTTTAAAGCATAAAGTTAATAATGTTTTCCTCTAGGGCCAAAGGCACAATGAATACAGGTGGATCTTCCAGTTAGAACCTCTTTATAGCTATGACATGACTGGAGCCACACTTGCAGTATTTGTTTCTCTGTGCTTGTCCTCTCCCCTGGATCAGTCTTTTCTGTGCTCAGTTTTGAACACTGTACAGACCTCATAACTTGTTTTATGTCTGTGCGGGTGCTTCATAATTTTTGTCTTGTCTGACTGATTCTGAATCTGTTTGTTCCTATTCTGGTCTCATTTAATCTCATTATTTTTCATGTAATATATATTAGTGATGTGCGGGCCAGCCCTATACCTGGGAGACCTGTGGGTTTACCTGGGGGTTGGGAGGGTTCGGGAAGACCTTGCTACACTGTTTGCAAGCTTTTCTCGACCCACACATCACTACTAAGCATCCAGTAAATGGGCATGAATAAGCCAATATATCAACTTCAGACATTTTTCAATTACTTGGCACATGTAAAGCCGGCCATACACAGGCAGATTTTGTTGCCACTATGAATGATCCTATTGGCTAAACGATTCACCCATCCATGGTAAACAATATGTAAGGAGACTTTCATTTTATCTTTGTTGTGTAGGCTACAAGATCTAACATATATTGACTGATGGCTGAAGGCATGCGCAGTGAAAAATTGTTTAACGATTATCTGATTGTCCCATCCACTGAACGATTTCATAATTTCACTAATTAAATTGTTGAAATGTATCTGATCGACTGCTGGGACGACTATGTTGGAACAATACAATCATTTTCATTCCATCAATGTAACGACAAGTGAGTGATTTTATCGGATCGTGCTAAAATCAGTCGTTTCACACAAAGAATTCTGACAAAGGGGTACTCCCCCGAAACGTTGTACGGGAGAAATCCCTTGAGCAGTTACATGTGCTGGAGTTACTTATGTTCACAAAAAGAAATCTGCCCATGTGTGGTCACCTTTATTCTAAAGGCTGTTTGCAGCTGTTATAAGAACTGCTCAAATACTAGCTTGTGCAGAGTCACATAATTTTCCCTTTTGTTATTATTTTCCCATATTGAGAAAACAAGAGCAAACCAGTATTACCCCTGCTATAATTTCATAATTCTTCTGTAAATATAGAAACCTGTGCTTTTAAAGCTCATTCATTGATGAACACTGAAACCTAATATTTATCATTGTTCACTATAACACAGGTGGCCCAAAAACTGTTATATAGGGGCCTAATGTAATATCTAGAGTAGTGCTGTCCAATTTATATGGTACAGAGGGCCGGAATTTTTCTTATCTACATGGCGGAGGGCCGATAATGGAAGCCAGTGTTAGCCACTCCCTGTTTTTAGACCACACCCACTTTAAACCACACCCATGTTACCGCAAGACCATGTCCACATTAATAGCATACCAAAAAAACAGATGGTTGGTGCCCACTGCAGGGATCAGGGCTGGAACTAGGGGTAGGCAGAGTAGGCAGCTGTCTAGGACACCATCATTGAGGGGCGCACTTTTAAGTCAATTGGGACTACTCCCATTGACTTATATGCAACTTTGACAGGTCTGAGATGCCGGATTTTCAGATTCAGACTTTTCCATCCTCAGGGTTCAATATATTCTGAAAAATGTGTAATTTTTTAAAAGTCTGATTTTATAACAAAAAAATCATGACTTTTTGCTTTCAGAGTTTAGTAAATGTACCCCTTAGTGTGCTGTATCGCCATTTATAGAGCTTCCTGTGATCTTTTCCTCACCAGTTCATTGTTGGGGGAATTTATGACCTAAACAGATTAAAATTCTTCTCAAACTGCTTGCATTTCTTACACAGAATCATGTGCACCACCAAATATTTGCTCATGATTTTGGGTAAGGAGTGATCAAGATAGGCAACACATGAAAACTTTCTCCAGCTATATTGGAGAGGGTGTATGTCCAGTAGGACTTTAATATCCAACCATGCCCAATCTACAGTATGCAGAGAAAACAATGCAGTCATGCTTAATGTTGCTCAAGGCATCTATATATACTAGAACCTGCACCTTGACTTACGTACCCAACTAAGGTGCCCACAGACTGCCCACATGGATGTAACCAATTTGCAGGTATTCTACAGTTACCCAACCCAGTGCACTATTCTACTGCACTTTCTCAAACAGCCAATTGCCCAGTTGTATAAAGTTAGTAAAGAACTGGATGTAAAATTAACTATATGATATTAAGAGCCATTAGAAACTATTTCCTCTATGAAAATCCCAAATCACATTTTTATTTTGTACGTAAATATTTGAAATATCTGGAATGCTTGAACATTACACTTTTTTTTCAAAGTTCTGCCCTTATTTATTTCATGTAAGAGCACATTTGCAATTACACATGTATTTAAGTAGTATGGTTCTTAAATAACTGTCTGACCAGCAAATAAAAAAATTAAATTAGCCAATTCTCTGGTTAGCAAATCAGATTTCTGTGAAGTAAACAATGAGTCCTTTTTTTCATTTGAACTGTTGTGAAAACATTGAAAAGTTCAAAAACATTACTTTTATACATTCAATGATTAATATTTCCATCAGATAAAATAGAAGGTAACATTAAATAAGTTGTTTTTGTGGTTGTTTAACAATCAACTGTGAATTTGTAGATCATGGATTATGATCAGTTAATGTAATACGTCTTTCTTTGTAATTTCCCTTGTGTTCCCCAAAAGGGAAAAAAGAGATGGTGAGTGGGAGGAATAGGAATTTGCAGGTCAGTTTGGGTAAAACTGAAAGTAACCATACATGTAAACAAATGAATCATTACAGATTCTTTTGTTATATTCTAAAACCAACAATTACATTGATAGCTTCAACAATTGTTTATTAAAATGCAATACCCCCTTTATTTTCTCAGTATAATGTAGTTAAGTAACATTTTTATGACATATTGGTAAAGTGTGGGCATATCAAAATCAAATGCAGTAAAATACATATTTTTTTAAGGGAGTGACATATTCCACTGGTGCTTTAGATTAGATATCGTTCCTGTCCTAGAAAATATTACAATCAGAGGCTCTGTAGCAGTCACACACATTACAGTCAATATTACCAGGAACCAATTGACCTGTCTGTATACCACTTGAAAGAATTGAACATAAGTCAACTAATCTCTAGCACCCAATCAGCACATAGTATTTAAAGGTAAACATTTTTATTACATTAACAAAAAATATCTAAACATTGATCACAAAAGTAAGCTGATATTTGTACAAGTGCATTTATATAATTCTTAGTAACATGACAGCTCTGGTTACTCTTTCATTCATCCCTGTTGTACCATGAAATAAGAAGGGTAGCTGAAAAACCTAAATGGCTCATTTTAACTGCCTACAGGTGGATGCCTTTTGTCACAATTTTACCCACATTTTTATATGCAGTAACATTCAGGCTACAAAAGGTGTAGTATGATGCCTACTTATATACTGATCACACCTACCCAGCAAAGAAACAGTGGTAAACTATCGTGACTTTTATCTGTTTATCAGGCATGGACATGATAAACATTATCATTATGGCTGCACTTGATTTATGAAGAGCAAGATCAGCATTTGATTGGCTGCAAGAAACAAATATAGCCATAATTGTTTATTCAAGGCAGCCTGCAATCACATAGTATCTAAAAACAATAAAAGCACAAAAGCGGGAAACTCATTTTACGACAGACTTCTCTTTTTTTTGATACCCAATGCCCACCCATTATTTAGCACTCACATAATCATAAAAATATTTCATTAAATGCAACAAAAAAGCTAAAAAGTCGTATCTGTCCATTTATTCCGGTTGCTGATCTCTCACTCTAGCCTTATCCTATGCGGTAACTGCACCTGCTTGTTCTGTGGACATGTAGTTGAGCAGTTCAGTACAGTAGGGGTTATCATCCCTTTAAAGCAGGCCCGGACTGGCAATCTGTGGGGTTCTGGCAAATGCCAGAGGGGCTGCTATAAGGTGCCATAGAAAGTCATTATTTAGTGGGCTGGTGGTTGGCTATTTAGGCCTCTATGTTTGCTGATTGTGCCTCAGTGTACCTGAAATGCCAGGGCCTATTTTAATTCTCAGTCCGGACCTGCTTTAAAGGGATATTGTCATGGGGAAAAACTTTTTTCAAAATGAATCAGTTAATAGTGCTGCTCCAGCAGAATTCTGCACTGTAATCCATTTTTTTAAAAGAGCAAACAGATTTTTTTATATTCAATTTTGAAATCTGACATGGGGCTAGACATTTTGTCAATTTCCCAGCTGCCCCATGTCATGTGACTTGTGCCTGGAGAGAAATGCTTTCTGGCAGGCTGCTGTTTTTCCTTCTCAATGTAACTGAATGTGTCTCAGTGGGACATGGGTTTTTACTATGGAGTGGTGTTCTTAGATCTACCAGGGAGCTGTTATCTGGTTACCTTCTCATTGTTCTTTTGTTTGGCTGCTGGAGGCGAAAAGGGAGGGGGGTGATATCACTCCAACTTGCAGTACAGCAGTAAAGAGTGATTGAAGTTTATCAGAGCACAAGTCACATGACTTGGGGCAGCTGGGAAATTGACAATATGTCTAGCCCCATGTCAGATTTCAAAATTGAATATAAAAAAATCTGTTTGCTCTTTTGAGAAATGGATTTCAGTGCAGAATTCTGCTGGAGCAGCACTATTAACTGATTCATTTTGGAAAAAAAAAATTTTCCCATGACAGTATCCCTTTAACTTGGAGAAAGTAATTCAAGTTTGTCCAAAACATCACGTTTAGTAGCTTTTTTGCAACAATTAGCTATGTAGTGGCCTTGTCCCTTAATAAATAAGCCTTGTTTTATGCTTTTTGTTTCTCTACCCCTACTTCTTAGAATATTATCAGAATACTGAGTGCATGGGCATAATAAGTCAATCCCTAAATAAAAATTTGCGTAATATAAGAAAACATAATTTTAAGCAACTTTCCAACATACAATAAAGTGATACTGACACTAAAATTTTTCTTTTCAAAATATTAATCTAATTAAAAGTTACATAAAGGTCACTTTTTTGCTGATAGTTCTGCTTTTGTAAGTAATTATTACTTATTATAAGTTCTTAAACCTGACTGTTTTGCCAACCTGACTGTCCCATCTCAGTCTGTCAGTTAGAGTTTCTAATGCTAACCGACTACTGCTGCACAAATATGGCAGCCCCCTCATAGAGGAACATGGGGGTAAAAAAGGTAATGTAAAAGCATCAGGCCAATACTTTTATGACACAATTATAAATTGCATTCAAAGATAATGTTATGATAGGCTGTTTAGCCTACTGATAGCAGAAGGTTTTTACTGCATTATAAACCAAACCACATTTGTACATGTGTTTCCAAAATCCTACTGACGTGAACGATTACAGAAATATAACTCTGACGTGCAGGTAACAGGACAGATATTAAAGAGCTAGTTTCACTATGCCTAATAAACTCTATCTGGAAAGCAAAAGATGATGTGGGTGTTTACATGAAATCTTTGTTTTTGATTTAAGGAGGCGGCAAGGTGATTGCTGAATCAGGTTCAGATGGGTTTACTGAGAAGAGGAGAGTGAGATCGCAGTTCTGATCTTCACTGCATCTCTCCAGGAAGCTGAAAGAAGAGCACGGTTCTTCATCATTCATAGATCACATACCTGCACAAGTGATTTGGATTATTTGCTTAAGATTTGGACAATTATACCAATCTCCTTAGTGGAGGCAGTAAGAAAAAAGAGAGTGGATTGCAATTGTTTGCATATATCACATGTAGTTTTTTTTCCAGGAAAAGTGTTACCTGTTGTAAACCGAACCAGTTTCACTTTCCAGGAACCTCAGTGCAAATCCCATGTGCTGTTTATAACGATCATGTCTGTGTACAACCAATATTTGATGTGTACCCTGGGATGCTAGGTATATCCCTAGTGATTTTTTTTCTGTAAAATAAAACAAAAAAACAAGCAATTTTATTGACCACACAATATTGCTGTACAATATGGTCTGGCTGTTTAAACGTTTTGTTAATAGTCACTGTAATATTCTAATGTGTATACTGTGGTAGAGTGACAAGGAAAAGGTCACTCTAGCCTTTAATTTTTCCCCAATGACTGAGATAGGCTCAGGGAAGGGAGTTGTTAAACAGGGAATCCGTTCTCTGTTTAAAGACCTTAGCAGCCAGGTACTCCATTCCCTAGTTCCAGTACGGAATTGGAGCTCATCTTCCACAGGAAAGCTGACCTGTGGAAAGGCTATTTAAACATAACTGGAATGGGAGAGACTCTCAGCAGGCACAGCAGGTAGGAGACCTGGCTGTGTAAAGAACTCCCAGAGGAAGTGACCGGGACCGTGAGTGCAGGGGCGATCCTGGCCCATCCGCCGCCTGAGGCAGCAGCACTTGCTGCTGCCCCCCCTCCCCCGGAAATTCGCTCTTAAAGTACCAGGAGCAGCATTTTTGCTGCCCCTGGTACCTAGTGGGGCGCTGCTGCCTGAGGCGACAGCCTCAACTTGCCTCATTGGCGAAGCACCCCTGCGTGAGTGGGTCAAGCTGGTGAGTCTGGCTACAAGAGTCAAGGAATCCAAAAAGCTGAGCTCTTTAACAGGAAAAAGTCCTGTGAGTACAGGGGTGAGCCAAACAATACTGTTTTGTTGTGCTGGTCGTCCACAAGGGGCCCAGTCTACCAAGGGACTGCTTCAAAGTGTGAAGGTAGTGCCCAGAAGCTTTATATTTTATGATTTGTTTGTTTTGTTCACCCCTGTGTAAAATTGACTGTTTGTTTAAAAGTGGGAAATAAACCTGTGTTTTCCTTAAAGAGGAGTGTGTCACTGTCAGTTTGCTCCTTTGACCTATGCTGCCTGCCCACTATTGACTAATTTCCCCAAAAGTTATATGTTCAAGCTGCCAGTTTGCCACAATACTCATATAGATGCCTTTGCTCCACAGCAGAACAAGCTGACTATGCACCCTAAGATCCACTCATCTTTGGAAGTTTCAAAGTCTATATATGGCCAACTTAACCCATAGTAACCAATCAGTTATTTTTATTATGGGGTTCTAAAATTAACAGGTGAAAAATTTGCTCCAGCCCAATAGCAACCGATTGACAGGTGGCATCAATGTGTCTGCTGTTTTAAACCAAACATCTATCCCTCTTGTAATAAAAGTTTGTCCAGATGCAGTAACCCATAGCAATCAATAAAAATGTTGTCTGCTGATTGGTTGCTAAAGGAAATTAGACCTGAACAAACATTGATATTAATTGCATAACCCACTATATGACCTGTGGACCATAGGTATGAGCTGTTAAAATGTTAACACTTTTGCCTTGCGACCCAGAGGTCCTGAGTTGGGAACTATCTACAAGGAGTCTGAAGGTTCCCTCTATATGAATGGGTTTACTTCCATTTCTTCCTATATTCCAAAAAAATATATACAAGAGGATTAATCCTGATTAAAATGACCGTGGTGTGTTATGTGAATGTGATAGGGTCCTTAGATCGTAACCTTCCCTGGGAAAGGGACCAATGTAAATGACGGACAATTTCTGTAAAAAGCACTGTGCAAATGGTGTTGGTGCTAAAGCATAACAAATATGAGTATTGATTATGATGTACATTTGCAATTACAATTCCCTTTGATTAGTTCTAGTCCTTTTTAAATGGAGTTCTGTGACTGTACTCCTGATAGGTTGTTTCTAAAGTAAGGGGCAGATTTATCAAAATGTGAGTTTAGAATTACATTTTTTTTCTTGTGAGACCACCTCTTTCACTTTTGTGTTTTTCTATCTAATGTTAAGTTCATGGTATGATTTCCCTTCACTTTGTGCTCTCCATATCTCCCTCTCTTGATTCTTTATTTCTGCTTCCTCTATCTCCATTCTCTTCTTTTACCCCCCTATAATAATCCCCCTATATTCTACGCACCCCTCCATCTTCAGAACTCTGATTTCTTCTCTTTATTGTCTACTTAATTCCCACATTTACATTATTTGCCTCACCTAGGCTTATAATTGTTTTAACAATACTGGCCAATGATTGATAACATTTTTAAGATCCTTTAGAGAACAGACTAGAGAAGCAGATAATGGTATGAAGCTTGCTATTGGATGTATCTTTGCTTACTCCTCCTTATCATTTTAATATTATCATATATGGGGGATGTTTTCTACCACCATTTAAAAACTAAATAACATTTAGTGACTCTACCGGTAAAAAAATAATTGTCATATAATTTTTATAGTTTAGGGGATTTAACTCTTGTTCCGACCTCATGAATCTTATGAAAAGAATGCTAAATAGTTAATTACACACAATATCTACAGTGGTTAGGGCAATAGAATTAGACATTTTTAGAGTTTTTAGTATTTTGAAAAACAGCTATACATTTTTCACCCACATTTCACTAACATTTTAGTGAAATCTCCCCCTAGTGGCAACCACACCATTTGTAGCTTCTAGAAAATTTAACTTTATGGCAGTCCCGCAGACCTGATCATCAAACATAAAATTAAGACCAGATATAAATCTACTCTAAGCCGATTAATAGAATGCTTGTTTCATGTAAAATAATAAAATAATAATAATTGTATTATTCATGTGATAAGAAGCTATTAACCATTTGTATCAGATGAGTTTTGCCACAGGTCTGTGTTATATTATTGCTGTTCAGCCACAAAACCCCTCATTGTGAAGTGATTTACTGAATTACCATGATTTCAGCCAGCATTAACCCCTTTGCTGCTGGGAAGGAAAGACAAAGCACAGGACTATCACATACCCCTAATGTTCATTATAACAACATGAAGGTGAACAAAGCAACAGAGCTGAATTTATTCTGCAATTAAAGTCCCTAATGAAATTATAAATACTAAGTAGTTCAACTCAAGGGAAGTGGTCCTCTACAAATATCACTGCTTTCTCACCCTGTCTCAAAATTAGAGATTAGATTAAAGTACTTTGTTGTGTCACACTCTGACCACAGGTTACATACAGTTCACATTTCCCCTGCACTAATTATCACACACGAGGATGTCATTGCAGTAATCTATGGCCCTCGGGACACTGGGAAACATTTCAGCCTTGACTAATCACACTCGAGGTCCCATTTCTTGTGAGAAAACCTGGTAGAGTAAGTGGAAAATAAGGGATATCAATTTAATACTTGATTAATTAAAATTGCTGTAAAGGTGTCTTTATATTGCAAGACGTGGCTATAAAGTGTCCACTATAAAGATCCCCTCTAGGATGAGCCAACTAGTGGTGATTTAGTAAGGTCTGAACCAAACACAAACACCTTCAGTGTGTTGGTCCACAGATTCATACAGATGAGAATGTCCTCTATAATAAGCCCTCTTAACATTGATCTTGGTGCCCTTTGCTCTTTTGGTTCAGTTAACCAGATGCCATAAAGCTATCATAATAGTGAAAGTGAAAAACACATATGTCACATGCCTATACAGGGTGAGGGTGACCAGTTAGAAAACAGGAGGATCTTCTGGTGGGCCCAAGCAATAATGAACCACGGTAAAGTACAACCCCCATTAGCCCTTTCTTATTACTGCCAATTGTCTAAATGACACCTGTTACACTTAGCAGTGATTTTTGTGAGAGTGGGCGGCCCATGCTGTCATGTTATCTGGTGGTCCCTAAAAGGCCCAATCTGGAAATCTGTATCCCAGAAATAATTGTGTTCCTGTTTTCCTCTCACATCTACTTAACCCCCCCCCCCATTTATTCCCCTATTGCTTTAGTATATAGATGTGAGAGGAAAACAGGAACACAATTATTTCTGGGATAAAGATTTCCAGATTGGGCCTTTTAGGGACCACCAGATAACATGACAGCATGGGCCCACTTGTTATGCTACATACAGTATGTTTGTGTGTTACTTTTTGTGAGAAAATACTAAATGACTAAAAAATTAGCTATGTGAATTTCCAGTGCATACCTCTTTATTACACCCCCCTTTTCTCTTCCCTGTATTATTTTTGTTTGAATCTTTAGTCTTGCACCTTCACTTTGAGTTTATTTCCTCTTCATTTTCTGTGCTTTTTCTCCCTCTTTCCTGTTTCTCAAACAGCCTTCAGCAGTCCCACCGGCTGATCTGTGACCTGCTGAAACGCTGGAATTCCACCCTGCACATGCTGGAGCGCCTTGTAGAGCAGCCCTGGACGGTCAGCAATTACCTGCTGGAGCACAGCACCAGGGGGGGCTGATTTGGGGTACTTAAGTGCAGAGCAGTGGCAGCAGATGAGGCAGCTCTGCTGAGTATTTGTCCCCTTATGAGAAGGAGACACGATTTGTTAGCAGGGACAATGCTTGTGTTAGTGACATTATACCCCTGGTTTTCCTCCTCAAGCGCATGCTGGACGGTGTGCTACAAGAGGGTGACATGCCTGAGGAGGAGAGCAGGCCCTATAGGCAGGCAGAAGGGGCTGGGAGGCAAGAAGAGGAGTAAGTTCTCCTCTATGAGGCGTATGAGGGAGAGGAGGACTGGGTGCCTGTACAGCATGGGGAGCAGGGCACATGCCACCCAACCACCACAGCTATTGTCTGTGGCTGGGAGTGCACAGAGCAGATGAAGGAGGCGGTAGATGACCTGCTGCATCTGGAGGGCAGTGAAGAGGTTGGTCGGGGCACCTCTTACGTCTGCCCATATGCAGAATAGCCTCCGGAGCGATCCCCAGATCTGTTCAATCAAAGACCGGGATGATTACTGGGTACCCACTTTGCTTGACCCACGGTACAAGGGAAAGATGGGGGAGTTCCTTGTACCCAGCCAGAGAGCGAGAGAAGGGTGGGTCAATTGAAGAGGGCTCTGTGCACTAAACTAGTGCAGGCCTTCCCCCAGACTGACACTTCTCAGGTCTCCACTACTCCACACATCCAGCAGAGATGGGGGTCTTGCAGCAGCAAAGTTGGTGATCTTATGGGTGTGTGGAAGAGCTTAATGGTGTTGCCCGCCCCATACCTGCCATCCTTATAGATGTTGGTTAATTTTCCTGTAGTTACATGACACACTTCAACCTGTATAATTCGTACTGTACAAATGCAAGTGCTGCATTACTCAAACTGAAATTCTTTCATTGTCAGCTGAATGGATCCAAGAAGACGATCTGGCTGCAGAAGGAGCAGAGGGTGAGGCAGAAGGGAGAGAGAAAGAGGCAACTAAAACTGCTGCAGGTCCTCCGGCACCTACTTCTCCCGAAGAGGCTCCCCAGCTTTCAGGAGTGGAAGGAATCTGAGACATTGTGGCGGGTATGGCAGCAGCTGATGCTACGCAAACTGAGGACTACCACCACGACCTGATATTTGGCCTGGTCCAGCAGGTCACAGAGACAAGGAGGGAGTTACAGGAAGTAAGGGACATCCTGCAGACATTGAGGGGTAACCCTTCTCCTCCTCCTGTCTTATAATTTTCTTTATATGTTACAACCTATAAGCAGTGTTTGGAGTTTATTTTTCATTTAACTACTACTCACATGGTACTTGAAGTTGTTTGCATAATATAACACAACTATGACTATTCTCAACTGGAGTCACTCATGTCATATTAAATTACATATTATTTCAGTTTCCTTACATTTACATATACATATATGGTTCATTAACATAAATATATGGTTTATTCGTTTTAATGTGGGATACAAAGCACCCAGATTTTATGTGTTCAGATTTATTATTCCCATTGACTCCAATCCAATTGAGCACATTTTGACACAAAGCAAAACATGTCATATTAATTTACCACAGTCTACAAAGCTTGAAAGTAAGGGAAAATGTTGTAATGGTTGCCCCAAAACTGAAAAAAGGTGACACAAACAAAACACCCATAGACTCTAAGTTAGTTTCATCAAATTGCATTGCGCAGCAAAACACAGATGCGCGTCAAAAGTCAGGTTTGCAACAAAATAATGTTGACATGAACAAAATCACTGTCAAATCAGTTTTCCAAATTTTCCGCTGTTTCACTAATTTATCCGCAAAGTAAAACGCCACAGATTAACCCTTCAATAAAGGTGGCCATACACAGAAAGATCCGCTCGTTTGTCGATGTTGCAAAATGAGCGGGTCTCTGCCCAATAAGCCCACCATAAGGTGGTCGATATTGGACTGAACTGATCGTGGGCCCTACAATCAAATCACAATGCAGGAGTGAGGATAGTCGGATTGACAGATGCGGACTGTGACCCAACTGGATTTTTTGCCCTGCCCAATCAACATCTGGCTGATTTTCGGCCACAAACAAATGAAAACATAAAAGTAAAACCTGGAAAAGTAAGTAAAGAGTTGTGCTCCAGAAAGGGATCGGGTCATCTAACTGATTTCAGCAAAACTCATCACCTGAACTGGCACCTTTCTACTCTTTTCTTTGCCCTTCTGCTCCCTCTCCCCTTTCTTTCTCAGCAATTTATTCAATTTCCCTTATTATAATTTTGTTTATTTCTGAAGTCTCTTCTCCCATTTCTCTTTCTACTGAGCTTCTATGTGCAGGTTCCCTTGGCGCAGTTCTTTTAAGCGCCGCTGCCGCTCAGTATGTGCCTCACCTTTACACCCCACCCAGAGTTGCCAGGTCTAATTTTCAAAACCAGCCAAAGTCAGCTATAAAACCAGCCCAAAACTAGCCAAGAAGCACTTCAAAAGTAGCTCAAAATAGCAATGAAAAAAAATGAAATGAATATATGTGACAATATGCCTTTTTCAAAGTTTCACAATTTTTTCCATGAAGCAAAATGGGACAGATTTGCCCGTAACCAGGGGCGTAACTATAGAATGGGGCCCAGGAGGTATTGGGGACCCATAAGGCCCTAATACATATACCATTTCAATAAATACTGGTAAAACGTGTCAACCTCTGGATATTTTGGTGGCCAGCTGATTTTTGGCCCAAAATTGTTTGAAATTGAATCAGAAAATGCGAGCATGCTTCAGAGTCACTGGAGAAGGGGGTACAGAGCCCAAAATCTGGCCCAACTTTTAAGTCAGTCTCATTGCATGCTGGGTATTGTAGGCTTACATTAAACTTGGCAGTTGGCAAACTGTTGAAGGGGTGGTTCACCCTTGACGTTAACGTTTAGTATGATGTAGAGAGTGATATTCTGAGACACTTTGCAATTGGTTGACATTTTTTATTTAAGGTTTTTGAGTAATTTTTGAGCTTTTTATTCAGCAGTTCTTCAATTTGCATTTTAAGCAATGTGGTAGCTAGGGTCCAAATTACCCTAGCAACCATGCATTCATTTAAATAAGAGTCTGGAATATGAATAGGAGAGGACCTTACTAGAAACATGACAAATAAAAAGTAGCAATAAAAATACATGTGTAGCCTTACAGAGCATTTGCTTTTAAGATGGGGTCAGTGATGCGCATTTGAAAACTGGAAAGGGTCAGAAGAAAAAGGCAAATAATTCTACAACTGTATAAAAAAAAAATAATGAAAACCAATTGAAAAGTTGCTTAAAATTGGCCATTCTATTACATGCTAAAAGTAAAAAGATAAAGCAGCCCTTTAAACAAAATCGACATTACCCAGCATGCATTGGGAGACACAGGCTTGGCACTAGTGATGTGCGGGCCGACCCGATACCCGTCGGGTGGGTTCGGGTCATCCTCGCACTGCTCCTCGCAGGTGATGGGCGGGTATGGGTTGAGCTCTTCTCCTGCTCTCCACGCCCGCCACCTTCAAATGGCGGCTTCCGACTTCCGGTTTTATAGTCTCTCGTCTGCTTTCCCCGACCCTTTTGTGACACCATTTGATATCATTGGCGGGGCAGTTCGGCACGGGTCTATAAAAGGACCCCCGAGGCGGGGGCTGGAGCAGGGTGGGTTAGGGTCGGGTGCGGGTCAGGAAAACCCTGACCCGTACATCACTACTTGGCACATTAGGGCAAGACAAAAACAGCCAAAGGCCCAAAAAGTATCCCAAATCTGTACCTTGGCTAGTTTGTACTTTCAAAACCCACCTGGGCTATAAATAAATAGCACAATTTTGGCTGGAAAACCACCAACCGGGCAACCCTGACAACAGGCCCGGACTGGCAATCTGTGGGTTCTGGCAAATGCCAGAGGGGCTGCTATAAAGTCCAATAGAAAGTCAGTATTTAGTGGGCTGGTGGAGTCTGTTTGGGCCTCTGTGTAGGCTGATTGGGCCTCTTTGTACCTGAAATGCCAGAGCCTATTTTGACTCTCAGTCCAGCCCTGCCTGACAAAGTCCAGAGCTCTCCCAGCTGGCACACTCCAGATCCCCCGAGCCCATGTAAATCCATTCTCTGTCATATTAAACGCTTCAGACTGTGCGTTTGTCCAAGTTTTGAACAGCGCGGTAAAATTGGATTTGCCTAAATCTCCACACGAACTGTGGCTCCGCCTTGTACTCAGCGCGCAGTCCGAACCGATTGTTCTCAAAGTTTTGTGAGCAATGAACCGACAAACAGTCCGGCCATTAGTTACAAGTGTTCCTTCCTAAATAACGGTGTTTAGTCGGCTACAATCTGAGGGCGAACGTGTCCTCCCCCCATTCCCTGGCATGAATCGCTGTGGACAGAAGTAGAGCAGGGGGCGGGGGTGTCGGTGCAGGTGTCGGTGTGAAGAGTCTTTAGTCACATCAGCCGGTTTGTCTGTGGCGTGTCGTGTGTGTGTGTGTGAGGCACAGGCAGGGAGCAGGAGACTGGGAGGTACACGGGGCGGCGCAGTGAGAGAGGTGCGAGCGGGCTGACACCTCTCATTTTTCACATAACGTGTATATGTATGTATATATAACAACATCTCCCACACACACGCGCGCTCAGCCGCCACTTTCAGCCACCCGCGGAGGCGACATAAAGCAAAGTGAGGGCCGACACACAGAGATAAGCATCAGCCCTTCGCTCTTTCAACTACGAGCCGCTTTCTTCTTTCCAGGAAACTCCCGCAACTGTACGGGAGAGAAGTGCAGCCCGAGGGACACGGCTCTCCCTTCTCATCCTTTCCCGTGTATGGGCGGCAGACGTGGTTTGATGGAGACACAAGAGAGAAAGTGAAGTTGAGGAGAAAAAGAAGCGAGTGGTGGTGCCCAAGGTACAGTACAACTCACCAACTACAGCCAGAGGGAGCCTTACACGTTTATACAGGATTATAGTATATATAATACACAAAAGCCTTGAATATCTTCTCAATTATATCCTAATAAACGGTGAGTTCTGATGTCATTTCTGACACATGACTCGCTGAAATTTGTGTATTATAATAAATAAAGTACCCCCAGTTGTCAAATATGAGGATATTAGATGATACCTTGGAGTTCCATGACCTGTATAAAAACACTCGGCCTTTATATGGCCATGAAACTCCTCAGTAACTTATAATATCCTTATATTTTACAAGAGGGGGCACTTTATTCACTATATAATTGCCAGGATAAACATGCACACTATATACTGTGTATATATATATATATATATATATACTGTATGAGTCTGAATTATAATGGGATCCTAAGACAGTACCACAATTATACAATCTATTAGTATATGTGACTGTGAGGTTGTACCTGTATACTGTACTATAGTATATATAACTACTGAACCATAGAGGAATCAATCACAATGAGGGGGTCACTCAGTGTACAGTACATGTGACCGAAGCAAAGAGTGAATCTGTGACCGAGACACCAAATTCTGCCACTTTCTACCACTTTATCTCTCTGGGGAACATGATGGGTGGTGATTCCTGGCCAAGCAAACCACTGCACACACACTGTGTAACCCACATAGCTCGGTGCTTAGTCAGTGTGTGTCTGTCAGAAGAGTTACAAGGTATCCCACATTTACACTGTTTTATTCCACTCCTCCTTTATCCACCTGAAATCTTTCCACTCACTTTTTATTAAAAGGTGCACAGTGGAGGGCTAGATTTCTTTAGATCTGGGACCCTGCGTTGATTATAATAGCCACCAGAGACCAACACAGGGTGCTACGGCTGCAACGGGGTCTCTTTACTGACTGTTAGTGAGTTGGAACTGGATTTGAAGTTTAAAAGCAGCAGCATCACTAATGTAATCTGCTACATGTACTGTTGCCAGACAATTTTTCAATGTTTCCGTATAACATGCAATACGATTTTGAACGTCATTGAAGGATAGACTTGTATCGGGTGATAGCAGTGGATATGAAGACCCCTTACCCCATACTATTCTTTTATATCTAAAATAAAATGTAATAGATCACTCTTTTTTACTGCTTTATTTAAAGGTCCTTTACTAGTCCTCAGGTGATGCCAGTTAGTAGCGGGACTCTTGGTATACATATTTCTACTCAAATATGTTACATGTAGGGGGAGTTCAGTTAATTCTTTGTTTTAGATCACTTGGGTGGGTGCTTACTATATATATATATATAGAGAGAGAGAGAGGTGGGGTTGCTGCAAGGGTAGTCATAGTGAGGTTCTAATCTCCCCAAATACTGACATCTTTTGGTTCATAGTCAGTTACAATATAGCTACAGTGTTAGGATATTGATTTCATTTGTTTCATGATGATCTCTTAATATGACCTTAAATTATTATTCAGATGTTTTACATTTACAACAGTAGCAAGTATTTTCTTGTTGCAAGTCAGACCAAACTGCACTGTCTGTACAGGTATGGAACCTGTTATCCACAAAGCCTGGGACCTGGGGTTTACCAGATAATGAATCTTCCATAATTTAAATTGTTATACTTTAAGTCTACTAGACAATCATTTAAACATAACTTAAACCCAATAGGCTGGGCCTCCAATAAGGATTAATTATATCTTAGGTACAGGTACAAGGTTCTGTTTTATTATTACAGAGGAAAAGGAAATAGTTTTTTAAAAATTGGATTATTTGAATAAAAAGAATTCTATGGAAGACAGCTTTCCTGTAATTCAGAGCTTTCTGGATAACGGGTTTCCGGATAATGGATCCCATACCTGTATTTAAGGCAGGGAGCCATAAACACTTGTTTATAATAAGAATGGCCAGGACATCCCTTTGCAAGTTTGCAGTATGTTCACATCAGTTCAAACAACAGTTAGGGGGATAGCGTTTAGACTCTTTATCAAAATATGTGAAAAATGTAATTATGTGCCGTCTCCCTTTATAAAGTTTGTGATACAAGTGCCAGAGATACCTTCTGCCTGTTCTAGACACCCAGCGCTTGAATAGTTAATGTAACTGATTATGTTTGCCTACGAGGCTTGCTGTATGGAAAATAAAGCAAGGATGGCTTAATGTCATGTAAATTAGGCAGACAGCATTGACTATGGATATAAATTCATAATTAAACAAAGAATCTCTAACAGCCGTATGCCATGGGAATGAATTCTGTTAAGATGGGTGTGTAGCCTGAATAATTGTTTAATTAGGCGTTATCTCTGCAGGGTTAATCAATATTACAGTTTAATGGTGTGACACCATAGTTTAAAACAGAGGGAAAGATGTTTAATCTAGAGTTATCCATGGTTTCCAAAACTTTTTATTTGCATCTTTTTATATTTACTGTAACTGTTGTCTTTCTCTCTTTCTGTCTATATCTATTATCCATGTGTAATTCTCTCTGCATGCTTTCAGTGTATAAATATATGAAAGTTTCATTATAAGTGTACATCTTTAATGTGCATTCATACATATATTTAGCTTATATGTTCAAATGGCGTACAGATTTTTTTCCCAACAATTCTGTTCGACAGGGATCCTTAAACACCGTAGTTACACTTATAGCTGTGTTTCTATGGTCTTGTCTCTCCCTCAACTAAAAATGATGCTGTCGCTGTCTTTTTTTTGGGGGGGGGTCATTTATTTTCTTGGTTTAGGTTGAGTAAGGAAGTCCTTACATTTGCAGTGTAGTTGATCATATAGGCTGCAGGGCCTTTAATGAATGTAGTGTACGTGGGTGCAGCTTTACCAGGAAATTAAATAATGAATAGTCTGATCACTTTCAGTAACAGCAGCTGAGAAATTTAAAGCCTGTACTGCTTTATTAAGGAAGAAGTACCCTTGCTTACCAGCTAACAGTCAAATTAAAGTGCACAATGCTGGTGTCAAAGTGCAGCCCAGTTAGGCATTTCAATGCAGAAAGCACATTCAGCTTTTTAAGCGGTTTTAATACTGTTTTGTCATATATTTGTACTGGAATGCCCAATGTTATCCACTAGCAGCCTTCATTATTATATTAAATCACATTGTCTTGTATGTATCTCTTGCAGTAAATGTCCTTTGCATGATGCGTCACGTTTCCATCGGGCTGACGTACTGTTTACCTCTTACAGTTTCTCTTTATGATCCTGCGTTCATATCTCGGGTCCCTTTAAAAGCCCCTGGAAAATGTTAATAGTTATGTGTATATTTCACATCACTTTGTTGCTGACACTAGTTCATACTAAAGACGTTGAGGGCACAAAAGAGCATTGGCATGTGTTACATATGAAAGGGTTTAAATAGCAGCACAAATTGGACTGCAGCTTGTTATACCACTTTACAAGGGACAGCAGTTACATTCAAGGCAAACTAAACCAGCCTTTAGTTAAACAATCTATAAAAGTGGAACCATTGCGTTTTATAATGTACATCTTGATGCATGTGATTTATTAGACAGATAGAAAAATAGTTGTATGACTTTTTTAATTTTAAATGCATTCTAATCCCTAGGTGTACTAAATTTTGTTTTTGAATACACATACACAACTTTTTAGGTTATTTTCTAATTTGTTAGAAAATTCTTTGTAATGTCAAATTGTTGTCGTTTTTGCCAGATTTAAAAATAAACCCTAACTAGTTGTACTAGAGGGTGTTGAAAGCCTGCTGAAGTTATTTCTAGTACAATGTCATTCCTAAATTGTCCTACTGATACAAGTATGTATTAAATAATAGTTCTTTGTATGCAAAACTGCCCTAACTGGTGCATGGGCAGTTAAATGGAATGTAGTTATTTGTGTGCTGATACATAGCAGGACATATTGTCTTGTAAAGCAGCTGTCACGTAACCATTTATATGACCCAAACCAGTAAATTGCTCTTGTGTGCAAGACACTTCTCAGCAAATTCAGTTCATGTTTAGGTTAGCTAATAAGAAATAATTATTTCCTCAATTGATGATCTCCAAATCTTGTGAAAGATGTTGTGTGGCATTTCAGTTCTAGAAGTCATTTTGTGCTCAGCAGACAATTCTTTCCTCCATAGACAGTTGGGAACGCATTGCTGGAGGTTGACAAGACATAAATCAGCAAGGGCTCTGAGGGTTCAAAGAAAAACAATTCTAAAGAATGCAGGTAGAAACAACAAATGTAAAGATCACAAGAAGTATGCTTTTTTTTTAAAGAAAATCTGTGGTTTCATAATGTGTTTATAAAAAATAACACCTAGATTAGTTAGGCTTATGAACTGGAAAAACACCCAAGTGCTCACTTAGGAACTCTATTCAGCAATGCACTGTGGGCTATAGTTGTGTACTTGAGCGCTCACTTCCATGTGAGTGATGAAAGCAGGCAGGCTTATTTAGCCTTCAATATTCCCTTCCTTACTTTAATAAGTACATTCTCAGACATGGTCAGTATCATATACAGGTATACGATCCATTATCCAGAAACCCATTATCCAGAAAGCTCAGATTTGTGAGAAGGCCATCTCCCAGAGACTCAATTATAATGAAATAATGCAAATTTTTTAACATGATTTCATTTTAATCTGTAATAATATAACAGTACTTTGTACTTGATCCCAACTAAGATATACTCAATCCTTACTGGAAGCAAAACCAGCTTATTGGGTTTATTTAATGTTTAAATGATTTTTTTAGTAGACCAAAAGATGGTGATCCAAATTTAAGAAAGATCTGGAAAACCCCAGGTCCCGAGCATTCTGGATAACAATTTCCACACCCATTTTTATATCAATACAAACAAGTTATAACAATGCAAACAAGTTTCTTTACTAAATTCAACTAAGGTGAAAACAAAATTAGATAATAAATCATTTTATATTAATATATATTATTGATAAATCATTTTATATTAATATATATTATTGATACACTCATATATATATATATATATTCAGCAGAGTATTCCTCAGCATGAATAACCATTTCCACTGTGAAGTTTCTCATTCATCCAGGTCATGGTATATCAATAGTAGTAAGTCAAATCAACTGTACTTTTTTTTTTCTTGAAGATGTGTTGCTAGTTATCTGACTGGCTTTCCCAATTCAGAATGAATTAAGAAAGCTAGTCAAATGACTAACAAAATGTCTTCAAGAAAAAAAGAAGTCCAGTTGGTTTGACTTACTACTATAGATAAACCATTTTCACTTTTTTTGTCTTGGCGATATTTCTTCCCAAAATTATCTGGAAAATACTGCACACTTCTATGGGTTAATAGAATATGTGTTGGAGAAATTCATTTTTTATCTTAAAATATTAATGGTATGTGTTCAAACCCATCAATCCATAGAATAACGAAGCTCATATAACTAAAATGTAATTTTACGATCAGTAATTAGCCGAGAGTCCCTATATTTCATGTCAATGAGCCAAATTTAAAACGGGATTGCCAGCTTTTATAATAAATATGTAAATATTGAGGTTCTTAGCCATTGCATTCCAGAGGTCCTTTAGTGCCTGATTAAAACAAAATATATACAGATTTTACAATGTACATGCTTGCTTTACTATGTGTATAGAATATGTCTTATTTTAATATGTGTATATATACAAATGGAACCCTGCCATATTGTTTGCCCCTGATGGTGTATTAGTAATAGTTCTGTCACTGATTGTGTTGTTAATGTCTAGGGACAACATATTGGCTGATAAGTTTCATGAATTCTGTGTATTTAAATGTATGTAGGGCACGATTGTACCTGAATTTTTTACAATAAAACTGAATAGAAGATTTTTAAGACCTTTTTTGAGCCTATGGCATATCTATAAAGAACATATTTCTGCAGTTAACTTTATTATTCTAGAAACACCATATGTTCTTGTCTTCTACAGCTGATCGTAAATAGTGTTTATGTATTTAATTCAGACATTATGGTGCAGAATGTGCTTCAGACAATGGAGTATGGACTTTATTTGTGATGGTTCAGGTCATATGGCTGTATATATCTGTATATATCTGGGACAATGCTAACAATATTCATTTTGAGGATGTCACAGAAAAGAAAAACAGAGAGTATACCAGACAATGAATTATTTTTAAGTCCTATACAGTCATAAAGTTGACCAATAAGGAGACAAATTTGGTTTATATTGACCGTTCAACTTACCAAATGGTGGCATAATATATCATTTGTCTGTCTACATGGATAACATAACATTTTGAGCCATTTATTGATCCAATTTCCCACACCTGCTGTGAACAGATCTCACTTCAAGGTCTTATCATGTCTTATACTTAACAAGAGACACTGTCATATATAATTTTTAGTTTGGACAGAATTCAGTCCAGTGCTATGTCCATTTCAACAGTGAGGTTTTGCAGTAAGAACGTTATTAGCCAGAATGCCAATTCTGTGTATGTATGATCATTGTAAAGCCTTTGAATTTGCAGATTTGTGGAATATTTTTTTATTTTGTTAAACACTTAAACCTTGTGGAGAATGGGTTTTCTATAAAAAGCACAACATCTAGCAGCCAAGATGGTTGGAGTTGGTGACCCATAGTATGTCCATACATATAGGCCGCTTGCAATAAAACATCATTGAAACATACTGATATTATGATACCTTGTAGTGGACCAACATAAAACAAAGAAAGGTGTTCAACTGCATTAGCTTTAGAGGCTGCACATAATATTTTGTTAGAGGTTATCTTTCTATGCAGCACTGAAGGCCTTTGCTTTGAGTGAGAAACTTATTGTATTTCTAACGTTGGGCTGTTAAGAGGCATAATACTGTATATCCAATATATTTTTATTCCTGAGACCTCCAGGGAGAATCTGCTCTATTTCTTAATGGATTTGTACAGTATATGGAACGCACTGGTTTACTTATGGGTTACATTTATGCTGCGAAGTAAAGCAGAAGCAATTAGCACAATAGAGCTGATTTATGAACATAGGTGCTTAATTGCACAAGTGCAGTTGCCAGTAGCAACCAATCAGGTCTCTGGTTTCATTTTATTATATGTAAAAATACTGTTTAAAAATAATTGCTGATTGTTATTGACAACTGCACATTTGCTATTTAACACCTATATTTGTATATCAGCCCCAGTTACTTGTATAAATCTTAACAATAAGGACTAGGTTCAAGTACAGGAACATTAAGGACCACGAAAAAGGACAATGCCCCTAGAACTCCAGACTCAAAGCACTTGATTCTAGTGCTTGTGTTGTGTGATCTGTGCCATGTGCTGGATTTAAAAATCCTGAGCACTGACAGACACAAGAGAACCTTCTAGTTAATGACAGCCACAAGCAGGAACTACAAGTTCAGGGCTTCCTAGCACCCTGCATTTCCCACTCTCCTCTCTTTTGTGTCCTGAATGATGGATTTGTGCTTTTGATTCTGACACACAAGGTGCATTTTTGGCAGAAAACGGGTTTGCATGTTGCCATTCCTTTAAAATGCTTTCCCATACCTTTCCACATCCTTCTTGATTCATTCTTCCATACCAGCCTACATTTTTGGGAAAGGGACAGGAAAATCAGTGAGGGGCTAATATGGATGGCACACAGGACATACTGATGAAAAGTGCTCTCTCTCTCTTAAAATAACGGCAGCAATAAAAATGCCCATTCCTGACAGCAGCCACTTCCCTTTCATGTGAATGGGACTGCATTGCTAATAATTGATTTTAACTTTATCAGGTGAAAATTACATGGAAGTGTTAGTATTCCTGAGCAATACCTGTCTAGTGCACCTCATAAAGTGCACTTTTTTTTTTTTCATTTAATTGAGGGATAGTGATTTTTGCAACAGTTTTCAAAACGACCAGTGTTTTTAGGGGCAGCCCTTCATTAATTTTCAAAAGATAGAAGCAGGACACAGCATGCACCATTGGTAAAAAATTTAAATCTTTCTTCAGACTGATCACTAGTGGTGAATCCATGGCTTTGTTTTGTACCTGTAAGTGCTGCTGGCTCATCTTTATATATAAATAGGAATGCATTTTGCACAATTCCTTCTGGTTTTCTCCTTGCTTCCTACCTAGCCCCCCAGAGACAAGCACAGCACGATGCACAATTTGTGTGGGATTCATAGGGTCAAAGCATCCCGATATCTTGGTAAACAGTTAGAGGCAGATTTACTAAATATAACTGGGGTTTCTACAGGGATTCCCAGCAGTTTCTGAGCTATTAACACTTTCCGTACCGTCAGCAAATGTCAGAAGAGTATTTATGGAATTAACACATTTATCTGAACATTTAGGGGGCTATTTATCAAAGGTCGAGTTTGTGAGGTCGGTGAGGTTTTTTCTACTTTGAATTAACTCACAACACAAATGTTTGCTTATTTATGAGAAAAAAAATAGAATGTAAAAAACTCGGATACCTCGACTTTATAGGCTAAAAAACTTTGAATTTATCAAGTTTTCAAATGCAAATCACCGCAAAAAAGTAAAAATCATGAAGGCAAAAAACATCTGTAACCCCCTTAATGTTTTATTTATTGTGTCAGTTTATCATAATGTGCTACACTGAATCATGGAGGCCTGAAAAATGAGGAGCACTGCGTTGAAAGGTTCTATACTGCTAGCAGGGGTGATGCACCAATGAGTTGTGCTTCAGGTAGCAGCCCCCCACAGGTAACAAGGGGCAGCAAAAAGCCATTCCTTGTAACTGGAAATTCGGCTCTTCTAGTGCAGAGAGCGCAATTGCGCCCCCCGGTGCTGAGATGGTGAGCGCGGGGAAGGGGGCAGCAGCTGGAAAGCTCCTCAGGCAGCAAATAGGTCAGGATCACCCCTACTGCAGGCTTCAGCTCAACAGCTTAGCTTGAAGGCCCAGAGTGTCAGCGAGTCTTAGGGGCAGATTTATCAAGGGTCGAATTGAAAATTCGAAAGTTTTTTTATGGTCAAATCTGTCAAATAAGATTAGGGAGTTATTCAAATTCAATTTTTTAAAAAGATTCGAATTCGATTTTCGAGATTTATCATACTCTGGCCCTATAAGAACTCTAATTTGACTATACGCCACCTAAAACCTGCTGAATTGCTGTTGAAGTCAATGGGAGAGGTCCAGGGATCAATTTTGAGTTGTTTGCCTTCCTGACATGAATCAAGTTTTTAAAATCCAATCAAATATGATTTGAGTTTTTGTGTTGATTCCATTCATCCGAGTTTTAAAAATGTGATTTATTTTATTTTTTTAATATAAATTTCAATTGGTCAAACTTATGGGAGTTTATAAAAAATCACATGAATTCGAAATTCGACCTTTGATAAATGTGCCTGTAACTGGGCATGAACTCACTATGCACTTCTTGGATTCACTTAACCCTTGGGTTGCTGATTCTGAGTTGAGCCAAAAGCCTAGTTTTAGCAGTCTAAACCTCAAATATCTCAGAAACTGCTTAAAATTCAAAATGAATGCAAATTGCAAAAGTGAAACTTTCTGAGTAAGTTTATGCAAGTCTATGTAAAGGGTTTTTTTATTATTGAGCAGTAAAAATCATTATAGTTAGGTATATGGCACATGGTGTGCAGTGCAGACTGCTAATATTGACTACCCACCTGCCATTCCCTTGATTTGATCTAGACTGAATTGCAAATGTGAGCTCTTAATTGTCACTTTTAGGGCAGGACTACAAGGCCGACTTGGATGCATTTCCGTCGGATCCGACAGTGGACGACAAAACGCCTGCGTCAAGTCGCGTCTGCATCCGACAGTCATGTTGCGCCAGACGAACGCTGCAACACCATGCGACTTTTGTATTAATTACCTTGTTTCCCTTTCATCCGACTTGACGCAGGCATTTGTCGCCCATCGTCGGATCCAAAGGAAACGCATCCAAGTCGGCCTTGTAGTCCTACCCTTAAGTGTATCCATTTCAAGTCAATGGGAGTGGCTGGAGGGCTCTTTTTCAGCATGCTCTGGCACACTGGGAGCTTTTCAGGCTAGCATATTCCACCAACTGAAAAGTGACACACACCTCCTCCTGCACACTCCCACTCACTAATAGGAAATGTGAGAATTCAATTCTCTGGTATGCATGCTTTTCACCTGACATTTTTTTTAACATATTACATTAATGAGCAATTTTATTTTGTCTTACATTTTCAAATAAACTGAAAATACAGTTTGTCCTACTAAACCAATCCCAATTTTAAAAAAAATGTGGCAAGAAAAAAATTCTTTTTGTGCATTTTCTGGCTGAAATTTGCCCCCTGAATGCAGTGATAAACAGATACAATCCCTTTCAGTGACTGCACTCACTGTGCGGCAGTGGACAGAATGACAGTTTCTCTGATGATTTAAGAGTTACTTAGAGTTACTATAAGTTACTAAATCATCTCCACAGGGTCTTGATCTGTATATGGGGCTTTAGACTTGTAGCTAGACTAGACTTGCTGCGAAGTCTAAGTGCTTTGCGCACAAATACGCACGCGCGCACGCGCGTCCTCGGTTACGCACAAGTACGCACGCGCGTCCTCTGTTACGCGCGGTTACGCACGTGCGTCCTTGGTTGCGCGCAGCATCGGCGGGGACCGAAGTTATCAATGGCAAGCTGGGTTGCCTGGGGCAACTAACAGACCTGCCCGGTACTGGTACAAGTCATAGGACCCTGAGATTTGCACTTTATAAAAATAGTGGAGCACCAGTCTTAACGGGAAACTGTCATTATTGGAAAAATTGCATTAAACTGTAGTGATGTTCATAAATTTCATTTCAATTGAACATATTCATACTGTGAGTCACTTACAAAGTTCACTTGGTCTGAAAAGCACTCCATTTTTTTGGCAAAATTTAAAGGCATGGTGTTGTTATCAGTAGGAAAAAGATTGGGTTGAAGAAGCACTCTAAGAAATAAACCATTCATATTTCAACAATAATAAGAAAATAAAATAAATCTATTTAAAAAAAATAGAAATCACTACAAGTTGAGTGCATGTTACCCTTTCAATAGCTGTTTAAAAGCAAAACATATCCCAAGATTAACAACTACATAATTTAACACTTTCATTAACATAGTGTGGCCAGATCTGCTCCCTTATCATTCCCATTCTTATACCTCCCAACTGTCCCGCTTTTTGCGGGACAGTCTCTATTTTGACAGCTCAACTCACAGTCCTGAATTGTTAGTGGAATGTCCCGGGTTTCTCTTTGATCTCCTGCACTGAACAGCTAGAATAAGATAATAAGTTTCTGAGATGTAATTAAATAAGAGGCTTTTGGCAGAGAACCCAGAATATGGCAGTCACACTTAGATACATTTGTAACAATTTAAGGTAAGCAAAGATACAATTGTAACTATTTAAGGGGAAACTTTGACTTGCAGCTTAAAGGGCAATTCACACATAACACCTGACCCTAAAACCCCAGAAATGTGTTTAAACTTTCCATAACCTACTACATTTGTCAAATGTATCTGGTATTTAGGGGGTGTGGCCATAAAATGGGCTTGGTCAAAAATGTTGTCCCTCTATCTATATGTTGGAAGGTATTTACTTAGAATGTGGCACAATCAGTTCAGCATCCTGTGTTCAGTAAACAACACTAACACTATTAACATGCACCTTTGTATCCTTCTGTGGTGCTGTGTCTTCAGGACCAGCAGTACTGACTTTGTGTCCCTTTAATTGATGATCCTTTAGGAGCAAGAGCAGGGATTCTCTATGCAACTCTTTAGGAACAACTGCATAAATGTTTTTTTTGTTTGTTTTTTAAAAAATGTAGATTTTTAAGAATTTTGAGAAGAGATTTTTATTCTGTTCATTTTGGTAAAATAACCTTGCTGCATTGATTCATTTTAATGCTTGTTTTTATTTTGTAACAAATGAAATGGTTTCTGTGAATATAAGCCAAAATAAATGAAGGAGCAGCTACCATAGGACAGTATTTTACAAATATCTGGAAAACATTACAAACCACAAAATTCAGACACATTGCGTATAACTAAATAACATCTAAAATGTTAAAATGCTTTTGTGAGTTTATTTTGTAAAAAAACAAACACATGAAAAGTTAGGAAAGGATAAATCAAATCTATGAATTGATTTTGCAAACCTGCTTTTTAAAATAAAATGACTATTATTAAAGAAATGCTTTACATTGCTAATCCAGATATGGTGATATCTGTAAAGCATTTAATATATTGCTAAACTGATCAGTTGTGTTGCTATTTGTAAATTTCAAAGGAACACTGCCTGTAAAACCTCATTATTTGCCTTTTCAAACAATCACTTGTACCATAAAATTGGTTGTTGTTTAGTCAGATTGTTAAAAACTGGTTTCTTGCCCTTTGTGCATTAAACATGAAGCAAACAGTTCTTTCAAAGCAAAAGCTTCAGTTATTCTCCTTATTACAATTTTAAAAATTAAATGCATCATTTTACAGCCCAAGAAAATTGTGAATCCTAATTATGAAATTATACTCTCTTGTCCTTGTGTCTAAGTGGGTATTAAAAAAGAAAAGAAGCATTGCTTTTTAGATATACCATGCGAGCATGTGTCATTATAAACAGTAAAACCAAACAGAACAGTGCCATCATGTTAATTGAATATAACATGGAGTTTTAATGCACATCTCTGCTGTTGCATAAATAATAATAATAATCATTGGATCTGATTAAGTAAAACAGAAGTTAATGCCTTATTAATAAGTAGCATTTCAACTTCAATAGAATACTCCTGTGTATTCATGAGTGGCTTTCACACAGGTATTAAAGAGGTTGTTCACCTTCCAAACACTTTTTTCAGTTCAGTTGTTTAGATTGTTCCCCAGAAATAAAGACTTTTTTCAATTACTTTACATTATTTATTTTTTACTGTTTTTCCAAAATCTAAGTTTAAAATTGATTGTCCCTTCTCTGGTGTTTCAGTGTGGCAGCTCAGTAATTCAGGTGCAGATTATGTACAATTTTGCAACATTTAGTTGATACATTTCTCAGCAGTATCTGTGGAGTATTAGCAACTATTGTATCAATTCTAACAGCTGCCTGTAATGAAACTCAGGAATTCTGCTCAGCTGTGATAAAGATAAGAAATCATTTATAGACATTTACAGGGTCGGCGACCCCCCTCCCAGAGCTGATTTAGAAGGTGAAAAAAGACACTTTACGCTTCAATATTAGAAAAATGGTGACACATAGAAAATAGAAAGTAATTGGAAAAAGTCGTTATTTCTGGTGATCTGTTGGAAAACAACTAGTTGTTTAAAGGTAAACAACCCCTTTAAATATAGACATATAAGCTCATTTATAGACTCCAGTGAGCAGATAAATACAGAAAATGGTAGCATTTTCTATAAGAATTTTTAGCAGCAAACTAAGAATCTTTGAAACATGGAAGTTAACCACAAATCATGTATACAAGCATGCATTATGTTCTGAATTCATAATGTCCATTTAAAGCCCCAATGTCACTGCTATAAATATGTTTGGGCAAACGAGTAAGCTATTCAGCTTTCTCTTTTCTAAAATGAGCTAACAAAGCAATTAATTTCATACCGGAGGTAAGCAACAAAAAAAAAAGCAGCTGCAGTGAAAATGGCAGAATTCGTTTCAGGTGGTATATTCTCTTGCAAGTTCTGCCCATGCCTCAGTTCAGCTATAACATATCCTCATTGCACTCACTGCTATTGTTCTCAGTAATGGGTGCAAAACAATGTTAGTGATAGCTGATTCTGACAGCTGAAGGGCGTTTGTATTTGTAAAACTTCATATTTTCTGCCCATTCTTTTATACACTGCTAAACACCTTAGCAGCCCTAAAAGAAAACAAATAAACCCAGCGCACGCACAGGACTTCTCGAGCAAGGTTTAAAAGAAACTCGCTGTGTCAATACCAAGATTTTTATGAGGAAAATACTTTATTTAGAAGTGATTGCACTCACATCTTTTATTTAAATGCACAATTTGCTGGATGGACTTCCCGCCTGGGTTGATGTTTCCATGTGGAAGGTATTGAACATCCCTATAAGTTTCATCAGAAGGGATACATGAAACATCGACCTGTTTAACTTTTAGTGCCAGATTAAATGGTGCTATCAAACTAGGGTTGCCACCTCACCCCTTTAAAACCAAACACATATGGAATCCACAGCCTGCATGGCTAATTAGCAAATCATTTAGATGCAGGCTGCAGACTGAACTGATTTATGTGCAGCCATGCATCTAAATGATTTGCTAATTAGCCATGTAGGCTGTGGAGTCCATATGTGTTTGGTTTTAATGGGGTGAGGTGGCAACCCTATATCAAACCATAAGCACTTGCTGGACTTGGTACAGTTCTGCACTCCAGCTCAGGTAAGATATAGTTCTGCTGTGTAATGTTGAGATGACAGAATTGAGACAGAAATGTGACTGCACAACATCGAAGCCCCTAAAGTAATGTAACAATACAGCATCCAGTGCCCAATCTCAAGCCGCAGAGTATAACACTTCTCATGCCAGCTTACAGCAACTAAAAAGGGGTAGCTGATTCCTGTACCTTAAAGGGTAATATTACCTTAAAGGGGTTGTTCACCTTCCAACAACTAGTTGTTTTCAGATAGATCACGAGAAATAACTTTTTAGAATGACTTTCTATTTTCTATGTGTGACCGTTTTTCTAATATTGAAGTGTAAAGTGTAATTTTTCACCTTCTGATGCAGCCCTGGGAGGGGGATCGCGACCCTGTAAACAGTTCTAAATTGATACATTTATTTGATACATTTCTTATCTGTGTCCCTGCTGAGCAGAATCTCTGAGTTTCATTACAGGTAGCTGTTAGAATTGATACAATAGTTGCTAATACTCTAGGGATGCTGCTGAGAAATGTATCAACTAAATGTTGCAAAATTGTAACAGTTCAGAGTCTGCGCCTGAATTATTGAGCTGTCAGACTCAAACACCAGAGACGTTGAACTTTAAACTTAGATTTTGGAAAAACAGTAAAAAATAAGTAATGTAAAGTAATTGAAAAAAGTCATTATTTCTGGGGAACAATCTAAAAACAACTGAATTGGAAAAAGTGTTTTGAAGGTGAATAACCCCTTTAAGGGGCATATTTATCATGTCAAATTTTCTAGGTTTTTTTTGTTAAAACCGTCAAATTCGAGTTATTCAAATTCGATTAGATTTTTAACAACTTGAATTCGACTATTCGCCACCTAAAACCTGCTGCATTTCTGGTTAAGTCAATGGGAGAGGCCCAGGGATCAATTTTGAGTTGTTTGCAGCCTTCCTGACATTCGCGTATTCGAGAAAAAACTCAAATCGAGTTTTTAAAATTCGAATCAAATGAGATTTGAATTTTTGGGTCGATTCCATTCATCCGAGTTTTAAAAAATGTGATTTTTCAAATAAATTTTGATTGGTCGAATTTCAAATTGGGAGTATGGGGGCGTTTTTAAAAACACAAATTCATAACTCAACCTTTGATAAATTTGCTGCCAAATGTTAGCATTTTTTTGTTAACTGAGATTAGTAACCACAACAGCCAAATAGGTAAGAAGTCTAATAAACTTTAAACTTGCTTCCTAGGGACATCCCGAACATATGATTAAGTAAGGCCACTATCACAATGGAACTTAATTCCTGACAAGTTTCCCTGATTCCAGCTGCTAAAAAAGTCAGCGGTCTCTACTTAAAGGCTGATAACTGGTATACAGTCTGTTCTAAACAATGGCTTTTCTACTTTTGCACCTTCTTCATAAACTCTAAAGGAGAACACTACCCCCAGCCCTATGGCTAGATTCACACTTCCCTTTTGGATATCTGTCAATCACACTGTTATAGTCAAGATTCGTTCCTGCAGGCTCCAGCTGTCTCCCCTCTAGCTACTGGTGAACCAGTTGTTACGAACTAGGAGCAGCACCGCTCATGAGAATTTTATAAAGGACAAACATATCAGTTCAATTGTTATACTGAATAGTCAGGAGTAGCGATAATAATATACACCATTATCAACCTAATGTGCAGATGCCCATATTTTTTGGGGTGAGATTTTATCCAGATTACTGAAATCACCGCAGTTACCCTTGACTTTAATCTGAACTGATCTCTGCTGAAAATCTATTGCTATACTGTAATCTTCATTTGGTGGAACGCCATCGATGGGAAGGACTGTGAAAGGCAGTCAAGTTTAAGTTTAGTACAGTAAAATGTAGCAACAGGACAAACACAGAGCTATGGTATGCAGTCTGAAATATGATACCCAGTACACACATGCGGGCAGGTCTGGAAATTTCCACTTGTCCACTAGTTTGTGTAAATAAAAAGAACTAAAATCATAGATTTTTTCCAAATAATAAAAAGCATTCTCTCCACCAAGAATACAAACACTAGCAAAAATAAATATATAATGGTCAGATTCTATTAAAGGGGTGGTTCACTTTTACTTTAACTTTAAGTATGTTATAGAATGGCAGATTTTAAGCAACTTTACATTTGGTCTTCATTATTAGTGATAAGCGAAATGTTTTCACGGCTAAAATGACACCCATAGACTCTAATAGGTTAAAAAAAATTGCATGTCAAAAATGTGTCTCACAATTTGCTACGCGTTGAAAAAAAATGTTGTCGCCCATAGACTTCAATGCATCAGATTCGCCCATCACTATAATCATTATTTATATTTTATAATTATTTATCTTCTTCTGATTCTTTCCAGCTTTGAAATGGGGGTCACTGACCCATCTTAAAACAAATGCTCTTTAAGGCTAAACATTTAGGAGGTTATTTATCAAAGTCGGAATTTATCTCAATATTTTCTGCTACAAACTCCGATCAAATCCGCTAGGGTTTTTTACGCTCATTTATTATTAAATTTTCCAGAAAATTTGCTTTGCGGGAAAAAAAATCGGATTTTCACGGGTTTTTTTTGGATTTTTTCATGCAATTTTTATGTTTTTTTCAGAATTTTCATCTGAAAACGTTGGGGTATTGCACAAAACCCGGCGCACATCAAAAAATCATTGGGACTTCTCCCATTGATTTATATGCAACCTCTGCAGGTCTGAGATACTGGATTTTCAGATTTGGACTTTTCCATCCTTGGGGTTTAATAAATTGCGAAAAAATTTCAAAAAATCAAAAATTTTTCAAGATTTTTGCATTCAGAGTTAGGTAAATAACCCCCTTATTGTTATTGCTACTTTTTATTACTCAATTCCTATCAGGCCTCTCCTATTCATATTCCAGTCTTTTATTCAAATCAATGCATGGTTGTTCGGGTAATTTGGACCCCAGCAACCATATTGCTGAAACTGCAAACTGGAGAGCTGCTGAAAAAAAAGCTAAATAACACAAAAACCACATATAATAAAAAAATTAAAACCAATTGCAAATTATCACTCTCTACGTCATACTAAAAGGTAACTTGAAGGTGAACAATCCCTTTAAATTGATGACTTGGTACTAAGGTTTATTTGGGGCAAACAGGCAATTTATAGGTATATTATTTATATACACATGAGCAGTAGGGCCACTTCTAATCTACAGGCCTCCCCACAACAGCCTTGATCTAAATCCAGTTAGATTTTTAAATCCAGTTAGATTTTTTAGATATTAACCATTACCAAAAGCATTTCTGATCATAGATAATAAAAGAAACTAAAGACTGCATACATGTGGTTTAACTTCTTTTTTTTTTTTTTACATATGGCAGCATAGCAGTACCTGGGGTACTGGCTAACTCTCTTATATAATTATTTTAATCACATGGGTGAAGGGTAGATCATAGTCTGGATCATATCAGCCACAAAACCTTTAATAAAAGAAGCTGCCTTACATGACACAGCTACTATTTACTGCATGTGAGCTGTCTCTAGGTGTAAGCTTAACAGTTTCCTGAAATAAACACTATTTTGTGGGTTAGTGCAAACATACACACATATTCTTTACACCGCTAAATAATGGCTTTGTCTGCATTTTAATATTTACTTGCGGTGAAATCTACAAAACCTGTCTCTTCCTGGTTAAAAGATTGTTATTATTCCAAACAGCGAGGCCTTCTATTTTAAAGGCATGCAGATACCAGACTATGAAAACATTGCATAGTTTTATACTTGCATTGCTAAACAGCCAGCTAAAAAGGGAAATGTTTCCTCTCAGAAAGCATGATTACCCTGCCATTAACATAGCACGTATGCACGTTATGAGAACAAAACACTGTATGCAGGTACATATTAAATATGTAGTTCAGTTGGTATCCCCAAGAACAGGAGGAAAGAAGTTGCAAAATAGATGGGTTATTAACATATAATGTTTAAAGGAAAGTACAGATTTCTTTTTAGCTTTGCTCAAACAAAATATATCCTCATCCCATGAAAGATTTTTTCATGACAATGTGCAGTCTACAGATGGTATATCATTTAATATGCTATATTTTTATACACATGATAGTTCTAATACATATACATTGAGGCAATCATTTCACTACATAATGTTTTTGGGCAGAGTAATAGGGGGTCTTATGTTGTAAGCAGAAAATAAAAGCATGGGTTATTTATTTATTTATTTTTTTACAAATGCACCCAATTCATAATGTTTGACCGAATGTTCTACAAATGAATGAATCCTCAAGTCAAATCCGAACCCTATTTGCAAATTCAAAACTGAAAAATAACACTGCATACATTGTAAACATAATATAATTACTTTTCTATGACTTCAAGATTTCCTGTTTTGGCTTGGCCAATCCAAATCTTGCAAAAAGAGACCCAAAGCAAAATTCTGGATTTGATTAATCCTTAATATTATGAACCCCCTTCCTACATTAAACACGATATGTAATATAAGGCATTATGTTTGCCCAGGAGCAGCCAATAAGATGTTAGCATTTGAACAGGTGACCAGTTACTGCCCCTGGGAAAACGTAGTGCCTTTTATTACATAACGCCAGAAGGGCAGAACAATAAAAGTGAATAGGGATCAGTAATATCAGATTCACTGGTTTAAATATTCGGCAGTATGTCTCTGGGCTGTCACTGTGTACAGGATTATTTACATGCCACTTCAGAAATCTTTTTATCTCAACTTATTTAAAGTTTTTGAAACCTCTCTTTCAACCCCACCCATACCAAATGTGGAAATCCTGATTGTTTCCATTCTTAGTCTGACTTGAAAATCACTTGAAAAATGTCACTGTCAGAAACAGAACAAAAAAAAAATCTTAGTTCGTCTCTGTTTTGGAATATGAAACTTGACTTTCAGGTGTTAAGGTCAAAAAGAAGTTCAGATAAATGTTTTTTCATTATGACTTTTCCTGGCATCTGACAGACAGCTCACAAGATAAATCTGTGTATTCCTGGTCTCTGAAGATTGGCACACCCACAATATAAAATAGATATAGACATGGTTAACATTAATATAGACATTTGGCTTACCATGTCCGTTTAAATTATAAGTCTCAAAAACATGATTTTCAATGCTTTTAGTTGTTTGTAAATGTTTATTTGTAACAGACTATCTGTCTGTTTATATTCTCTGCAATCATTTATCTGACTCCTGTTGCAACAATATAGCAAGCCAGCTAATTAAATCACCTGATTTAGACCTGAATCCTCTTACATTGTTTTAATAGTCAGACCCAGAGAAATGAAGGGTATAAACAAACACAGCAATGGCAAGTGCCATGGTACAAAACATTGAAAATGTTTCATTAAAGCATTTTAAAAAGTTGCTAGTAATTGAATGATTTTCATTGTGAAGTAAAAGCAGATTTTGCATAGAGAAATCCTCTAAATTTTGGTGTGCATAAATCCACTCCGTCTTCTGTCCTCATACAGAAACTCAGAACCACATTCTTCCCACCAGAAAGGCCTTCGTGAACTTCACTCTTTGTTAAAGAAAAAGGACATTGTTGTACAAAAGACATACTGCGCACAAAGAAGAGGAACAAGGGACAGAAAACATGTATTTTACAAAATTCCAAATGTGAGGGGTGTTTCTGCTAGTTTCTGTAGTGTGTCAGTGTATGACATATCCTGTTGTATACTGTTACATAAGCACTTACTGGCAAGTATGCCCACCTTTCTGACACATTACAGAACAAAATGCACACTCTGCAAGTAGAATTGTCAGAACAGTGTTGTTTTAAATATTTCTGAAATATTTTTATGTCAGGAATCCAAAGTGCAATTAGATTCAAAGGGGTTATCTATTAAAATCCGGATGTTAAAATCTCGAAAAATTCAAGTTTTATTTACTAGAAAACTTTAATTTGTAGAGGAAAAAGAACCCTCAAAATTTTAAACGAAAAAAAAACTTAAAAAATGTATTATACCCTAATGCTGCAAAAATCCAGAATCCGAAAATCCGTCATCTAGGTCCTAAGTCAGTGGAAGAGGTACCTACCTCAATTTGACGTTTTCGTGGTCTGCGATGGGTTTAGCCTAAAAATTCAACTATTTCGGGGGATAAACCCAAAAAATTAGAGTGATTCAGGAAAAACATCCGAAAAATTTAAGAAATGTAGGAAAAAGCCAGAAAAATTCTAGCAATTCTGGTTTTAGCACGATATTATCGCGTTTTTCCACAATCTAATTAAATCAAGTTTTATTTTAAATAAATAAGCTAAAATTGGTCATGGTAGTTTGTTTGTGTTTTTTTTTTTAATATGAGAAAAATTCTAGCGATTCGGGTTTTCAAACAATATTATCGAGTTTTTCTGCGATCTAATTAAATCAGGTTTTCTTTTAAATAAATTGGCTAAAATTGGTCATGGCAGTTTGGTCGTGGTTTTTTTAATATGAGATAAATTTGGATTTTAATAAATAACCCCCAAAGTTTCAAAATCACTTTAAATACACAAAAGCTATGAATATCTTGTAAATGATATCCTTATAAACGGAGAGTTCTGATGTCATCAGTTATAAACAGTGAGTAGTGATGTCATTTCTTGCACATGACTCACTGAAATGTGTGTATTATAATAAATAAAGTACCCCCAGTTGCAAAATATGAGGATATTAGAAGTTACCTCGGAGATCCATGACTTGTATAAAAACGGCCTTCAGCCTCTTGTTTTTATATGGTCATGAACCTCCTCGGTAACTTATAATATCCTTTTAGTTTACAAGAGGGGGTATTTTATTAACTATATAATGTACAGTATCACTTGACATTGAAAGGGGGTAAAGAATACCATTAGGTGCAATTTACTGCTGCACAGGTGCCTTTATTCACCAACACAGGACATGTTTCGAGCTTAATAGTCCTTTTTCAAGTGTATCATATTGGATTTGTGCTTTGGATGGAAGCAGGGGTTTAAGATACCAAAAGAACTTTTTCAAAGGGTAACTAACTATACAAGTATACTTCGTTTGATATTGAAAGGGGAACTAGCTTCATTCCCAGAATCCTGACAATGTCCTTTATATTAGAGGAAATGCATTCGACATATTTTTAAAGCTACAGAGTTCAGATACTTCATACTGAATAGTCATAAAATGAAATATTATCAGACACCATTTCTAAAATACTTGTGGGTGTTAACTATTATCTGCAAACAACAACCATAAAAACTCTGATAACACGCAAGTAAAAGGATAACCTGCAACCCTAAATGGGGCAATAGGCAATAGAGAATTTGAGTCTTTTGCTTAAATTATAGCTAAATGTACCTTATGAACTTTGAAAGACTGCTGGACCTGACCATCAATATACATTGCGCTATAACCCACCCTTCCCATTTTCTAGGTATGTACAGGATGTGGTGTTGCAGGGGTGACTTGCATGACTTCTTTTGTTGAACATTTTCTTTGTGAAACAGAAGCGTCGTGTCAGACAGGGTTTGCTTTTGTCACTGGACAAATTTACCTTTGTTTTGTGTTTGGTCATGATGTGTAATATTTGTCGAAACATATATCATACATTAAATGCGTGTCTGCATGTGTATAGATATAATGTTTTTATTTTATTAACTCAATTTCCTTCATTTTGAAGAAACAACAAATAACACTTCATTTAAATGAACTTTCTCTCCCATTTATCATTCTATCGTATGCATTACCACACTTTTTTTAAGGGTATGTCCAAGAATAAAATGATTTACTGCACTTTCAAGTTGAAATTGCTTTTATTATAAAAATAATTATTTATTTAGAGCTTAGTGCAACAGAAGTTCTCCACCTGAATATGAATCTGCAATTTATCATTTTCAGTAGGCAATACAAGGCAAATGGCAGTACCAAATCACATATAAAAGATATGGTTACAAGGTTACCCGATTATATGAGGACACTTATGAAAAATCATCTGTGTTTAAAGGGGATATCTTTTATCCTTACTTATAGCTTTAAATATGAGGAGGATTAAATATGAAGATCTGAGTAGTCCGTGCTGCTTGTTTTAAGGTAACATTTAAAAACGATATTTTTCAGGTTACAATCAGGGGCAATTCTGCTTCCTGCACCCACCTCACCCCCTGCACTGATCTTTTCTGCGCTCTGATGGGAGGAGGGCAGCCTCATTGCTGGTTTAAAAAAAACTGAATTTTTGGCTCTTAAAGGTACCAGGGTTCCCTTTTTGCTGCTCTTATTAGCCTGTTCCACACTGCTGCTGGAGGAAACCTTTTTTTACCTTGCTTATAAGATATAAAATTGATTAAATATTTTTGTAGATAGATATAAAAATGAACTCTAGGAAGTTGGTAAGGAGAGACTTTTTTTTCATTTTTTGTGATTTTTTTCATTAAAATTAGGGAAAAGGATGATAATGTGGGGATTTAATAGATTAAGAGAAAGAAAGAAACAAAGTCATTTATGAAAAGAAGTATATTGTATAAAGTGTAAATTCAATCTCAACATGTTTTTTTACCCAATATTTCCAGCAACTGTGGACACAAGAAAGTTGTGAATGTAGTAATTGCACCCAATGCACATGTGTTTGGGATCAAATCTGATGTAAGTTAAAACATGCTTGGACTCAAGTACCTTTAATGATTGGTGTTAAAAAGCACAACATTTGTGTCCATTTTTGTGTGATTGAACTTGCTGTCTTTGCAAATGACCCCTAAAATACCAAAAAGCCATTATAGGTTTTTATATTATGTAGTATTTACATCAATAGAATGACTCGTGTTTATGGTCACATATTCGTCGGAATAACTCAACCCACCATATAAGAATGCAGTTCTACAAGTTGGTTTAGATTATTCCAACCATTATACAACACAATGTATGGCATTCACATAAAAGCAATAAAAATGTTTGTCTCAAACTGCTACTGTAGACTTGCAGTCCGAGAATAACTTATTAACTCATGTTTGACCAATACTCATCTGTTATTGGCTGGGTTGGGGTGTAGTTTGGGCTCCATACATGGGCCAGTGAGCTGGAGCCATCAGTCTGGGAACCAAAATTGGCCTATGTATGATTAGGAAAAACTAAAAAAAATTTAGCAGGCATGCAAAAACTGTACATTTTACTGATGTAATGTAACAACTGCAGGTTATTGTTTCAAGTAGGGTTGGTTTGGTTAACACTGCAAATGTGTTTCTATGCTCTTTGGGTGTATCTTTCCTAACAGGATCAAACTGTGCCTGTGTTGGCATATATGCTGAACTGTATTGGGGTGACCTGATAATAATATCTTAATGCATTTAGCTGTGCCACACCCAGACCCTGTCGTTCACAAAACGGGGAAAAACAGTGGGGATGAGTGTTCATATGAAAACAGCACCTTAATCAGTGCAAGTGTTGTAAAACTGATGTTTTACAGTTATAATCTCAAGCATACAATATATTGATCAGCTTGCTCTTCTGAACCAGGCTAGGTGTATTGTTTGGTGAATGTCAGATTGTATAAAGTGTCTAAATAGCTACTGACATAACTACACTTGGCTTATTTACTTAACGGTTAGTTCAAATGAGGAGATTCGGGGAGATTTTGTCGCCTGGTGACTAATCGCCTCTTCTTCTGAGCGACAATCTCCCCGAACTGCCTCTGCGTGTCTTCACAGTGCAGCGTGTGCTTTAGTACAGGTGACTTTTCATTATAGCAGATGGGAAGACACGCAGAGGCAGTTGGGGGAGATTGTCGCCCAGAAGAAGAGGTGATTAGTCGCCAGGCGACAAAATCTCCCCGAATATCCTCCAATCTCCTCATGTGAACTAACCCTAACAGTGAGCGAATGTGCACCTGGGCACTAACCCATAGCAATCAATCGGCAAGCAGCTTTTCTGCAGGAAGAATAGTGAAAAATAAAAATGCTGTTGTTTGCCACAGGTAACAGCTCAGTTGCAAAATTGCCCTTTGTTAGTAAATTAGCCCCAGTGATGATTTAGCCACATTTACACATCCCTGGTAGCTCATCTACCACTTATAGTAAAGAATGTAAGTTGTTTTGAATTATTTGTTCCCTGAAGGCAGAACTGGTTGTCTTTTGGGACCAGTGTGTGCTGTTGCCATCTGCTAGTTTAGATGTTAACACCTGCAAGGAAAGGTTACACTTTGCCTTCACATGGAGTATTTTATCCCTTCTGTTCCAATGAGTTGTCTAAATATACACTGCTTATGAGTTAAATAGTACCTCTGTTCATTATTGTTTCAGAAAGATATTTATGTACTGTGTCCCAGTTGCCTAGTATATTTGTCAGTTGTCTTTCAAGGCAAAGTGGTGTAGACGGTACATACAGTATAGCATATGGCTTCTTTCACCCACAATATTATGTAAATAACAATAGTGGTTAGTGATACCACCTTATCCAATTTAGTGAATAGCACTTATATAAACCACATACTGCAGGGCTTATAAATAAATAGATTATTTTTTGCCTGAAACCACTGTGGTTTGCATCATCCATCTTAAATGTAAAGCAATTGGGAACAGCAGGTAGTATGTACAGGTTACCTATGGGTTACTAGATCTGGTCAAAATGTGTGCCTTTTATTTCATTACCCAGAAATATGAAGAGACATTTTATTTCTTAAGTAATTGCTTGGGATATTAATACACTTTCTTGTGCAGAGATCTCAACCAAACCTGTTTACAAAACATTCTTAATTATTTTTGTAAGTGAGCTGTTTCTCAACCTAACTTTTTAAAATTCTGACTGCAAACAAAATTCTGCTTTGAGTCACTGACAGATTTTACAGGATGATTTCAGCATGTGGCAACAATTTGCAGTATGCTACTAATACACAGTACGGTTGTGTTGCTTGCAGTGGTCAAATACAGTATATTAGGTTTAGTAAGCACAAACAAATATACCATATAAATCGGGTCAGATTTAATGCCAGTAGAAAAACATATCTCCTAATTCCATTCCAAATTCTCCCATAGATGTCTATTGAGTTTTTATGAGATAAACCATTACATACCTCCCAACATTCGGAAAATGGGAAAAAGGGTAGAATCATTTGCAGCGTGTAGCGCGGAGAGATATTTATGGACCACGCCCATTTTATGTCCACACCTCCTAAATACCACATCCTTTTTTACAAAATTTGACAGGTTATGGAAAGTTTGGACACATTTTTAAGGGGGTTTTAGGGTTCAGAGTTTATGTGTTATTACAGTTTTGCTAATAAAGGTGAATTACCCTTTAAGTTGCAAGGCATAGTTTACCCAAGCAACCTGCTTATCTCAAATTGTTACAATTGTTTATTTGCTTATCTTAAATAGTTACAATTGTTCCTTTGCTTATCATAAATTGTGACAAATGTATCATAGGTGCACCTGCCATTCTTGTCTCTATGCCAAAAGCCTCAGTTTTAAAAACTTTGCATATTTCTCTGTCTGTTCAGTGCAGGAAAGTCGGGACAATTTAGTAACAATCCAGGACGGCGGGTTGAGTTGTCAAATTCGGGATTGTCCCGAGAAAAACGGGACAGTCACATTTGTGGAAGTTACTCTGTGCCATATCTCAAAAATAGTTTTTTTTCTGTGAAAAAGAAATAAACATACACTACAGTCTTGAGTTTATTTTTACACTGACAGTTCCCCTATAAGCAAGACCAAACAAACTGTGACCTACTGAGCAATGCACAAGAGTAAGTTTTAGCAGTGACCCTTTTGTATGGCTCTAGTTCTTGATAGGGATGCTGGCCTTTGCCCTGTAAGATGCAGCCAGTACATGGCGTTTGGTGAACCTACAATTTACAAGTCACCATGTTGCACTAATTAGTGGAATTCAATTCATCTTATCTAAGACAAGCAAATAAAACATTCTATGTTACTATGTTACTATCACATATCAGCTGGCACGGATGTGCCCATTACACCAATAATTGCAATATCAAACAGCATATACTAACATCTGTATTATTATTTATAATTGGGTATAAGCTTCTAAATCATTTAGGGGGTTATTTACTAAAACTCGAAGTTATATAATTTTTTATTAAAACAAAGCCTACCTAGCTCCCATCAAAATTTTTTACTTATTTGTCAAATAATCGGTTTGAAAAAGCCAGTATGGAAAAAAGACCCAACAAAATCAAGCAAAGATTCGAATCATAAAACCTTTTCGAATTGACGTCCGAATTGCTTGTTTTTTCGAGTTGTAGTCCAAAAACGCAGATTTTCGTTAGAAAACCAGCACAGATCACGATGTCAAGAAACATCTGCCATTGACTTCTACATTTAAGCTGAAGTATCGGATTTTTAGCAGCTTTGAGGTATAATAAAGCGCTAAAAAACTAGACCAGAAAAAATTGAGGCTTCATAAATAGGACCCTAAGTACAATACAGCTACAATTACAGGGTATAGCAACAATGCTTTTCTGTAGAGATTTCATTCTGTAACTTCTAGATTCTGGTTCTATGTGGGGATTAGGAAAAAATACATTTTAATAATTTCAGTTATTAAACTAAATAGTATGATGCATACTGATATTGCTCTGCTCTGACATTCTGTAATCCTTAATGTGATTTTGTTTCTTTAAAACTGCAGTCTCCTCTATTTGCCCTATTAATTGTTGATATGTTGCCATCCACAAGACAAAAATTAGAGCTGTAATTAAATAATCATGTGATGCTCCTTAGTGCCAGTGAGAGCAAACTCATTTTTCCAGGCACTGATGGTCACTGATTATTGCAGTATAACTGGCTCATTTTATGTGTTTTTTACAGCCCTCCACATTACATACCTACAAAAAAGTGAGTTAAACTGTACCAGCAATATGGAATTTAGATTCACATAAACACGAGGCAGACCTGCCCTTTTCCTGTCATTTGTTACCAATCAGTTCATTTTGGAGAGACGTAACAGTGGTGTCGTTGTTTACCATGTAATTTACGCTGGTGTTTTGGCTGGTATGAATGCATACGACGGTTGCCAGGAGAATTAGAAAAGAAGAAGGGTATTAAAATGCTGAAATGATTACATTGAAATAAAAGGATGCCTCCTTTTTGCCAATACTCTAGCAGTCACGATACACAGATCTGTTTCCACCTCCATCTTTTTCTATTCCGTCTTTTTTTTTTTTTTTGTGGCTGTTGCAGGGTGTCTTTCTCGAATTTATATTTAGCTTCTTTGATAACACAAAGAGCAGGAAGGCGTAAAATACAGCAACAATAAAAACACCCTATGACATTTGATGCATATACTAATAGAGAGTTGGGACATATAAAGTATCAGTCAGCAAATGAGTGTTTGATAGTGACTGGCTGCTTTCCCTCTCTGCGTCACTGAATGCCAGCCAGAGCCCCATACCTCCTGTGGACAGTTTCGTTTTATTCGGACATTTATCCCAGTAAAAATGCACAATTACATATCAACACAATTACAGGACCAGAAGATATATTTTTTAGCACACGTTTTACTTTATTAGTGATGCAAATCTCAAGCCAATTTGTGATATGATTCATCAACACACACTGGCGTAAACGTCACAAGAATCCAGTTATCCTGGCTGTTTGTTTCGGATTGTGGGGAAAAACTGTAGCACCTAAAGAAGATGAATCATAGACACAGTGTGAACATGCAAACTCCAAGCAGGTAGTGCGCTAGTCAAACCATATAACGTGCCCTTGGTGGAATATATTTATGCAGAATGCCACTGTGGTATAGATTTGTATTTCGTCTCTTTTAAATCCTGCAATTGCCCCTGAATGTGAACAAATCTTTCAAAGATGGTATCAGACAAGGATGACAGTTTAACTAAGGCACCAGGGGGGAATGTAATATGCTTAGTTATTGCAAAAAACATTCGCAAAGATGCTTGCGCCCATTAGTGACCATGTTTGCGCCATTTTTGACTGATTAAGACCTCAATGACTTCTCTCAAAGTTTGCAACCAAAACACTTTTGCGAACGTTCATAGTGTAAGTAATAAATCTCAAACTGTTTTTTTCGACAAAATACGAAACTCCAGAGCAGGTGTTAAAGGTTTGCAATGCCCAATTAAGATTCACAATGCAATAAAAGTCTAACGAAGAATATTACATTGCAACAGACAAATTTTTATTTGCAAAGTTTTGCTCTTTGGGAATTTTATTACATTCCCCCTTAGGTCTTCTTTCCATTGAACTGCCTATAAAACACATTACATTGCAAATTAGAGCCATCCACAACATCCATAGCACCTCACAGTTTTTGTAGAGTGGCCTCACAATTACAGTGAAACAATTTTACGCATTCTGATTTTAAGTTTTCCCAAAATGTACACCATTTTTTGTGGTTCCACCAATTTACAAAGCATTTCAATGGGTGCTTTTCCCTGAATTTTCATATTGTTTTCCTGGTTCTAATTCAGCCATTCATTAATTAATTTAATAACATTAATGCTGCAATGCTTAACCCTTGTCATTAACACACTAAGGGGCAGATTTATTAAGGGTCGAATAGAAAATTTGATTTTTTTTAAATTCTTTATGGTCTAAACTGTCAAATTTGACTAGTGAATTATGAAAGTGAATTTTTTTTAAAAAAATTCAAATTTGAGAGATTTATCAAACTCTAGCCCTTTAAGAATTCAAATTCGATTATTCGCCACATAAAACCTGGCGAATTCATGTATAAGTTAATGGGAGAGGTCCAGTGACTAATTTGAAGATGTTAGTTGCCTGACACTCCAGGTTTTTTCTGAGATTTATTTGAGTTTTCTGAGTTTTAGATATTTGATTTGTTGAATAAATAACCCTCCAATTGAATTTCAAGTAAAATCGAATTCATTAGAGTTAAAAAAAAAACAAAAAAACTCACGTGAATTCAAAATTCGACCCTTGATAATTCTGCCTCCCCATATTGTATTTCACAGTCAAATTAGAAGTTGCTTTAACATATTTACCCGAGTTTACATTTTCACTGATTTTTTCCTGGTCCCCTGGAAAACATAAAGTTAGGGTTTTACTGTAATATTTGTCATATAATATTACCCCTATGTTCTGAAAAGTAAGAAGGAATACATTAGGTGATCAAGAAAAAAAATTCTAAGTTCTAAAACACAACATTAAAATAAAACCTCTACTAAACTTTTCAGGAATAATGAAGCACATTTCATTTCCCCCGCCTTCCTTTCAGATTCCTTGATCTGTATATCAAATGGTTGCACAGTGGTTGTAGAACATTTTATGCATTAGAGGTATGTAGTACATAATGTTTTTGAATTTATTATTTTCTGTAGTGAAAGAATGTCATTATGCAAATCTTTAGAAACATTTCTGGGTGGAGTTGTAAGAGTTATTTTGTTTCTTGTAATTTTTAATTTGCTTGCACAAAACGCCAACATATTATAAAACAATAAAAACAAATTCATTTATATAATAGCAAAAAACGTGTAATTATATAAGAAACATCAGGTGTCTTTTACATAGGGGATAAAAAAATAGGGGATTGATCACATTCCATGGTGTTTCCAAAATTATATAGTATCTGTGCAAGTGCATGTATTTTCAAAAGCATGCCTTTTAGTTACAAATTGATGATAATGTTGGCAAGCCATCATATCAATGTCAAGGTAAACGGTATATTGAGGTGCTATTTACCTCCTGTCATATTTTTCATAGGCTAGAACCTCACTACTTGATTGCATTTCTTGGCAAGTGTCTCCTAATCTGGGTATTGGTTTGATGCTTACTATGATATGATTTTTTTTTACCTAATAATGCAACATTTTTTTATCAGAATTCCACCTTAATGGCACCTGCTGCAATCATGTGGAATGGTTTGTTCCTAATAGTGGGTTTCACGCAATTGGGTACAACTTTTCCACATGCAGTGTCGGACTGGGGGGTCTGGGGCCCACCAGGCCTGATGCCTCAGGCCCCCCCCCAGGCCATAACCCCTCTCTGCCATTTTGGAGCCCCCAAACCCACTGCAACTGCACTTGCACTGACCTTATTCTTTTTTCAGCCTTGATCGGGGCCAGAGGGGAGGCCAGGGGGCAGCACAGAGAGTATCACAAAGGCAGTGCATCTGGGTTGATGGGGTCCACGAGTGTTGGGGTCCACCAGGTTTTTTCCCAGTGTTGCGCAGTCCCAGTTTGACCCTGGGCTCATGCTCAAAGGATGATATCACAGATGTTCCAAGATAATAATAACAAATTGTCTATTGCTATTTAAAAATATATATATATATGATTGTATACTGTATGTGGTTGCAAAGGGTTACTGCACTAATGCACCTAATGCACTGTTGTGAAGCAGGACAAATTTAAAGATTCAAATATTGCACTAAAATAATCTGTTACCATTTCTAACACTGTGTCTGTATTACACTGTTCGATTAAGTGCAGTTGAGGTGCACATGTTTATTTTCCCCCTACTCATTTTATTTGCCTCAAGGGGCAATCATTTTAAGGGGGTTATTTACTAAACCACAAATGTATCTGGTCTGGCTTTTTGAGGTAAAAACTCAAATTTTTCGAGATTTATTATACACCGATGCTGCAAAAAAACCGAATACGAAAATCTTCCATCTCAGGCCTGTTGCGATCATGTATAAGTCAATAGGAAATTTCCCTATCCCAATTGGAAAGTATCATGGTTTGCACTAGGTTTAGCCTGATAAATCCAATATTTGCAGGGTTTTCGGGCAGAAACCTGAAAAAAACTTGCTATTCTGGAAAAAAAGTCAGAAAAAATTGTAGGATTTGGGTTTTCACTTGATTTTGTCAGGTTTTTTCCCGATCAGATTTATTTGCGTTATTTTAATAATAAATAAGGCAAAATCGGGGATGGGAGTTTAATTTTAATTATGAAATAAATTCAAATTTTAGTAAATAACTCCCCCCATGTCTGTGTGCTTTTCTTTGTTTTTCAAAGTATTACCACACGTATCTGAATTTAAATGTAGTTGTCATAATCAAAACTATATATGAAGTAAATTATGACATAAAGTGGGCAAGACACTGATAAACTTTAAAGGCAAATAAGCATTCCATTATAACATGTTAAGTTATAAAAGTTATTCTCTGTCTGTCAATGTTACAACACAATCTTTGATTGAAGGTCAAGCTAAATTTAATGATAACTATTAATCTTTGCTGCTTGATTATTTTTAAACTTCACCCCGTCCCAACAACAGAAATATATATTGCAGACAGTACTGGCCTATGGAGAGTTACTATCTAAATAATAAACCTGCAAACGAGGCTCCACTGACTGCATGCCGGAATTGTTTTCCTTGTGCCTTTCTGGCATATGAAAATTCAGTATATGAAAATAACTGTCGAGATCACATCAAAGTAGGAGAATAACCCAAAGTCTTCAAAGAGCTACTGTCATTTTACTTTCCTTATCTTGCCAATTCAGATAAACAGTCAGCAGCAAAGGGAAGGCCAAAGCTTTTGATGCGGCAGGCTTAGGATACCACCCAATAAACCTCAGGGTATGCTACATTTGTCCAAGCCAATTCGGAACTGTTCATCAGATTTGGGGTTTTACACCAAACAGATGTGCACGCTGGTTTTATTTATTTATTTCCCAGGATCCAATATCCAGTCTGACTGATGCCTAGGCTAAATGGACATGCAAGCACAACCAAACGCTCCAAATAAGTAAATATTACATGTGTGCATGTATGTTTTATTTGTCAATGACATGTCATTAACAGCATATTTACAAACTGAAAGGAATATTATCTCCAAACAATGTTTCATCTTAGACAGGGATAAAATGGTCACATCATTGTGCCATTTTTGTAGTCCACTTTTTTATTTTTCACACAGTAAAGCATTGCTGGTATTTTTCATTTGATTATATAATTAAAGTTCAATGGTATAGGTTCCTTTGCTCCAGGTACACTTTATTATCACTCAAAGTGGTGCACTCCCTGATTTAGTTAATTTTGATAAGAAACTAGTACCACTGTCCGTACAGACTGCAGTTCTATTGGTGCCAGACAGGAGCTGGTGTATTTTGGTATCCTTCTGACATCACAGGAATGCTCATATAAATATTGGCACTGCCACAGGCTATTATGTATATATAAAGAGCCAACATAAACTACAGCACTGTACAACAAAAGTTTTAATACAGGTATGGGATCCGTTATCCGGATTATCCAGAAAGCTCTGAATTCAGGAAAGGCCATCTCCCACAGACTCCATTTTATCCAAATAATCCAAATTTTTAAAAGCGATTACCTTTTTCTCTGTAATAATAAAACAGTACCTTTAATTGATTCTTACTAAGGTATAATTAATCCTTATTGGAGGCAGAACAATTCTATTGGTTTTATTTGATGTTTAGATGATTTTTAAGTTATGGATATATAAATAAATTATGTGGAAAACCCTAGGCCCCAAGCATTCTAGACCTGTGCAACAATACCTGTTCCTGTACATACAGCAGACAGATTAAACATAACAAGTGCTCTGCTCGTTATATATCATAATCTGCGGCACAATGTTCCATTTTTACATTCTACAACTATTTTGATGAAAGTTTCCCTTTTTTGCCCAACTATCCCTACCATAAAAATTCCTCCATTCAAACCTCTGATTGTCTGTATTGAATAAAAGTCAATAAGCTGGCACAAAGAAACAAAACAACTTCAAAACAATTATTCCCATATGAGAACTTAATGAATATTATAGGGCAAGGAGCCAAAACAGTTCTTATTCTTTTATATATTCCATTATTTTTTTTTTGACAATAAACCTTAAACCAGTTAAGACTGTGAAAGCACCATTAAAGCATATACATATAAATTCTCTCAGGGTTATTTTACTAACACAGGTGCAAAAATGCTCCAGTGCAGTTACCCATAGTAACAATCTTCTCATTTCTAACTTGTAGTAAATTTGCAGTAATTGCGATTGGTTGAGCTGAGTAAATGAGCACTAAGGGGTGTAATTTTTCGTTGTGTTTGGGGATTAAGTAAAAGAGCCCTATTGTTTTTAAACAGTACAGGTATACCACAAAAATTTAAGGTTTAAAAATTATTTTCTTTCCCTCTCCCATTTCCTAGCAGCAGCTCAGTAAGCCAGACCTCTAACTTCCTAAACTGTTTCATATATTAGTTGAAACATTGCTCAGCAGCAAAAAAATCAGCTCCTACTAAGCATGCTCCCCCAACTTTAAAGGGGCTGAATCAGCATCTTAAATCTGCCCATGTATGTCCATCTTAAAACATAATCCATGGAGTGCATGCCAGGCATGCTGCTTGACAATTGTAATAAAAACTTCTTTTCTAAGGAGACTTATCTAACTTCCAGGCGTGCATGACAGTTTTGTCACGTTTGAGGTAATTTCCATCAGGTTAAAGATAGTGACAATATACACCTGTGTTCAACATGAAAGACTTGTGTTGGAATTGGGATCTGCCTATTTGCTTTATTAAAATAAACAAAACCATAGTTTTTCACTAACCTTATTTTTCTGGCTCATGTTTAACACAGGTGTATAATGCCTATTTATGGTATATTCTTCTGCTAACATTCAAAGTCCATCACTCACCTGTTCATCACTACATTTCTTCACTTTTCTCTGTGTATGTTCCTGGTCATCTCCTTCCCTCCTATCAGAGCCAAGGATGTATTTAGGTCCAGTGTGACCCTAGGCTAGCGCCAATGCACTCGCGGTGCTTCGATTTCCGATGTCCCCTGAAGTTGCCTCACAAAGTGCATTGGCGCTGGCGTTTTGTCATTATAGCAGGCCGCAGGCAGTGGGAAGGCAGTTTGGGGAAATTGTCGCCCCGCAGAAGAGTCGATTAGTCGCCAGGTGACTAAATCTCCCCAAATCTGCCCGTGTGCTTGAACCCTTTGGATCATTGAGATCACCCTATATAATTTAATTTGATTACTCAAATCAAACAGCGATGAGCGTTTTTACCAGCCTGACAAAAAGGCCATTATGTGAGTCCAGATTATCTGGTTTCCAGATCAGGTCAAAAATACACATTGCATGAAGCCTGTACAATAATTAGGCAATCTTAACGGGTTTGGGAAATCATGTAATTTCTGCAATCATTTGTCAGAATCAATTCACAAATCTGTCTCAAATTGGTGCACAAAGGAAACCAACAAACTATGCCTGGGTGTTTGGTTAAAGAATACAATAATAAATATACTCTATATAAATAGTTATTGATGTGTCTAATTATTTACAGGGCATTTATTTTTGTTCAGTATTTCTGTGTTTATCACACCTCCCCAAAATGAAATTTGTGTAACAAATACCCACACCCCTGCTTCCGTTCTTAGTGAAAATATCTGAAGTACTTTTCATTTTCCGTTCTCTAATCTTGTGGTCAGGGCTTGTACACTTGCCAGGTTTGATTGCTTAATACTCTGTTTATTAAGAAAAAGGTAGAAATAAACACCTTTTGCTGGGAAAACATAGTTGTTTGTAAAAAGAACCCGTGCTTTAGCACATATTTATATATAGATTATGTTACTGAATTGTATTTCAGAAAGATACATTGAAAGAGGTTTTTCTGTGGAAGGGTGTTGCTGTATGTAGATGTTCAGTAGAAAACAACTTTGCTTTTTGTGGGCGATGACTGCAGGTGAAACCAGCTGTTTAGTTTTAAGGCAAAAACACAACAATGAATAGGTGAGCAATTCCCAATGGGCACTCAAAGGTCTTTTAAAATCCGCAGTGAAAACCATCTCTTTGAAATACATTTTGATTTAACGTTTGCATATGCTCCTTCTGTATAGCAATGTCCAAAATAAAAAAACATATTGTCTGAGTTTGAACATTCCATTTACAGGGGCTCACTTTCTGAGTACAGGTAAAAATGTTGAGTGCCAAATTGCATCTGTTAGGGCCCAAATGTAGAACACTTGCACCAGTACCCATGGCAGGTCCAAGCTGTGCTCTGGGCCTTAACTAGGGTTGCCACTTTTTACCCCAGTGGAGACCAGGCAGGGGCGTGGCTGTGATGTGGAGGGGGCGGGTTGTGGCACATAGGGGGCAGGGCAAACAAAGTTGTGCTCACCACTAATTTTAAAACCATTAGGTGGGGGTGCAATGAGGCTGTGACCACAAAATACATATAGACAAGTACAAGAGTCCTCTGCACTCAACCCATTATCAATATATTTAAGACATTGAGACATTTTGTGCATACAGCTACTAAAAAATGCCTTACCCTTTAAACAAAACAGGGATTGTTTGTCCATATATGGCAATATACTTAAACTGGCCAACTACGTCAAAGTCATCCCATATCTGGCCAGTCCTACACTCAGTTTGCATATGATTCATTAAGAATTCTATTGCTTCATTATACATTTTACAAAGGGACTAATTTTTACCTGCAACTTACTAGCTGCTTTCAAAGTAAACCTCCATGCTTGGCTGCCCTTTTATTAGACACCAGTGGGATCACCTGACTATAGCTGGGAAGGGTGGGAGCTACAACATGGAGCTGGTCACTGCTCCTGTATAACTATAACAAGGGAAAGTTGTGCTCACCACTAATTTTTAAAACCATTAGGCAGAGGTGCAATGAGGCTTTGACCACAAAATTCGTATAGACAAATACAAGAGTCCTCTGCACCTCCATTATCAATATATTTAAGACATTGACAGGGGGCAGGGCCCAGGGTGAAGGACTGTTGGCCGTGACTTTAGGGGCGGGGCTATGATGCTGTGTCAATCTTAGAGAATCCTGCCCGGTTTTCATAATTTGAAAAAACGGGCAGGCAGTTTTGATCCGGGCAGGCCTTCAAACTACCAGGCTGTTCGGGTCAAAACCGGACAGGTGGCAACTCTAGCCTTAACATGTGTAATTATTGTTAAAGGGCTAGTAAACACTGCTGTACTGCACTGTTCAATCAAACTTTCCACAGTTGTTGTTGGACTAGAAATCCCAGAATAATATAACATATAAACAAGGTTGGGAGCTGTAGTCCAGCCACATCAGGGTTGTATTCTTAAAGCAATATTGCACAATAAAGCGTTTTCAAAACGTTTCCCTAAATCTCCTTAGTCAGCGACTGCTTTGAAAAGCAAAAAATCCTCCTATGAAAATCCCAAGTGACCTATTTCAGTCTTGCTCCCTTTTCTTTGTTCCTGAAACTAGAGTTGGAAACTTAAAGCACAGTTTCCTCGCACTGAACAAATCTGTCCTTTACCAGGGCCAGCCAAGATATTTTGGCACCCTAGGCAAGGGCTAGTGCCCCCCCAACCCTCACCCGGTCCTGCATTACCATTTTCCACCTTACAACTCATATTGCCCCCATTTGTACCTGTGCCAAAGGCAGGCAATCCCTCAAATTGCCCCCAATCTGTACCTGTGCCAGCATAAACCAAAATATCCATATATTTGTACCCCTAATCTGTACCTATGCCAGCGGCAGCCAAAAAAATCCACAATATTGCCCCCAAATATGTACTTATGCCAACAGGAGCCAAAAATACATCATATTGCCCCCAAATATGTAATTGTGCCAGCAGCAGCCAAAAATACATCATATTGCTTCCGAACCTGTGATAGCAGCTGCCAAGATATTGCCCACTAATATGTACCTTTGCCAAGAGGGAGCTGGGGACTGCTTCTGTGCACAGTATGAATAACGGGCAATCACTGGCACAAGCAAACCAGGATTTAAAAAAAGATTCCCATAAAAGTGCCAACCCCCCTGTGATTGCGCCCTAGGCGTGTGCCTACTCTTCCTACCCCTAGTTCCGGCCCTGATCCCCATGTTTGATTCCAGTGTAATATAATGAAGAAAAAGAATGACATCATTATCTCTATATGTAAGATAACAGCGAGATGCCTGACATTGTGCTGGAAATCAGCATTCTCATTGGTCAGTTCTTTTACATTTATAATTAAGTTTTTGATCAGCAGAATTCTCACTGGTGAATTTTTTTTCCATCTATAAATATGTTTTTCAGCAACTTCTGTAAAAAACTAGGGGGCTCTGTGGGACGATGTTACAGCCGGGTTTACAACCCCTGTAAAACATATTGTTAATGTAATCTCCACTGTGACTGATAAGAAGAGATATGCTTTGTCAGAGCTATATTTAAAAGAAAGGCCATATGCACTAGAAATGCACCGAATCTCGGATTCGGTTCAGAATTGGGTCAAACTGAATTATAACCCTATTTAACTGGAAAAAAATTGGCACTCGCAACGTGTATTAAAGGGCAACATGCCAGCTGTTCCAGCACAGAAGAAAGGTTTGGAACAGGTTCAGTATTCGCCAAATCTGTACCCCTGGATTTGGGGATTAGCCCAAACCCTAATATCAATCTAATATGCATTTAATTTCTGCTGCTACTCTTTAATCTTGTCACATGTTGCCAGTGAACAGGGGCAAAGTGTAACCTGGACACCAACAGTTTAATATCTACAGCAGGCAAGGGGTTACAGGTATATTGCTGGTAATATTTTAGGCAACATTACAGCTTACAAGGTTTCAGTTGGCCTATCTTAGATAAGTTGTAAACTGCAGACATGCTTCACATACAGTTTAATAATGCATTACAGTTGATACAGCTAACTACAAAATTTTGCACACAGTATCCCATAATATCTGTATCTGTAATCTTTCTTATGCGAATGTTCATTTGTAATTTTTCCATTTCTTGTTGGTCCTCTACCTTCAGATAAATATTTTACCACCTTTCATCTGTTCACTTGGTCTGTGTATAACAGGTATTGTGCCTGATTTTATAAACTGTTGCTTATGAATATTTCATCACCGATCTCTATTTTTGTCTGGATTGTAATGCCCTCTGCTTTTTTATTGAATATGATTAATATTTCATTGTCATGTCTTTGCTGTAGGTTGGTTTGCTTTGTACCTGCATTCTTTCCTTTTAAAGTATTTAAAACCCAAAGCTTAATAAAATTGAAATGTAGACAATAGTCCTTCCTCTCTCCAACTTACCCTCACTCACCTCCAACGGCTAATTTGGTTGGTGATAAAGCAAAGGCAATTTATGAGTACACTGTAACTAATGTGAAACATATAGATGACTATCACTGAGGGAGCATTGTGGGTGATAAAAGCTAGTGTAGCTATCCACATAAAATGATAATAAATGGTATGTTTACCATTGCAGACTTCCATCATATATTATAAATATAGAATTTTAAATATAGCATTATTTGCAAGCAGTGAGTATTTAACTCCTGCCTAAACCTGCCTAAGACCTGCAGCAGGGATCTGGATCTACTTTTTCAGGTTACACTTTGATTTACACTAAATGTTTACTGCTAACACATAGTGTGGTAAGACATATAGAACTGGCAGACAAAGGGTTCAGTATATATTTAAATATTAATGTTTACATATATAAATAATGTCCTAAAGGAACACTAAGCCCTAATGTACTCCATAGCTCGACCACATTTAAATCAGCTGTTGCTGGACTATAAATCCCAGCATACTAGCAATGTGCGGATCAGGAAAACTCAACCTTCACCATTTGGGTCAATCCACACATCACTACAGTATACTTTAACATATTATCAAGGTTAAGTTATGCTGGGAGCTGTAGTCCAACAACATCAGGGTGTATTCTTAAAGCAATATTGCTTGTTAATACTTTCCCCCAGCTCTCCGAGGCCTACAGCTGTATTGAAATGCAAAATAGTTCACCTATGAGAATCCCACCTAATTTGTGTAAATCTGGCTCCATGTTTCTTGTTCCTGCAACTGGAGTTGGAAGCATTAAGTTTTCCTAGCACTGAACAAGTCTGTCCTTTGTCCCTATGTCTGATTACAATATAATATAATGAAGCCAAAATGCCATAATAATTACTGTATATCAGATAACAGCAAGATACCTCACTGCTGAATTCTCTTGCACCTAGAGTCAGTTAAAATTCTCATAGGTGAATTGCTTCAGTGAGTAATTAAGTTTTGCATCAACTTCAACAGAAAATGAATATTTTTAAGGTTTTCGGGTTGTTATTGGTTGAAATTTTTGGTGAAGGCTTCAGTATTCTTTATTTATTAAAAGAGAGAGATGCAAGCAGTGACAGGTGGGAGCGGTAACTACACAATTGGTTTCAGAAAGGAATCTGATTACATGTAAGAACCTTAACATGTGTTCTGAATGACGAGTGCATCCATAGCCAGAGGCAATCTTCCACCAAAAGGAGTTTACTGTCGCCACTGATATATGACCAAGCACAATTCAAATACTGAAATGAAAGGGTCTGTAATTTTGGCCAGCAATTATTGAGTTAAGAGTCAGGAACCTATATGCTACCCAATACAGCTTTCTGGAGGCTGCTGTTGGTTTAATTTTAGAAGAAGGGACCCAAGTTAAACACGTCTGATATAAGGAGTCATGGACATCTAACAACATGCTTTTATCAATTACATCTTCCTGCCAAAGCTTCCATCTGGTGATGAAGCCCGCAGAAAAAAACCCCCACATAATTGTGATTCAGTACATTTAAAATTACCCTGACCTAACTGAAAGTTTATTGTTAGACTGGTTCAGTTTAAAGGCCATTGGCCTGTCACTATTGCCCAAGAATAGAGAGGTTATAATAATAGAATCATGGATAATAGCCAACCCGAAGTGTCTCCTATTGACATCTACCAGGATTGGGTACTGGGTGTTTTGATCGCCACTGTTTAAAACACACTGTGGCTCATTTATCAACACTGGGCAAATTTGCCTATGGGCAGTTACCTATAGCAATCAGTGAGTAGCTTTTTAAAGCCAGCCGCAGGTAGAACAATGAATGCAGCAATTTAATTGGTAGCCATGGGTTACTGCCCATGGGCAAATTTGCCCAGTGTTGATAAATGACCCCCACTGTGTGGCAGGCCCGGACTGGCAATCTGTGGGTTCTGGCAAATGCCAGAGGGGCTGCTGTAAGTTGCCACAGACAGGCACTATTTTGTGGGCTGGTGAGGTGCTGTTTGGGCCTCTGTGTAGCTGAAATGCCAGGGCCTATTTTGAATCTCAGTCCAGACCTGCTGTGTGGCATAGCCCTTAAGGTTATATTTAAAAAGAGGATTGTTGGGTTTAGTACCTCTAAATCTAATACAACTGGCTTTTTAAACCCAAATAGGTCAAATTCATTCTTAAGTAGGGCTCATTAATCTGTTTTAATTACTAAACAGTGGTTAGCTTGGACAGGTGTTTAGCGTGAACTTACTCTACACGCTGTGAATAATTTACAGATTCTTCTTTACTGAATGTTGCAGCAACCACACCAAACAAGGAGAATAGAGCAAATACTAATATAAAACTTTAAAAGCAATATAGCATAAAGATGCAGTATAGTATAATTTCTCTCTAATTGTTGTAAAATGAATCATTTTTTATTATAAATAGAGTGATAAAGAGTGTCTTTTTTTCATTAAGCACAGAGAAACAACATGAATCACTGATATTTTTGTATTTTATACAAGTGAGGCATGTCAAAATACACATGTATAGTAATAAAATACATCAGAAGATTGGAGAGGCACAGATTTAAGTCAGTGAAATAATGATCTAGGGGCAAATTTACTTAAAGGGATACTGTCATGGGAAAAAACAAATTTCAAAATGAATCAGTTAATAGTGCTGCTCCAGCAGAATTCTGCACTGAAATCCATTTCTCAAAAGAGCAAACAGATTTTTTTATATACGATTTTGAAATCTGACATGGGGCTAGATATTTTGTCAATTTTCCAGCTGCCCCAAATCATGTGACTTGTGCTCTGATAAACTTCAATCAATCTTTACTGCTGTACTGCAAGTTGTAGTGATATCACCCCCCTCCCCTCCCTTTTCCCCCCAGCAGCCAAACAAAAGAACAATGGGAAGGTAACCAGATAGCAGCTCCCTAACACAAGATAACAGCTGCCTGGTAGATCTAAGAACAACACTCAATAGTAAAAACCCATGTCTCACTGAGACACATACAGTTACATTGAGAAGGAAAAACAGCAGCCTGCCAGAAAGCATTTCTCTCCTAAAGTGCAGGCACAAGTCACATGACCAGGGGCAGCTGGGAAATTGACAAAATGTCTAGCCCCATGTCAGATTTTAAAATTGAATATAAAAAAATCTGTTTGCTCTTTTGAGAAATGGATTTCAGTGCAGAATTCTGCTGGAGCAGCACTATTAACTGATTCATTTTGAAAAAAAAAAAATTTTCCCATGACAGTATCCCTTTAAGGTCGAATATCAAGGGTTAAGTAACCCTCGAAATTCGACTGTCGAAGTTAAATACTTCGACTTCGAATATCAAAGTCAAAAGATTTAGCGCTATTCGTTCGATCCAACGAAAAAACGTTCGATCAAACGATTAAATCCTTCGAATCGTTCGATTCGAAGGATTTTAATCCATCGATCTAACGATTTTTGTTCAACCAAAAAAAGATAGCTAAGCCTATGGGGACCTTCCCCATAGGCTAACATTGACTTCGGTAGCTTTTAGGTGGCGAACTAGGTGGTCGAAGTTTTTTTTTTAAAGAGACAGTACTTCAACTATGGAATGGTTGAATAGTCAAACGATTTATAGTTTGAATCGTTAGTTTCGTAGTCGAAGGTCGAAGTAGCCCATTCGATGGTCAAAGTAGCCAAAAAAAACATTAGAAATTCGAAGTTTTTTTTCCTCTATTCCTTCACTCGAGCTAAGTAAATGGGTCCCTTATTGTAGCAGGAAATCATGAAGTTTAAGGGTGTTATTTATCAAAGGTTGAATTTTAGATGTTTGTGAGTTTTTTTAGACCTCGAATGAATTCACAACTCAAATGGTTTCTAATTTAAGAAAAAACTCAAATGTAAAAAAACTCGAAGCAGTAGTAGTCGGTGAAAAAAAATGAATTGCTCGAATTGATATAGTTTTCAAGTGAAACCCACAGAAAAACTTCAAACATAATGAAGGCTACAAACATCTTCTAAATGGTTCAAGGGATCTCTGCTATTAACTTGTACATGACCTTGACAGGTTTTATATGGTGTATTTGTGGATTCAAGCTACTGTATTTCCAGATTCGGGGGTTAAAAAAAAAATTTAACCAGAAAATTCGAGTTTTGACTTAAAAATCCCCTTGAAAACTCGAATTTTTCTGTGGAAGCATATTTGAAAAATGCAAAGTTTTTATCCCCTATCAGCTACTGGAGAATTTTTTACCATACACACAATCCAATTGTGTTTTTTATTGAGTCTAAGCTGAAAAATGTTAATTGGCTCCCCATTGTATCTAGTTCCTTTTTGTTAAAATAACAAACTTAGCCAAGCACAAGCCAGTATTGTCAGCCAATATGATCAAGTGGCAGGTGAAATTTGATTTACTCAGTCCATCACAAATACAGAAGTCATACAATACGAAACTATTACTATCCTCTTCTAAAATGTGATTTTATTAAATTACAGTATCATTTTAAGCTCCTAGGGCAAAATATTTTGGAAAAGAAATCATTTTTGATTTTCTTTAATAAATTTTTGTGTGGCAGGTTCGTTTTACACCTGTTTATTTTTATATTGTAACAGAAATATAGTTTGTTACCAAAAATCACTGAATGACTCAGTAATGCTATTTTTCTTAAAGGAGAAGGAAAGTTACCTAAGCAGTTTATTGCCAAGAGATTAGCCACAATAGTGCAAGCTATAACACTATATTTATTCTGTATAATCCTTTACCATACCAGAGTAAACAGCTCTAGAAGCTCTCTCTGTTTAGGATAGCAGCTGCTATATAAGCCTGCTCAATCATAGCTCTGGGCTCGGATTTCAGCAGGGAGGAGGGGAAAGGGAGGGAGAGAGGAGCAAACTGAGCATGCTCAAGCCCTAGCCCTGGAGGTTTATGCTGAAAACAGGAAGTCTGATACAGAAGCCCATGTGTACACAATAGATGGAAAGAAATGCTGTTTCTTTTGACAGAGGACTCATAGTAGCATTACTTTGAGGGTTTACTGTGTTTATATAGACCTTTCTGATAAAACTTACTTAAATTTAGTCTTTCCTTCTCCTTTAAAGGCATGCTTTTACGTTGCATTGGAAAACTAATGGTTAATGGATAGTCTACGCAGTTATTTCAAATGTGAGTCCTGTTTTTTTTCTCCATAATTTGCTTTTACTTTAATCTGGATTTATGATGATACCAATACTGTGAAATACAGCATGAATATTTATAAGTATCAGTTGTTTTCTGGATCTGTTATCACTTATCCCAGCTGTAAATGCATTTATTAAGTTTAACAAACAATTGGCTTAATATTACACGTATTTCTTTGAATCAATCACATAACCACATAAAAAAAAACAATTCCTGTAAATTCAAGCCAAGTTCCTATGTGTGAGTGTTTTACTGTCTAATCACTGCTTTGCACAAATCTGTAGGCCTCGTTTCTCATTTATGGGATAGCTGAATCATGCACACTATCTTGCACCTTTAGTGAAATGACTTGCTCTCACCAAAGAATTGCAGTGCTGGCACTGCTTAGTGCTTACTGGTGCTACATATATATATAAGTGGTTAGCAGGCGGGATGCAGTTCCCTATCCAGCCCCCAGGGGATATTATTCATATGGCAAATTTAGGAAACTGGAAAATACAACGTGCAGCAGGCACCTGCCTACTTCAGCTATTAAAGGGGTAGTTCACCTTTCGGTTAAGTTTTACTATGTTATAGTTTGGCTAATTTTAAGCAACTTTTCAACTGACATTCATTTTTTATAGTTTTTGAAGTATTTGCCTTCTTCAACAGCTTTTACATGTAGGTCACTGACAACATCTAAAAACAAATGCTCTGTAAGGCTACAAATGTATTGTTATTTCTCATTTGAATTACTCATATTTCTGTTCAGGCCTCTCCTATTCATAGTCCAGTCTCTTGTTTAAATCAATGCATTTGGATCCTAGCAACCAGATTGCTGAAATTGCAAACTAGAGAGCTGCTGAATAAAAAGCTAAATAACTCAAAAACCACAAATAATAAAAAATGAAAACCAATTGCAAATGTCTACATCATACTACATCATACTAAGGGGCAGCTTTAGCAAGGGTCGAGGTGAATTTTCGAATGAAGAAAATTCGAATTTCAAGCTATTTTTTGTGTACTTCGACTAGGGAAAAGTCCAAATTCGATTCAAATTATAAAAAAAATCGAAAATTTGAATACAGAAATTTATCATGTACTGTCTCTTTAAAAATTCGACTTTGACCATTCACCATCTAAAACCTGGCGAATTGCTGTTTTAGCCTATGGGGGACCTCCTAGAATCCATTTGGAGTCAATTGGTGGACTTTAAAAAAATCAAAGGTTTTTTTGGGAAAAACTTAGAATCAAATTTGATCGAATGCATATTCGTTGGATTCGTACGTTTCGAATTCGGCCTAATACGGACCTATTCGATCGAAAACGGACCTATTCGACCCAAAAAAACTTCAACTTAATTTCGGTTGGTCTTTTTTAATTCAAAATTTGACCCCCTAAATGCCCCCTAAAAGTTGCCGACCTATTCAATCTAAAACGGACCTATTCGACCCAAAAAAACTTCAACTTAATTTCGGTTGGTCTTTTTTAATTCAAAATTTGACCCCCTAAATGCCCCCTAAAAGTTAATTTAGAGGTGAACAGTCGCCATCTTCTCCCACGCGCGTCTTCTTCCTGCGATGACCGGCGTTTTCTGGCGCATGCGCAGTAGGAACAGTTACCGGTACGGCTCTACTGCGCATGCGCCGAATGTCACGAAGTTTTCCGATTTCACTTCGTGACATTCGGCGCATGCGCAGTAGAGCCGTACCGGTAACTGTTCCTACTGCGCATGTGCCAGAAAACGCCGGTCATTGCAGGAAGAAGACGCGCGTGGAAGAAGATGGTGACTGTGAACTCCATGGACAGGACCTGCGCAGAGGGGTGAGTAACAAGTTAGGGGCATTTGCCCAGGGGGACAGGTAGGCCAGGGGGGAGGAGGGGCAACGGAGGGGAGGGGGGGAGGGGTTTTGCGCCCTGGGGCTTTCCTTCTCCTTTAAGAACAGGTTTGCCTTGTGCCCGTCAGTGCTGCTCCATGCAAATGTTTTGTATAGAGTGGCCAGGCCAACCTGACAGGTATTCAACTAGTTGACCTGCTGGCAAATCTGTAAGATATTATACAATGTATATCATTGATTACCATCAACATCATCAAGTCACATGCAATACTGAACAGTAGTTTGGCCCTTATATTTCTTTTTATTTGCAGAGTAGCTTTGTTACCACCTTCAGTGAAGAATTCAATATTTGCATATCCTGAAATACAAGTTGCTTAAAGGAAACTTAAATATTTGTGTCACAGGAATCGTTTCATATCCCAAAGACAGTTAAAAAAAAACATTCTATGAATGACAGAAAATAGCATGTTTTCAAGTTAAAGGGACCTTAGCAGGAATATCTTAACATTGTAATATCTGATGCAAAATAGATTTGTAATCCTTTTTTTTTTTTTTTTTTCATTTATTCCATTTGGCCCACTGCTTCTGTTTACTTCTTAATATACATTAGTTTACTCATGAGTAAGTGCCCACAACGCGTCAGGCTTAAGCATGTCCTATTAAAGATTTTCTACTTTTTACATATAATTTGGGCTCCTTTTTCAAGCTACAGTAAGGGGCCGATTCACTAAATTCGAGTGAAGGAATAGAAGGAAAAAAGCTCGAACTTCGAGTAGTTTTTTGTGTTCCTCGACTATCGAATTTGCCTGAGTAGAATGATTCGAATAGATCGAGCGCAAAAACGCTGCGACTATTCGCCCATTCGATAGTCGAAGTACTGTCTCTTTTAAAAATACTTCGACTGCCTACTTCGCCACCTAAAACCTACCGAATTGCTTTAAAAGCCTATGGGAAAGTCCCATAGGCTTGTTTTCTAAGTTTTTGATAGAATAAAAAGGCATTCGATCGATCATTCGATTGAATGAAAATCCTTCGATCGAATATTCGATCGTGCGACCATTCGACTATTCACCGGCACGTAAATTCGCCCGAATTGCCTATTCGATTCTATTCCCCAGTCGAATTTCGAGGGATTTAACCCCTCGAAATTCGACCCTTCATACATCTGCCCCTTAGTCTATCCCGTTTTTGTTTGTCGTCTCCCATAGACTCCAAATAACCCAAATTTTCTAAATTTTTTTCTCTGTAATAATAAAACAGTACCTTGTACCAAACTCAGCTATAACTAATCCTTATTGGATGCAAAACCAGCCTATTGGGTTTATTTAATGTTTACATGATTGTTTAATCGACTTAAGGTATGAAGATCCAAATTATGGAAAGACCCATTATCCGGAAAACAGAAGGTCCCAAGCTTTCTGTATAACAGGTCCCATGCCTGTACAACCAGTCACTAAGAAGAAGAGAAGGGAAAGAGGAAGATCCGATCACATGGCAAGGTTGCTAATTGTCTGATTTGGCAATGGAAATAGTGGCCAAATTGTGGACTGATCCTATTGTTTGAGCACCATACCAACAATTAGATAACACAGAGAGAAAACAACCTCTATGGCTGTATGTGCTTCTCACTCAATAAACTTTCTGAACAATATCTGACTTAATGCTGATACGGTATTAAAGGAGTGGTTTACTTTTAAGTTAACTTTTAGTATATTATGGGATGGCCAATTCTAAAAATTAACTTTTCAGTTTGTCTTCATTATTTTATTTTTTATAGTTTTTGAATTATTTGCCTTCTTCTTCTGACTCTTTGCAGCTTTCAAATGGGGGTCACTGACCCCATCTTTAAAAAAACAACAGCAAATGCTCTGTAAGGCTACAAATGTATTGTTATTGCTACTTTTTATTACTCATCTTTCTATGCAGACCCTCTCCTATTCATATTCCAGTATCCCATTCAAATCAGTGTATGGTTGTCAGTGTAATGTGGACCAGATTGCGGAAATTGCTAACTGGAGAGCTGCAGAATAAAAAGCGAAATAACTCCAAAACGACAAATAATAAATTGTCTCAGAATATCACTCTCTACATCATACTAAAAGTTAAATCAAAGGTGAACAACCCCTTTAAAGAACTAAAGCCTAACTAAAGCAGTAGGCTAAAAATTTTGTACATTATGGGGCATATGTATCAATGGTCGAAATTTGAAAAACGTAGAAATTCGAATATAAATAGGTCTGTTTTCGATCAAATAGGTCCTTATTTGACCGAATTTGAATCGTAGGAAACAAAGTAATATCGCATTCCGTCAAATTCGAAACTAAGTTTTTCCCAAAAAAAACTTTGATTTTTCAAACTCCACCAATTGACTCCAAATAGATTCTAGGAGGTCCCCCATAGGTTAAAACAGCAATTCGGCAGATTTTAGATGGCGACTGGTCGAATTTTTAAAGAGACAGTACATGATAAATTTCGATATTTGAATTTTTTCGAAATTTGAATAGAATTTGGCCTATTACCTCGAGTACACAAAATAGCTCAAAATTATTTTTTTTTAATTCGAAAATTCACCTAAACCGTCGGTAGAGTGCCACCAAAGATGCCCCATTAGCTCCCCATCTTCTTTTCTGCTGACTCACTGCACATGCTCTGTGCTGCTGTCACTTACTGAGCTTAGGGAGCCACTCACAATATACAGTACTCATAGAATATTAATGTCACTGTGACTCACAGTATAAAGTTGATTAGTAATAAATACAGATACTTACTATATTGCAGCACAGAAACCAGTTAAACTAGCATCAGAATTTAATAACCAGCCTTGTAGCATCAGCTTATATTATAGAAAAACCTCATTTTCTGCTTCAGAATTTGCGACAACCCCTAAGCTTAGCTTTTCAACAGCTGCTCAGAGTCCACAGAGCAACAGACACATACCAAGATGGTACCCCCTGTGACAAGTTTGAAGGCCTGGATCATTGCTGCTATTCAGAAGCTGAAACTCTAGGCTGGTGCAAAAAGTTAATTATATAAAATATGCCATTTTTAGCCACATTCATCTTTAGGCTTTAGTTCTTCTTTAAGGGGTAGCCAGAATAAGCATCTTCCACAAATGACAGATCCTGAGTTTTATTTTAGGTCAGTATCAGACAGGGCAATTCCAAGCATTTTATTACTGGAGTATTTTGTAGTTAGATAAAATGCTCAGAATCATCCCACCCCCCATTTACTGGAATGGCAATTGCCTGGATCCACACAGCACACTCACAGGTCAGTCAATTGACACTTGGAAATGAGGATATTCTGAGTGTTGGACAGTTTGGACACTGTTCTGTGATCTCATTTAAGTGCAGTCTGCCAAAATATAATCTGCTGATCCCTTTCTGGAGGAATGTTTGGTCACTGGTCAGACCAGGGGTCTGATGTTTAAGCACTGATGCTCTCCCAATACGGCAGCGTGTGACGTCACTTTTTTCACAGGCATATTCCGCTCAGAGGCAGCCTTGATGTACATTAGGCAGAAGTTACTTGTAGTGCGCATGTACTCTGGGCACACTACTCCCAATGATGATGACGCTCATGTAAATGAGCTGCACTGCTCACTGCAGACGCGCTCCGGGGTCAACTGTTTTTTAGGTGCATGCCCAATTACAAGAAAGAGGTAGAGACATATAGAATATATAGACGATGCGAACAAGAACATGGATTTTAGGAGATTTGAGTGACATATGCGCGGTTTTAGCGTCGCGTTTCAGGAGGAGTACAACACAAGGAGAAAGGTATTGGTTTGTTCCTTTCCTTCTCCTTTAAAGGCGAAGGAATTATACAAAGTTATATGTTATATCTACCGCTCTCCCGCCACTTCACTTTACTGCAATGGTGGTGCTGGTTCTCCGTCGGCCCAGCAAGGTCATTTAGCAACAGCAGAAAATTTACAGATCTGCACACACTCTATTTATCTGCAGTCAGGACGTGGCCCCTCTTTTTATTAATTTTTCACAGGTGGTGAAAAATTTATAAAAAGAGGGGCTACGTCCCCAAATGCAGTTAAATATAGTGTGTGCGGATCCGTAAATGTTCTGCTGTTGCTAAAGGAGTTATACCTGCACTTTGTAAGCCAGAGCTGTGTCTGAAAGCCTATTTTCTGTGTTTGTAAATGCTACTACTGTATTCAAAAGAAAGGTATGTTTCAGTGGGTCCAAAATATCTATTTTCTTTAAACAGAAATGTTTTAATTTTGCTATAAAGAAACGGTAATAATTACATCATTAATTATCTGCAGAAATGTAAAATCCAAACAATTATCTACTGTAGTTAGTGTAAATAGAACAACACTTGATTGCTTGAAAATGCACCTTGCTCTATAAACATATTTTCTTCATTTTCTACCTATTCTGTGACCAAAATCAAATTATTTCCTTGTCTGTAAGACGTGTTTACTGCATGAGCTGTGAATTTATATACAGTTTGGAAGAAAATGATTGCCACTGGAATAAGTGCAGTGTCGGACTGGGATGCCTGGGGCCCACCAGAAAACGTTAGTCCAGTGGCCCATTCTCAAACTATTTCTTCTCATCCTCACCTCACTCAACCTCTATTTTTCAAGTCTCTTTTTTTCTATTCTATAATTTATTATTCTTTAGCCTCTCTGTTCCCATACAGAAGTAGGTATTAACCATGAAACAGGCCAAATGGTTAGAGGCAGGAGGGCCCACTGACACTTGGGCCCACCGGTAGATTTCCTGGTATCCTGGTGGGTAAGTCCGACACTGAATAAGTGTGTATAGCAATGGACAAGGATTTTGTGTAGTAAATAGTAATGAGCACATTTTTTCTCCAGCCACCGATGCGTGGCAAAAATTTGCCACAACATAAAAGTCACAAAGACAATTGGACAGAAAAGTCTCAGAGACAAAAAAAGTTGCCACAAGAAAAAAAAGCCCATTGACTTTAATGCATTTGGAGTGAGAAAAAGATGTCACACGTGTAAAAAATTTTGATGCCCATTGACTTCAATGCGTTTTGCAAATTTTTTGCGAAATGAGACAGATTCACTCATCACTAGAAATAAGAATTTTTAGTACTTTCTCTCCTGCAGTTTACTGTAGCTTTTAGGTCTGCCACGAAAACATTGTGGGGCATATGCGAAACACAACAGTTGGCAAAGAGTCTTAGCACCTCTGTGCACTAATTCCTTCAGAAGCGGTAGAGATTTCTCTGCAGAGGAGTTTTCCAGATAATTTGGATCTTCATACCTTACAGGTGGCCATAGACATGCAGATTACCTGCAATATCGGACGAACGAACGGACATCCCCATCTCCTGACCTGCCAATAACCTTCAGTTTAAATAAAGTAATAAGAAAACAGATCAGCCGATGTTCTGCCCCTGACAGCAATTGTACGAAAGTTATGTCCGACAAAAAGCCGGTGACAGTCTCCCACCGAAAATTGTACGAGCGGCAATACATGCAGAGAAATTATCGGCAGTCGACAGAAATCTTTTAACCTGGCCAATTGACCAAACAACCAATCTCCAGGGGACGAAAAATGTCGGGACTCTCCACACGCGGTCCGAAAATCGGATCTTTGCGTCTGTGGCCAGCTTAAGTCTACTAGAAAAACATTTAATCATTAATTAACCCCAATAGGCTGGATGAATTATATCTTAGTATAGATCAAGTACAAGGTATTTTTTTATTAATACAGAGAAAAAGGAAATCATTTTTTAAAAATGCAATTATTTGGATAAAATGGAGTCTATGGGAGAGGGCCTTCCCCTAATTTGGAGTTTTATGAATTATGTGTTTCCCCATAACTAAATCCCATACCTGTAATAAATAAGGCACAGAAGGAGTCACATTTGCCTCATCTCTATCCACGATTCACCCCACCAGTAGAGGGCAGGGCCAGGGAAATAAATATAACTATCCCTGCAGCTCATATATCCTATAGGGGGGCTTCTATGGCCCCATTAACCTGGAGCTGAATGATTAAAGCATGATTCATTGTGCCACAAACAGGTTACATATCGGGCTTAACACCAGCCCTTTATCAAACCTCACATTCAGTGTAACAAACACCCGTGTGGAAGAGGGAAGGTCGTTCATCTGTGGGGGTCACATGATCTAGATGGACTACAACTACCAGAAATCACAGTGGTGTGGTATTTAACATTTAAATAGTATATGTATACATATAATTCAAATCAATTTAAAACCGTGCAGTAGGAGCAAAAAACCCTCCTGTGTAAATCACATCTATTGAATGGACGAACATTCCCATGAACCCTTGTGTAGGGCCGGAACTAGGGGTAGGCAGAGTAGGCATGTGCCTAGGGCGCAAAAGCTGAGGGGGGGGGACACCAGGCACGTACCTCCTCTGTCGTCTACCCCATGACCGGTCCCCTCTGACTTTCTGTTATATCTGCCCGTCTATTTGCGCTTCCGCGTGCGTGCATCGTTTCGCATATGCATGCCGCAACTGGCATTTTGTTCATGCACGCCACGACCAGCCAGCGCTACGACCGGTCAGGTTGCCTAGGGGCCTGGCCCAGCTCTGCCCTTCTGGTAATCATTTCATATTTGGACTCCAATATAACAGTGATAAAGTCAGTGTGCAAAATCCATCCCACAGTGGAACCTCTGGGATGAGGCAGTGATTGGCAATTACTCCTTAAAAAACTTGAAGTGGATTCACGTAAAACATGCCTCACACAGGGGCTTTAAATCGAGATTGTATACCAATGTTATTCATATGATTGTTGCTTAATTACGTATTGTGCTTTTAGTATTTTTTGGGGATTTTAATAATATTGTATATTTTATTGCAGATTTGTATGGCTCCTATCTGAGAATGAACTAATGTCCATCATAATAGACATTTAGAACCTTATTTATCAAAATCAAAAAGTATTTAAATAAAAAAAGTCAGACCAAACTAGAATCCAAGATGTGACCTTATTTATTAATAAAAAAAGCACGATTTAATTGGATTGGGGCAAACTCAAGATTTTTTTTCCCGAATCGCTCAATTTTTTTTCGGGCTTTCTGGCTTTTTTTTTTTTTGGATTTTTGACCAAAAAGCCAAAATAGTCAGATTTCAGGGCTAATTTCAGCTAAGGCCAAAGAAAATTCCAAATCGGTCAGGGAGACATTGTGGCAAATTCTCTAACCGGCGAAAATTTGCCGGCGACGGCTTTGAAGCGATCACAACACTTAGACAGGCGTAAATTCGATAGGGCAACGCTAATTCACTAAAATGCGATGCGAAGTTTCGCTAGCGTTACTTCGGCAATCAAAGCGAAGTTGCGCTAGCGTTATCTAATTTGCATACGGCAGGAAATTATAAAGTTGAATGGACGTATATGTTGCAGCAAATACATTAAATTACACAAGTCCAGGGAACCTTAATAAAAGAAAATAGAGTTGTTATAATGCCCTACACATGAGCCAACTGTATAGTTATTGTTCTATGTGTTAGAAAATATATGGGGGAACCCGGTTACCCGAAAAAGTTTTTACAGACTTTTGCAGGCTATCACTCTGAAAAAAGGAAAAGATGCCAGCGTTTTTTGGGACTTCGAAAATGTTTCCACTAAAAATTGAAGTCCTATGCACTCCATTGCACTTTGCCTGGTCTGCACCGGCAAAGGCAAGTCTGGCGATTTGCGGAGTTACACCCATTCGCCAGAGAAAAAATTTGCTTGGCGATAGAGTGCGAATGATCGCTATCGTCTGTCTCTTTCGCTAGTGAAGTTACGCCTACACCCGTTAGTAAATTGGCGAAGTGCCTGAATTTTCGCCAACGTTAGTCACTTCGCCTTTAGTAAATCTGCCCCATTGACTTATATACAACCTCAGCAGATCTGAGATGTTGGATTTTCTGACTTTTTCTGGATTCTGACTTTTTCCTTTATAAATATATCATGAATCTTGAAAAATGTGAGTTTTTTTTTTCCACTAAAAATTTGGATCTTATAATAATAAAAAAAAAAAACGTACAATTTTTCGACTTTTGGGCATTTGGAAATAACCCCCTTAGTTTTGGACCCGGAGCTGATATAAGTGAGTCTGACAGAAAAATCCTGCTATAACTTAAAGGGGTTTGCATTAACTTTTACTACTGTATAGTGTAGAGAATGCAATTTCAGCAATCTGGTTGCTAGGGTGCAAATTACCCTAAAAATAAGAGACTGGAATATAATTAGGAGTAGGGGCTGAATAGTAATATCGAGTAATACAAAGTCACAATAAGAATAAATGTGACATTTGAAAGCTGGCAAGTGTCAGAAGAAGAAATAAATTCATAAACCACCCCTTTAATATAGTTTTAGTGATTCAATTTGTATAATTTTGCACAACGATTTATGTTTTATTGGAGTGTCCTTATGAACCGATTACAAGGGTTTATGGGACTTGTAGTTCATGCAATAGCTGTGATTTATATATACACAGAGTTTTTTCTGCGTGGTTTTGAATTGATTTTAATCAGATGTATCACTATACTATTTAAATGTTATCACTAGACCACTATGTATGTTGAGAGTTGTAGTCCATAACCAGACACATAGAAGGGATGGATTTTGCACCCGTTATCTCTGTTATATTATTGGCGTCTTATTTTAAATTGATTTACCACAAAGGTTCATGGCAATTGTAGTTCATTCAATAGATGTGATTTACACAAGTTATTTTTTCTCCTATTGCACTTTTTTGAATGTTTAATACACACTCTGGGAGTTGTAGTCCATCTTGATCATGTGACCCGCCGCACACATAGAAGACCCACCCTCTTGCACATGGGTCAAAGATGTTTGTTACACTGAACTGTGAAGCTTGGTGATTAGCCCGAACCGTTGCCTGTGTGTGGCCCAATAAAAGACTCGGTTCAGGGTGCTGCTGGCCGGGATCTCTACACTGGATGTTATACCTGTCACGTGACACTGTAACGCGTGCTCAAGCTTTGCTGTGTGGTGTCAGTCAGGGACTGCAGCACCTGCTCCTCTGGCCCTCGGTGACAAGGGGTTAATGTGCGCAAGGTCTTGCAGAGTTGCCGTGGCTTTGGCTTGCTCCGCCCCTCCTCTGTGCTCCTGTATGTGTGTGTCACTGTGTGAGCTCAGCCTGCCTCCCCGGCCGCCCTTCCCCTCGCACTGCTCCCACTTATTCTGGCTATTGTGTATAATCGCCTGGAAGCCGACTCACTCTAATCAAGAAGATTAGAGATTCTTGCGCGCCCGGAAATCCCAATGCCCCCCTCCCCCATCCATCTCAGCTCACATCCAGCAAACTCTTTCCTGTCTTTTAAAACTTACTATTGCGCCTCCTGCTTCTCTTAGTCTCCCCCATATATGCCTCCCCTAATTTGTGTACCCAATATCCCAGCCTTGCTTACTGCTCTCCTCCCCCAACTCTCATCATGTCTCTCCTCCTCCTCCTCCTCTGTCTCTCTCCCAGGACGTCGGCTGATCCGGGGCCGCCAGGGAAGGGCTTAGGGGGCTGATGGAAGGGAGATGGAGCTCCGGCGGTGGCCTGGCTGGTGCTACTTTCTATTAAAATGAGG
>CM076682.1:120917520-120962520 GCA_038501925.1 Xenopus petersii
ATTTTTCAGCATCTTTAATAGATTCTCACCACCCATATCCTGACCTACACCAGAAAAGAAAGTGTTTCCTTACAGTTTTATTCGATTTCTTCGACAATCACTCTTTAATCACTCTTGAATAGGAATGGCACTGGTAGAAAAGTTTCATTCTCCTGGTTTGGAATGTATTGAGCATTATTTCCAGACAACTGATAATTTCAAGTACAAAGTTGAGGGCAGTGGAATTTCATTGTGTTCAATGTGTAACATTTACCATACAATCCTTCATTTTGCATTCGCTTTGGCGAAAACAAAGCATATATTGATCCTAAAATGAACAGACACAGCAGTTGGTATTGTTAGATCTTTATCTATTAAAATGGAAAAACAGCACTTCAGCAAATTCTTTGGCCTCTGTTCACGATTACCCTATTTATTGATTGTTTGCCAAGAATGTATGCATCTCAAGAAAGCGGGGGGGGGGGGTAGGTGCATTAAAAATATAATTTATTATGCCTTTGCAAACCAAGCGCATTAATATTGTACCGAGAAGCTGAAGTGAAGGACTTTCTGACGCCTGCAAACATATAAGTTCTATAAATTCCTAAATAGGAGATTTCAGTGGTGTCTGTTATTATGTGATATTTGCACAGCGAACTTTAATGCCAGGACAGTTTTAGACAAGGATTCTACAGACTTCGGCTGCTCCTTATGGCAGACGTGTTGTTTACATAGACTCATAAACCTCCAGCTCATGCCCTAACATTGCCTTCAGGTTAGAATCATGTTGTATTTTTAGCAGTAAGCGCTGACCAATTCTCTCCCCTCTTAATGCTCTTGGCCAGTTATAAAGTTGCTTCTGTCAGTGGGCTGGCCAAGTATTAGGTCAATAGAGATCAGCAAGCTGAGAGTGCTGCTTAATAATCACTGAAGTAGCACAGCACGTGTCTCACTAGGATGCTCAGATGCACTACTAGCTTTCTTTTCTCTTTTGTTGGCTTTTGATGCGTTTGGCGCATTACCTTTTGTAAGTATTGACACGAGAATCAAGACGAGCTCGCTGTGACATGTTAAGTCATATAAAATTGGCTAATTAAAATGCGTACAATCAGTAATCCTTTCACCGGGAAGAGGATATGTCTTTTTTTTTTTTTTTTTTCACTTGTACGGTGTCAACGAGGCTAATTTTAAGCACATGATTCTGTTGTGATGGGGTGACTTGCCTAAGGTTAGAAGGAAAGCCCATACAAGGATTGAACTTTCATCACCCACTTCAAAGACAGAAAACTGCTGCTGCTTGATAGGGAAATGCATTTTCTTGCATGACTAGAGATCACAAATCTGCGCTGCATTTCTCTTCTGCAGAAAGGTGTCTGCCTAGTTATGTTGGATATAGCCAAATCCATTTTATCTGTCTTTCTGTGTGTCAGACCCCAGAATTCAGCAGTGCAGCTGTATCGGTTTATATTCACTTTTGAAATCGCATAACATTGTACACAAAACAAACCCCCTTTTTGCATGTGTGTATACATTTTATATCTTCATTTATGAATGGCTGTATCTTCAGGAGCACTGCAGTTCAGTAGCCAGCGGGACAGCATTAGCACCCCATTACAAAAAACTTGTTTATGGGATGCTATCCCCCCCATCCACTGATTATAAATACTTAAACATGAGTTGTATGGTGACATTTCTTTACTTGGTTGTATTAGTAAAGAAAGGGTAGTTTATTGGTGTCAATATTTTTTTTATACTACAATCTATTATAAATAAGTAGAAGTAGTAATTGCTTATCGTTAGGGGTCAGTGTGTTACTTAGCAATGAGGTGAATCACTTCAACCCTATTGTCCCTTACATTACAGATGCTTATATCATGCAGCATACTATAGTCTGGGCCCTGTGTGTATTAGCTTGCAATTTAGAAGGTAGAAGGAAAACCATAAACTGGAATTATTTTCCCATATTTTAACCAGAAATATAAATAACATATTATTCCAATATATATATATATATATATATATATATATATATATATATATATATATATATATATATATATATATATATATATATATATATATATATATATATATATATAATATAGTTCCTATTTATCTGCATCATTATCTATAATATATGTTTTGTGGGTCAGAAAAAATTAAATACCTGTTACTGCTTCACTGCAGATTTTATCGATTCCTTTTCTGTGGTATGTTGCACTCTCTTTTAATGCCCCTGCCTCCCTTTAGTGATGCATATTTTTTTTCTCACCATAGGAAATATGATTCCAGTGTTCTGTGTGGTGGAACATTATGAGAACTTCATTGAATATGACTGCAAAGAAGAACATGCTGAATTTGTTTTGGTTAGGAAAGACATGCTTTTTAACCAACTGATTGAAATGGCTCTGCTATCTCTTGGATATTCTCACAATGCAGCCGCCCAGGCCAAAGGTAAGTAGAACATGTATGACCTGTGCATTTTTTTGGAGATTGTAGCAAATGCCAATTTCTTGAGGAAAAGATATGTAGCTTTTTGACAGCCACTGTAGCTAAGGTGGCTAGTTGGGGACTTCTAAATGTTAACACTGGATCATTAGCTTGCCTATTGACCTTAATAATATGCTCCGCTGAGAATCCTGGAAGAAATGCTGAGCATGCCTGGGCAGATGGAATGCTGAAAGTGAATTTGCATCTATGACTGAATACTTAGACGCATTTCGTTTTCAGTTCACGTTTTGCATGATTGTATATGCACTTTTATCAGTCTTCAAGAGCAAGAGGATAACTAAATCTTCATTATAAAGTACAACAATGTTCTTGATTTCACCTGTTTAACGGAATGTTAATTCATATGTATTAAGTATGGGAATGTTTACAGTAAATTGTGCTTTGTGTGGGAAGTGTAAATATAGTCAATGATGTTTTTTTGGGGGGTGTATAGAGCAAATGCTGGGATAGTGAAGTGCTTGCTTTATGCTTTAGAACTACAACTCCCAGCATCTTTTTGGTGGTGTTCAACAGCGTCTGAAAGGGCCTTCTTAGAAGTATGGGGACAGTGTTTCACATTCAGGGATCTGTGCGTGATATTTTTCCATTTCTTTGAACAGGGCTAATCCAAGTTGGAAAGTGGAATCCAGTTCCCCTCTCCTGTGTGACAGATGCCCCTGATGCCACAGTAGCAGACATGTTGCAGGATGTTTTCCATGTGGTCACACTGAAAATACAGCTACACAGGTGAGTCAGAACTCCCGTACAAGAGAGCTACATTGTTGCCTACAGCAGATTTCATTAATTGAACAATTCAGAGTGACGACTTAAGTTTAACCCCACGTGTGCCATTTCGTGCTCGTAGTAAAAGGCTTTATTTATAGCACTGACCACACATTGGGCACATTCGTTTTGTTCTGCATATACATTTTTCTAGCTATAGCTAATGAGTTGTATTTAGCCAATTACTTGCATATACATGCATTACAAATGGGCACTTTACATAAAATGTACTTAACTGAAAAATATTTTTGCATATCCCACACCACACCATCTGGGTACATTCTGTAGAAGAATGACTTCACCATTCTTAATGTAATCTTGGATGTTAAATTCTTTTGTTTTATTATTTTACAATGCCGATCTTAAAGAAAAAAAATCTTCGAAAAAGAAGAGAAAAAAAACCGAAAAACAACAAAACATAAGCCTGCTACTCATGATCGGATGTGAGGAAGCATTGCACCTTAAATTGTTTTATCAAGCGCATCAGAGCAGGAAGGTAGAAGTAACATGAAAAAAATAGTCGCCACATGCAGCTGATGTATAATTCATGCATCAATACAGCAGATGTGTTGTATAAAGTAATTAACTAATCGGAACAATCAGGAGACCGAGAGCAATCTCCAGATGCATCTGCTTGATGCGCAAAATGAAATCTGTCTGTCTTGAAGGAATGTTCTGCAGCAGGATCCAATCTTGTAATAATCCCTTTTCTAATCTGTCTCTAATAGTTGTCCTAAACTAGAAGACTTGCCTCCAGAGCAGTGGTCCCACATAACAGTCAGAAATGCTCTAAAGGACTTACTGAAAGATATGAACCAGAGTTCGCTGGCTAAGGAATGTCCCCTTTCACAGGTATTACACTTTGCACAGTAATGAAAAATAACATTTGATGCATTGTTAGCAGTCTCAAAAATGGACGTGATCTCGGCAGCATTGCTCTGGGCACCGTTAGGAATTTTAATTAACTGCGTACAATGACTAATACAATATGACCTCAGGTCCTGCAGGGTATTGGCACTTGTCTTTAGGTCTGTAAAGCATTTGCTCTGAACGATTGGAAGTATAAATGTTCAGAATTCTGCCCATAAATATCATACAATGTATATTGGGCAGTCCATGTTAGTATGAACGCTTACACTCAAGTGATGAATTATGCATGCAGTAAAAAAAAGGTGAGAAAAAGATTCCCCTTGGGAGTCAGAATAATTACACGCAACACAATTAGAATCCTGTCATATAATCTAATTAAAATATTCTAGTAATAAAATTAAACCATTGAAGTCTGGTCTTTAAATACTGATCCTGAATGACTGGGAGGAGGTTTTGATCAGGCTTAGAGTTCTCTTAGTACAAGGCTTCTGAGCACTTTTTTTTCACAATCAATGCTTTAGGTTGTATTTCATGTGTTTTCTTTTTAAGTCGCTCATCCCTTATTTCTTTTAAATATGAGTTCTCTTTAATCAACCAATAATTTAAATTTTTTTAAATTTGGCCCTGCTTAGTATGCCTTGCTCCATTGGTTATTATGCAGAATACAAACCTTTGTCATTTCTATTGACTGCACATTCTTTCACATATGTTTGTAAAGGGAGTTAGTTTAGCCTAATGCATTACAGTAATATGTCTATAATTGATGATACTGTACCACACTTTATTTTAGTATCTTTATATTTGTAACTGCAATCAAAACATCATTTATATAGCATAGCTTTTATCATATCAAATCTATATTGTGTGCATTTAGTTGGAATTGAAGCAGCAAAAGATTTTCCTTCTTTTGTGACAATATCAACCCGACTGACAGCGTTTTCAAGTTTAATTTGACATATGTCTGTATATTGATGAAATCCATTATTTTACTAGTATTTCTCAATATCACAGTATCCTGAAAAAAATGATGTAATACTCTACATGTCATCCCAATAAGCTGGATGTGTTTATATAATACACACTCATATATCCTTTATTATTTTGGTATGGCTCTTTCCTACCTTCTGTCTTGTGGCTTCTGTTCAATAATTGTTGGATTGCAAACAATCAAAATTCTATTCACTGCTTGCAAACCATTCAAGTTTTGTGTTTACAGAGCTGCCACATTTGTATTTGCTGAACAGGCTTGTTCAACTGGCTTATGGAAGCCACAGATAGGATTTGTTCCTATTTTTTTTTTTTTTCAACGTAAGAAAGAAAATACCTGGATTTTGTTTTTGGCTCTGTAAGTGTAGATCCTGCTAATTGTGTGCAGGTAAAATGAGGTTTGTTTACCAATCTAATGCAGAGCAGACAAACAAACGAATTTATTAAAATGCTACTCTAGTGTATTAAACTGGATATGCAGTACGGTATGCTAATGGTGGACTCTGTGAAACCAAATTATTTCCTCTTTGAATATGCTTTCATTAATATTGGTTCATAATTAGAGCTTGCTTTTGATCATATTTCTTAGGTGAACATGTAAAAGAATTAGGGCTGTGTCCTATTTTCATAAAAGGTGGCAAAAGCAATATGTTTGACGTTCTGTCTCAAGGGACCCAATCCGGAAAAAAAAAAACACATTCCTTAAGCGATATTACACATTTTAAACACAATACCTGGATATGGCTTATGGGTAAAAGTACCAAAATATTTTCTATTTAATTAACATGAGATTTTTTAGGACTACAATGCGATTACATGCATTTAAGCTATAGTTTTAGATTTAACAGAAACAAATCACTCAACTATGGCATTTATAAGTTAAGCATAGTAGTTCCGATGCATTTCTAGTCAACGAATTCCACTTTTTGTGATTGAGCACTTTACTTTATGGACACTGGGTAGATCCTTCAGGTTCTTGTTAGGTTTCCATTGCAAATTTCCTAAGCAATACATTGAGAAAAGCCCCAAAAAGGTTCTGAGAATCTTATACTTATTGGATATATGTATTTAACTTTGCCTCATATTTAAGTGAGTTGCCAGTTTATTAGCAGGAACAGTAAACCGATAATACAAAATTATATTAACTTGCCCCACCCCCTGTTTCTTTGCAATTTTTTTTATCAGATTTTCTAATGCTCCCACCATGCATATAACGAAGCCCCTAATGTGTGTGTTTTTATTATACAACAAGGGAGTTCTTTAAATAAAAAGCATTTGCTTTCTGTATTTCTGAATAAAATAGATTTTTAACTGGTAAGTAACCTGTATCCATTACATTATCCATTATCCATTTTTTTTTTAAATTCAGTTTTCTCTTTTTTTCTTAATGCTTTAAAATGGGTTTAATTTCTTTTCTCTGGTTTTGCATCCACAGTGTAAACTTGAACTTTTTCTCAGACAGATGCTTAGTGCTACATCTGTGTGTAATAATCCTTTATCTCTATCTGTTCATATACTAATCTATATGTTCACTAGGCAATACATTAGTATCGAATTTCTTTTAACTGGAAAGCTGTAATGGAAGGAAAATTGCAGCACATTCTATAAAACAATAGGATGATGAAATATTGCAACGCTTCAGGTTACGACAGTAGCGGTAATGCTCAGGATAAAACTTTCCTATTGTTTAGTTAATTAAAATAGAAAATAAAAACTTGACTGACTACAGTTTGGATCCAAATGATTTTTCCATAGTGGCAGTCATAAGAAGTGTATAAAAATGTAATCAGAACACCACATGTTGCACTGTATAGTCTACCTACGTGTTCAGGTTTGCATAGGAGCCAGTGTTCTAGGCTTGAGATCTACACTATCAGGACAACTAGACAATTATTCAAATAATAGAGGCTCACACAAATACATGCAATAACATTAATAGGCAAACAAGTGTAATGTCTTAATAAACAAAAGCTGGTATCCAAGAATTTGTGCAGAAAACGGCCATACATTGCCAAGTATTAAGCACTGCTCTCAACGAGAGAAACATGGTATAATAGGGACACGTGAATAAATGCTTGCCCTTCTCTGGTTGTGTTAACTACTGTTTATTACCCATTCAGATACAGTTTATGTCATAATGAGGTAGTTTAATTAACTACTTTCTCACTAATGAAACTTTTAAGCCCACTGACAATGTACATACCTTTATGAACATATATAAGAACCCCACCCTCTACATACAAACACACGCAAATTGGGATAAAATACTTTGCATATTATTTGCAACAGTCAACATTTCAATCCTGTTCTTTAATCTTTACAACCAAGATACATGTCATATAAAAGGATTAATAAATTCACTGTCATGAATTTGACTTTCTACTTATAGTGGCATTAAATCTACAGTACCTGCACAAAAACATTGCACTGAAAGCGCAGTAGATCGTACTTTTTCTGTTTAGCTATTTGATCAATGCCGCAGTTTTGTTTACAAGGCAACATGCTTCTTAGATCACAGAGCTGGAAGGGGTTAATGTGATCATTTCTGGAACAGAAATTAAGTTCTCTTTATAGAGAATGAAGTGAAAGTACAGCTATTTGATAAATCTGTGAAGCACAATTTGTAATGTAAATATGTTTTTTTTCCATATATATATATATATATATATATATATATATATATATATATATATATATATATATATATATATATATATATTTTTTTTTTTTTTACATTTAAATTGCATGTAACCAAACCTTTAGAAAGTTTATGCTTACCATTGTTTTCATAGAGAGAAAAAGTTGTTCTGCTCTCCATGCTTTGAAACCACACTGTCTTTGCTATGTTTGCTGCCAAAACAAAATATCTAAACAATATATATTGCCGTATTTTGTATAAAGTAGAGAACAAGAATCTAGTTAGCACATGCCTTATCTACACATCAGCAGTTCTTTTTTCGGATTCCTCTTGTTTATAACATTTTTGTGAAAATGGAAACATTTCATCCAAAGCGACTCCTGCAAAGGAAAGTCTGTATTTTGCTTATGCTATATATATCATGTACTAGTATACTACTGGCAGATTAAGACATGCCATTTACATAGATCTATAAACTATTGGCAACAGAAAGTTTGTATTGCATGAAGTGCAAAACTCTATGGGGGTTATTTACTAACCTTCGAATGCAAAAATCCCAAATAATTTGTGTTTTTTTTTTATTTTTTTTTATATAAAATCACAAATTTTTGTGAATTTATTAAACCCCAAGGATGGAAAAGTCAGAATCAGAAAATCCAGCATCTCGGACCTGTCGAGGTTGCATATAAGTCAATGGGAGAAGTCCCAATGATTTTTTGATGTGCGCTGGGTTTCATGCAATACCCCAAAAATTTGCGTTTTCTGGTGAAAAATCAGAAAAACGTGAAAATCTGATATTTTTTTTTTCCTGCAAAGCAAATTTTTGGGAAAATGTAATGATAAATAAGCGCAAAAACCCCGTGTGGATTTGATCGGAGTTTGTAGCAGAAAATATTGAGGTAAATTCGGACTTTGATAAATAACCCCGTAACTATTTGTCTCCCTATACCATTTTTCTGGATTCACTTGATTATGTCCACATCTTCCTCCTTGAGCATATTTTGTACTCCTCACATCATCAAAATAACCTCTCTATTCAAGTCAGTTAAAATATTGCTATTTGCTAAACTTTACGTGTAACATTAATTAAAGTAATGTTTGCTTTAGTGTTGTACTCTGTGCCAGAGTTTGGCTCTCTACAATTATTGTCTAGGTTTCTTCGTTAGCTATATAATTAATGATGGTAGTTTTTTTTTTTTTTTTGTTTGTCAGAGTGAGTTCACATTAGGTATAGTTTATAATACAATGCATCTTCAGGATTTTTTACGATTCAGATAAAGGTGGATGTTTTTGTTTTGTTTTTACTGTAGCATGCAGCACCATTAATACGTTCCTGTAAGAGTATGTATGCCTTTGTGAGAATTATAAATATTTATTTTTGAAAATATTTGCTAGTTTTGTACAACATGAGGTTATAATGCAGGCACACAAAACAAAGTGACACAGATTACATATTTTTTCTTACACCTCTTAAAATTTATATATTTGTGAGTGTGCCAGTTAAGTGTCATTCTGATCTGCTTTACAGCCAATAATGTGCAACTCAATTCACCTTGAACATCAGGGCCCCGGTATAAGAGCAGTGTTTTTAACCTTTTTCTCTAACCTAAAGTAAGTCAGGGAATCTGCTTTTCAATCCAAAAATTGGTTTTATATCAGTCATGCACTTCAATTGCTTTTTATTTTCTATAGAAAAACTTTTGCTATAACTAAGCAGAAACATGGTCATCAGCCTAAATAGCTTGGGGACCCGATTTTGGGTCCCAACCCATAGGATTCCATGTATTAGAGAATAGCACCAAAAATGATTCATAGTTTGAAGATGAAAGCATGTCCCAATTAGAAAAGAGAGGGAAAGAGGTGATATGAGAGATATGTTTAAATAACCGAATCCAAAAGGGAATTTTATGTTTGAATGCAAATAATGGCTTGATCCAAGAGACACACAATTAAGGCATTGGGAGGGAAACCGAAGTGTGGCATAAAAAAAACACACAGAAGGATAAATATATGCAATAACCTTCTTCGTGTGTGTGTGTGTGTATATATATATATATATATATATATATATATATATATAGATATATATATATTTCAAGAACAATAAAGTATTCGAACTCCATTACACATTTTCAATGATAATAAAATTTATTGTAAGGTGCTTTGAATGAAAAATGTTTTCTTTGTGTAAAATGTTTGGTTTTTATTTCACCCCTTTAAAGTACAACGGAAACTTCAACATTGCTGCCAGTAAAGTAATGCATTGCCTTTAGAAAAACCAAAGAGCAACTGAAGGAATTTTCTTTGTCACAGAAAAGAATGCTGCATTGGCATCTTATTAAAGTTTATTTAAAGGCCTGCCTTAATTTACATTTTTTTCAAAGTTATATTGCCGTATGTTTGAGAGACAAAGTTTTGACTTTACATATAAAGCATTTTTTGCTATGATTTACGGTAGGTATGTTATAGGACTATGTAACTATGCAGATGGGGAAAGAATCTATGTGGGCGATACAAGAGAAACATTACATTTTTTTAATGTCCAGATTATCCTTTTTAAACACTTTTGACATCTGTCTTTACATTTTTGGAAGGGAAGAAGACTTTGTTAAGAACCATTTTGCAAAGTGTTCTCCATTTCAGCCTTGCTTTACCTGTATTATGAAAGCAGATGGTCTGCATGTCTCTTGAATATTTATAACTATCAAAAACAATCTCTTGCTATTCACCCCTTAGGCTTATGAGATGTCAGGACTGTTCTGGTTGGGAAAAAATCATCTTTGCTGTTTACAGAAAGAGGATTACATTAAGCTGAAATCACTATACATTTTCGAGTTTAATATTTGTTCATCGGCTGTTTAATCATATTTAGATAATTGTGTAAATAAGTTGTTTCAGCGGTTGCCTTTGACTTCATAGAGCTTGAAATCTTTAAACACAAGTAAAACAGATTTTGTTTTTTTCCCTCTTTACTCGGCTACCAAGAAAACAGTAATATTATTAAGACTTTTGATGTAGATAAATTTAGGCCAGAACTAACCAGAAAGTTATCTTTTAGCAATTGTAGAACACTGATCAATACCTAGGTATGATATCCCTGGTCTGGTCCTTGTAAAACCCCATACCAAGCTTTATATAGGTCAGACAAAATATTTATCTTCTTGTTCTTATATGTACTCTTGGAGAAACACGGTTTTAGTTAAACTATCATCATCAAGCATCAACAGCTTTATAACTTTTAATCGCATAGTCAAAGGTGCGCATTTGTCAGAGAGGGAGGAACACCCCAACTCTATTCATTTGTTTAGAATTTTAGAGGCCACCCTAGAAATATGTGAAAATAAACAAACTGCATTTTACATGCTGCATAGAATTTATCTTTATTTATATGTTGTTAACAGTGGGTGGCTGGAAAATAACTTCTTATTTGATTTTGATTATATTTGATCTTCAACACAGGGAAACAGTGAGCATTAGTGACAGTTTAGGGGTATAGAATAATGTATACAGGTATATGAAATTTTAAGTTCATCTCAGGCTGCTGACAGTAACTTTGCCAGTTTTAGGTATCTGTCTGTGATAGATGCCTATCCCTAAGAGCCATAGCAAGTGCAAGAAGCCATATATAAGGGATCGTTCTGTAATTTTAAATTACCATACCTTAAGTCTGCTCAAATCATTTAAACGTTAAATAAACCCAAAAAGATTGTTTTGCCACCGATGTTTAGGCAGCTTAGTTAGAATCAAGATTTAATATTACAGAGAACAAGAAAATAATTTCAGAATTGTCTAACATGAACTGTTGGAGATGGCCTTTTGGGTAATGGGTTTCCAAATAAGGGATCCCATGCCTGTATTGTATTTAACATTTGCTTTTTTTTTCTTTCAAACATCAGACGGTAATTACAATATCGTAAAAGAAAAAGGTTTTGTAGAGTGCAGAACAGAAGGCAATTTGTAACAATTCTGATTTGTCTGTACTCAGCCTAAGGAGGTTAATAGCTAGTGTGGAATGCAATCATATTTATTCAGATTATTGTAAGCAATTCAGTCACTCATTTAGGGGCAGATTTATCAAAATGTGAGATTAGATCTCACCATATAAAAATGCACCCACGTTCAAATTTATAATTGTATTTATCAGTGGGTGAAAGTTAGAACTCATGATTTGATAAATACGGTTCTAAAAATCCCATAGGAATGAATAAAACATGGATACATTTTTATTTATTAAGCTCTAAACTCACATTTTGATAAATCTGGCGCTTAGTCTTTACACAGTATTTCTATATTTCAGCTTGGGCTGCCATGATTACAATGATTTTCAATTCACCATGACTGCATTTAAAGATGCTATACAATAATGTCTCTAAAAAAATATTGGATTTGAGATTTCAGATGTTATTCTTGAATCTTTTTTTTTTTTTTAAATAAAAAACTCAGTAAGCTAAAGTCAGCCTCTAATAATAATATTGTGTTACAGCTCTTGCTTTGCATTGTTACAGATTGTTTGATATAATTTATTTTTCCTTTTCTTTTAGAGTATGATTTCTTCCATTGTGAACAGCACTTACTATGCAAATGTTTCAGCAGCAAAATGTCAAGAATTTGGAAGGTGGTATAAACATTTCAAGAAGACAAAAGAGATGATGGGTAAGCAATAGAAAACTTGCTGAAAGGATTTCTTTGCCATTACTTACAATATTGTCAATCACAGTTGAACAGTTAGGCTTGCTTCTGTTGTCCAATTATAAACGGTTTTCTTGTCTATATATATATATATATATATATATATATATATATATATATATATATATATATATATATATATATATATATATATATATATATATATATATATATATATATATATTTATATATATATATATATATATATATATATTTATATATATATATATATATATATATATATTTATATATATATATAGTTTAGTTGTATATACAACAAACAGTCAAATGAGAGATTAAGAGGGTTATTTACTAAACTCCGAATTCCCGAAATCCGAAAAATTCACGATTTTTTTTGTTATAATAGGCTTTTAAAAAAATCGCACATTTTTCGGAATTTATTAAACCCCGAGGGCTAAAAAGCCCGAATATAAAAACACGGCATCTCAAACCTGTCGAGGTTGCATAAAAGTGAATGGGAACAGTCCCATTGATTTTTGGTTGTGTCGTTGGTTTCAGGCAATTTCATAATGTTTTCTGAGCTTTCGGGTGAAAACTCAGGAAAATTCGTAATTTTCAGGGAAAATCTGAGCTTTTCCCGCAAAGGTAATTTTCGGGAAAATTTAATAATAAATAAGCGTAGACCGAAGTTTGTAGCAGTCAATATTGAGATAAATTCGGACCTTGATAAATAACCTCCTGTGTGTGTGTGTGTGGGGGTGTAGCACCCGCCCTCCCTCCACTTGCGTCCGACTTCCGGGTTCCTTTTATAGACCTGCACTGCCCCGGCGAAGACGTCAATGAAGGGGCGGGGTGAGCAGGCGAGCGGCTTTAAAAGCGGAAGGTGGCCACCCGCAAATAGGGTTGGTGCGAGGTCGGCCTAAACCCGACCCACCCGCTTGTATCAGGCTGGCCCGCACATCACTGTGTGTGTGTTTTTGTGTGTGTGGTCTTATATAGCATTATCTTATCCCATGGCCTAACGAAATCTACAGTTTGAAGCACAAAATTAACAAATAATTACTAATACTACTGATTTTGTTATATGTTGGTATACAATTCTGTTTTATCAATCCAAAATTATTTCCCCCCCCCCCCCTTATTGTTAGTTTTAGAGTGAAGTATTTCATATTCAATATAGGTTGACCTTTGTCCTTGCAAATATCCCAGAGCAGAATTAATCAGATATACCACTTGATGCCAAATCTATTTTCAAACTGGCTCATCAGTTATCTGAACTTTTCAAATACAAGGTCAGTGCTGTATTAATGCAATGACCCTACAGCCATTTAAGAAAATTATTTCTCTTAATGTGCCAGATGCCAAAATTAAGTCAAATTTTGTGTCTAATAAAATCCTGCATAATGTGTTTATCATGTCTAAAGCAGCATTGCCGCAGTCTGGCTGGATAATAATTACCCAGTAACTTAGAGATTGATTTTTTTTATTTTTTTCATGTACCCATAGGAATTTCTTAACAATGTACTTTTCTGCTAATCATCAATACAAAGCATCATGTATTTTTTATTAAAGAAATATCTTTACAAAGCAATATTTAGTGTAGTTTTTCTTTGAGTTGATTAAAGAATACATTTCTAAAACCCATTAAAATGAAAGTTTAAAAAATAAAAACCATTATGGTTTTTTTTCTTCTCTAGCAGATATTGAAGATTTATCAGAACTGTCTCAACAAAGTACCAATCATGTTAACTATGGTCAGCAGACTGGTCCTGTTGGTACTCCAGAAAAGCCTTCATCCCCAGTTCAGATTTCTCACAGTAGTCAACCACCTGTGCGGACGCCACTTCCCAATTTGCATCCAGGACTTGTTTCTACTCCCATCAGCCCTCAGTTAGTAAATCAGCAGCTGGTAATGGCTCAGTTACTGAACCAGCAATATGCTGTAAACAGACTACTCGCACAGCAGTCCTTAAACCAACAGTACTTGAACCATCCTCCTCCTGTCAGTAGATCAATCAACAAGCCTTTGGAGCAACAGCTTTCGCCCAACACAGAAGTGTCTTCCGATATCTACCAGTGGGTACGTGATGAATTAAAACGAGCAGGAATCTCGCAAGCAGTATTTGCACGAGTGGCTTTCAACAGAACTCAGGTAAAGATTAGCCACATAGTAAGAGGATGGTGTATGTATTTTTCCCTTGATTATGTGCATTTCCCTTGACTGTGCTTTAGTATCATCTAAAACAGTACTGTCCAGTTGTTTTCTCATAGTAAGCCAAATATGCATGGGCTGAAATGTATTAAAATAAACATGACTTACAAAAAATTTCCAAGTCTGGGACTGGGAAGTACTGCTCTTGTGTACAGGTATGTGACCTGTTATCCAAAATGCTCAGCACCTGGGGCTTTCCAGATAATCAATCTTTCCGTAATTTGGATCTTCATGTCTTAAGTCTACTTGAAAATCATGTAAGCATTATATAAACCCATTAGGCTGGTTCTGCTTCCAATAAGAATTAATTATATCTTAGTTTGGATCAAGTACAAGGTACTGTTTTATTATTACAGAGAAAAGGGAAATCATTTTAAAAATTTCGGATTATTTGGATAAAATGGAGTCTATGGAAGATTGTCTTTCCTTAAAGGGATCCTGTCATTGGAAAACATGTTTTTTTCAGAACACATAAATCCGTTAATAGTGCTGCTCCAGCAGAATTCTGCACTGAAATCCATTGCTCAAAAGAGCAAACTGATTTTTTTTTTTATATTCAATTTTGAAATCTGACATGGGGCTAGACATTTTGTCAATTTCCCAACTGCCCCTGGTCATGTGACTTGTGCCTGCACTTTAGGAGAGATGCTTTCTGGCAGGCTGCTGTTTTTCCTTCTCAATGTAACTGAATGTGTCTCAGTGAGACATGGGTTTTTACTATTGAGTGCTGTTCTTAGATCTACCAGGCAGCTGTTATCTTGTGTTAGGGAGCTGTTATCTGGTTACCTTCCCATTGTTCTTTTGTTTGGCTGCTGGTGGGGGGGGAGTGGGGGTGATATCACTCCAATTTGCAGTACAGCAGTAAAGAGTGATTGAAGTTTATCAGAGCACAAGTCACATGACTTGGGGCAGCTGGGAAATTGACAATATGTCTAGCCCCATGTCAGATTTCAAAATTGAATATAAAAAAAATTGTTTGCTCTTTTGAGAAATGGATTTCATTGGAGAATTCTGCTGGAGCAACACTATTAACTGATTCATTTTGAAAAAAAAAAATTTTCCCATGACAGTATCCCTTTAATTCGAAGCCTTCTGGGTTACATGTTTCCGTATAACAGATCCCGTACTAATTATTAATTTGCAATATGATTTTCCATGGTGATTTTCATTATATTTTATTAGCTATAATAGATATGGACTGGGATATACTGCATAACAGCCAAACATAAAAGCCTTTTAACACATTTTATACATTGCTGAACTACAGCATTTTTTCTTTGGTTCGCTTAAATCAATATTAAACTAGCTTTACAACAAACTGTGATATATCTGCAAATTAATATTCCTTCCTGCTAGTATGTAAATTAAGTTCATGGAAATGTAACATACCACTATGTTCAAATACTAATTAATATTCCATGATCACTTTACTTTGACTGCTTTATCCATAACTTTGAAGTTTTGTATGTATTAACCTGGCTTATTAGAATTTGTAGGACAGAGCTGTTTAACCCATGTGAATGCTACTTCTGAAAAAATGTCCCACCAAACTGCTCGACCTGCAAAATGCTGTTACTGCTATAACATTGCCACATTTCTAAATAATGTGTGATTTATTGGCGTTCTTTGTACAAAACTGTGATTTTTGAAGTTTTCTGCTCACCAACTCAAGATCTACTTGGCTTTATTGCTTCAGCAGGTTTATTTCTTTTATTTATTGAGATTGTGATTTATTTTATTTTTTGCGAAAAATTTGCGAAACAGATTTGACCCGCACCACGATTTGGTAACATGTCAAAATAATTTTGGCATGAACGCACATCTGTGTTTTGACGTGCAATGCAATTTGATGAAACTCATGTTCTATGGGTGTTTTGTTTGTCACCTTTTTTCAGCTTTGGGGCTACCATTAAAAATTTTCCCTTACTTTCAAGCTTTGTAGATTGTGATAAATGAATATGGCATGTTTTGCTTTGTGTCAAAATGTGCTGAATTGCATTGGAGTCAATGGGAAAACCAATTCACACTTCTGTTTCGCTTCTTATACTGCTACTCACATGCCCTGCCTACTTTGTTAGAGGACACCTATCTGTTCCAAAGAAAAAAAATGCTCTAATTTTGCCAGTTTCTTAAAAACATCTGTGTTTTTTTACATTAGGTCTGGTCGACTGGTATTGGTATCTACTACTACTACTACTCAGTCTATATTGGTGTTTAACCAAAAAGTAGCATCTATAGCTTATATATGTATCCCAAGCTGAAATGAATAAACCGTATATGTATGTGTAAATGTAAGGAATCAGAAATACTAGGTAATGTGATGTTACATGACTGAGATTGAGAATAGTCATAGTTGTGTTATACAATCCAAACAACTTCTGTATTATCTGAGTAGTATTTAAATGAAAAATAAACTAAATATACAGGTTTGAACAAGGTTTTTACTATAAAATAAAACAGTGCAGCAGTGCATAACACTTTAGAAGACTGCTGAAGTGTGCATAAAGTCCAGTACTTTCTGCCATTTCCTCTTCATATTTGTGACCTGCTACAGGGGCTGCCAGGACCACCGCATCTCCTTACACATCTCTGGGGACTGCGGAGAGCCTCTGGCGGGCAACGCCATTTTGAGTTTTTTTGCAGCAAATATTCTCCATTTGATTTACTTGTTCACTGCAGTTTCATGATAGTTAACTGTAACTGATGTTACACTATTCACTTAAACACAATTTTGCTCAAAAATAGCAAAATAAATAGGAATCAAGTGGCTTTATTGTGGTTAAGAGAAATCTATTTATTCTGTTTAAATAAATCTACCTTCTACTTCTGCCCTTAGCTGATTAACAAGGTCTGCATGCTGTCTGACGCGGTGGCGCCTAATTTGACGAATTAGCTATTGAATTTAGTAGCACTCAAATACAATGACTTCTTTTTTTTTTTTTTTTTTTTAAGTAATAGTGTGACTACATTTGCCAACCATGCGGCAGTAGTAGAAGTAAGATTTTTAGAATTAGAAGAGGTAGGCCTCAACCAGAACAAATTTCAGAAATATGTGGCAGTATTAGAAGTAAAATTATTATTAACCTTGGTTGGCCTCAACTAGAAGAAATTAGCCAACTATGCGGCAGCATTGGAAGCAATATTCTTATTAGCTTTGACAGACCCAAACCAGAAGAAACTAGACAACCTTGTGGCATTATTAGAATCAACATTATAAGAATTAGAAAAGGTAGGTAGGCCCCCAACCAGAAGAAATTTGCCGACGATGCAGCAGTATTGGAAGCAACATTATTTTTAGGAGCTTTGACAGACCCCAACCAGAAGAAAATATACAACTATGCGCTCACCTTATTTGACAAATCTGCTATTAAATTGAGTTGCCCTAAAAACCATTATACTTTTTTTTTTGGTTGCATCACATAATGCAACTTTCAATACAAGTATAACCCTACACAACACTAGCATTAGTTGAAGACTTTGAAGAGCTTGTTAATCTGTTATTTGTATGATGACTGAGGCAGCAGGACTTTTGCCACCACTCGTTTCAGAGACCTCATTTGTGTACTTGCAGACATCTCGCTTAGAGGAAGCACTTAGCAGGACTTTGGGTAATAATAGTGTGACTACATTTGTCAACCATGCGGCAGTATTAGAAGTAACATTATTAGAATTAGAAGAGGTAGGCCTCAACCAGAAGAAATTTGCCAACCATGTGGTAGTAGTAGCAATAGCAGCAGCAGTATTGGAAGTAACATTATTAGAATAAGGCCTCAACCAGAAGAACTTTGCCAACCATACGGCAGTAGTGGCAACAGCAGCAGCAGTATTGAAATCAACATAATTAGAATTGGTAGGCCTCAACCAGAAGAAATCTGCCAACCATGTGGCAGTAGTAGCAACAACAACAACAGCAGCAGCAGTATTGGAATCAACATAATTAGAATTAGATGAGGTAGGCCTCAACCAGAAGAAATTTGCCAACCATACGGCAGTAGTAGCAACAGCAGCAGCAGTATTGGAATCAACATTATTAGAATTAGAAGAGGTAGGCCTCAACCAGAAGAAATTTGCCAACCATGCAGCAGTATTAAGAGCAACATTATTAGGATTAGAAGAGGTAGGCCTCAACCAGAAGAAATTTGGCAACCATGTGGCAGTATTAGAAGCAACATTTTTAGAAGCCATGGTAGGCTTAAACCAGAAGAAATTAGCCAACTGTGCGGCAGTATTAGTAGTAAAATGATTAGGAGCCTTGACAGACCCCAACCAGAATACATTTGGCAGTATTAGAAGCAACATTATTATTAGCTTTGATAGGAACCTACCAGAAAAAAAATTGCCAACAATGCAGCAGTACAGCAGTAGGAGTCTTGATAGGCTCCCACCAGAAAAACATTTGCCGACAGTACAGCAGTAGTAGCATTGAAAGACCCACACCAGAAAAAAAATTGCAGATAATGTAGCGGGAATTCCTATAGGGAGGAAGCACACCAGACACTTGGCTTTGCCTTTTAGAACATTTATTCAGCAGAGTTGGCACAAGCTTTTTTTTTTTGTATGCTGGTAGATAATGTAGCAGTACAGCAGTAGGAGCATTGATATGCCCCCACCAGAAAAACATTTGCCGACAATGCAGCAGTAGAGCAGTAGGAGGATACATCTGTGGAGAGGAGCCTAGTCTCTGATGTCTGCAATGGGCACACCGCTTATCCATGCCTCATTCATTTTTATAAATGTCAGCATATCCACGCTGCCAGTGAATAGCCGTGTCCGGTTTTCAGTGACCACCCCATCTGTGGCACTGAAGACACGCTCTGACATGATACTGGCAGGGGTGCAAGCCAGCACCTCCAGAGCGTACTGTGTCAGTTCTTTGCCAATGGTGTTGGTGTTGACTTTGGGGGCTGACTGGGCCTTCTGCTGCCTGATGAGGGTCAAAAAAGCTCTTCCACACACCCATGAGATCTCTGTGGAGGCCTGAGAAGTGTCAGACTGGGGGAAGGCCTCCACCAGTTATGAGCACAGCGCCTTCTTCAATTGACCCACCCGCCTCTCTCTGGGTACCAGGAACACCCCCACCTTTCACTTGTACCATGGGTCAAGCAAATTGGCCATCCAGTAATCATCCCGGTCTTTGATTGAACAGATCCGGGGATTGCTCCAGATGCAAGTCTGCATATGGGCAGACATGTAGAAGAGGTGTCCCCACAAACCTCTTCACTGCCCTCCTGATGCAGCAGGTCATCTAGCTCCTGCACCTGCTCTGTGCCTTCCCAGCCGCGGACAATAGCTGGGGTGGTTGGGTGGCGTTTGCCAATTTTGAGTAGTATTGGCTATATAACTATGACATACTATTATTTAACCCACCACAATTATCCCTGTCCTGCATTTAAAGGAACAGTAACACCAAAAACTGAAAGTGTTTTAAAGTAATGGAAATACCATGTAGTGTTGCCCTGCATTGGTAAAACTGATGTGGTTGCTTCAGAAACACAACTATAGTTCATATAAATAAGCTGCTGAGTAGCAATGGTGGAAATTGAAAAACGGCTATATGGCACAGGATAAATAATGGATAACAGATAACATTATGTTCTACAGAGCTTATCTGCTATCTGCTGTGTATCTTGAGCCTTTTCTCCTTTGAATAGCTGCCCCCATGGCTACACAGCAGCCTATTTATATAAACAATAGTAATGTTTATGAAGCAAACACAGCAGTTTTACTAGTGCAGGGCAACACTGAATTATATTTTTATTACTTTAAAACCATTTCATTTTTTGATGTTAAACACAATAATGCGCATTAATGATGTGCAGGCTGGCCTGAACCGTGCTGGGCCCACAAGTTGTGGGTTTGGGCCAACATTCACCCTGGATTTGAGGGTCACATCCTTACTGTGCCCAAATTCCACCTCTAGCAAGCTCTACTTATAGGCACGTGCCTGCCTGCCTCTCAGATGGCATTGGTGGACATGGGTCTATAAATAGTGGTGCCATGTCAGGTTGGGTTCAGTGTTGGTTGGGAGCGGACGGGTTAGGGTCTGATGCATAACTGTTGAGAAGTTTATTACCCTACAAAGTACATTGCAGAGAAGAACTGATCAATAACCTATATGTTTACAGTCATATGAAAAGGTTTGGGAACCCCTCTCAGCCTGCATTATAATTTACTCCACTTTCAACAAAAAAGATAACAGTGGTATGTATTTCATTTCCCAGGAACATCCGAGTACTGGGGTGTTTTCTGAACAAAGATTTTTAGTGAAGCAGTATTCAGCTGTATGAAATTAAATCAAATATGAAAAACTGTCTGTGCAAAAAAGTGGGTACCCTTGTAATTTTGCTAATTCGGATGCATGTAACTGCTCAATACTGATTACCAGCAACACCAAATTGGTTGGATTAGCTTGTTAAGCCTTGAACTTCAGGTGTTCAATCATAAGAAAAGGTATTTAAGTTGGCCAATTGCAAGCAACGCTCAAAAGATCTGAAAAAAAAGATTGCTCAGTATCATAGTTTAGGGGAAGGCTACAAAAAGGTATCTCAGAGGTTTAAACTGTCAGTTTCAACTGTAAGGAATGTAATCAGGAAAAGGATGGTCACAAGCACAGTTGTTGTAAAACCCAGATCTGGCAGGCCAAGAAACATACATGAGCGACATTTGCAAAATATTGTTAAAGTGGTTACAGACAACCCAAAGCTCACCTCCAGGGACCTGCAAGAACATCTTGCTGCAGATGGTGTATCTGTACATCGTTCTACAATTCAGTGTAATATGAAGAACATCTGTATGGGCAGGGTGATGAGAAAGAAGCCCTTTCTGCACTAGTGCAAACGCAAACAGTCGCTTGTTGTATGCAAAAGCTCATTTAGACAAGCCACAGTCATTTTGGAACAAAGTGCTTTGGACTGAGGAGACAAAAATTTAGTTATAACAAAAAGAGCTTTGCATGGCGGAAAAAGAACACTGCATTCCAAGAAAAACACCTGCTACCTACTGTCAAATTTGCTGGACGTTCTATCATGCTGTGGGGCTAGTTCAGGGACTGGGGCCCTTTATAAAGTCGAGGGTCGGATGAATTCAACCCAATATCAACATTCTTCAGGATAATGTTCAAGCATCAGTCACAAATTGAAGTTACGCAGGGGTTGGATATTCCACCAAGACAATGACCCTAAACACGCTTTGAAATCTACAAAGGTATTTATGCAGAGGGAGAAGTAAAATATTCTGGAATGGTCGTCACAGTCCCCTGACTTGAATATCATCGAAAATCTATGGGCTGATTTGAATCAGGCTGTCCATGCTCGGCAGCCATCAACTTTAACTGAACTGGAGAGATTTTGTATAGACGAATGGTCAAAAATACCACCATCCAGAATCATTAAAGGCTATAGGAGGCGTCTAGAGGCTGTTACATTTGCAAAAGGAGGCTCAACTAAGTATTGATGTAATATATCTGTTGGGGTGCCCAAATTTATGCACCTGTCTAATTTTGTTATGCATATTGCATATTTTCTGTTAATCCAGTAAACTTTGTCACTGCTGAAATATTACCATTTCCATAAGGCATGTATTATTACCATTTCCATAAGGCATGTATTAAAAGCAATACATATATATATATATATATATATATATATATATATATATATATATATATATATATATATATATATATATATATATAGACACATACAAATTTAAGACAGAGACATTTTGTGCATACTGCTACTGAAAAATGCCTTACCCTTTAAACAAAACAGGGATTGTTTGTCCATATATTGCAATATATTTAAGCTGGCCAACTACGTCAAAGTCATCCCATATCTGGCCAGTCCTATGCTCAATTTTCATCTGATTCATTAAGAATTCTATTGCTTCATTGTACATTTTACAAAAGGGACTAGTTTTACCTGCAACTTACTTGCTGCTTTCAAAGTAAAACTCCCAAACTTGGCTGCCCTTTTATTAGACACCAGTGGGATCACCTGACTATAGTTGGGAAGAGTGGGAGCTACAACATGGAGCTGGTCACTGCTCCTGTATAACTATAACAAACAAGGGAAAGTTGTGCTCACCACTAATTTTTAAAAACATTAGGGGGGGGGTGCAATGAGGCTGTGACCACAAAATACATATAGACACATACAAGATTCTTCTGCACTCAACCAATTTTTTGTATTATATGATGTGAAAGTGAGAGGCAAAGAAAGCATGGATTTGAGAGTGCAAAATTCTAGTCTAAGCTAACACTAGACAATAAGGTTGACTTGTTTATGGTTAGAGTAAAGTTGGACTGTTGGGTTAGAGGTCTTCTACTGTCATGATTTGTTTAGCAGTATTACTAATTTGTTTATACAAGGGACAAAATGATCTTGTACCATCAGTTTTACATCCATTATGGGACAGTAGCCTGGTGTATCCTTGCAAACATGTAAAATTGTTGCGCTAAATAGATTTCCTGGCTAATTAATCTTCTATGGCAGGGCCTCTTAATCTTTTTTCTCAGGGGACCCAGATGAAGTCTGGTAATCAGCTTCACAGCCCAACAACTGGTTTATAATTCATTCTGCACCTCATCACTTTTTATAGGAAGAAAGTACACTATTTAAGGAGATCATGGAAACGCACTATAAACAGCATGAGAATCCATGCTGTTTATAGTTGGTTTCCATGATCTCCTTAAATAGTGTACTATAAACAGCATGAGAATCCATTTTTGGTCCCAACCTATATTTTAAAAATGACTGATTACAATATGTTTAGTGTAGGGATATTTCTTTAAATCGTTGTAGAAAATAGACAGAAATAAACTTATTATTGATTACTTTGCAGTATATTTAAGTATGACAATTGCACAATACAAAGTTTTTGTTTTGTTTTTTAAAAAGCACTTTAGGATGGAACTGCTTTCTGGCAGGCTGTTTCTCCTACTCAATGTAAGTGAATGTGTCACAGTGGGACCTGGATTATACTATTGAGTAGGGAGCTGTTATCTTTTGTTAGTGAGCTGCTATCTGGTTACCTTCCCATTGTTCTGTTGTTTGGCTGCTGGTGGTGAAAAGGGAGGGGGTGATATCACTCAAACTTGCAGTACAACATTAAGGAGTGACTGAAGTTTATCAGGGCACAAGTCATATGAGGGCAGCTGGAAAACTGATATGTCTAGCCTCAAAATTAAATATAAAAAAATCAGTTTGCTCTTTTGAGAAACGGATTTCAGTGCAGAATTCTGCTGGAGTAGCACGATTAACTGATGCATTTTGAATTTTTTTTTTCCCATGACAGTATCCCTTTTAAAGTTTATTGCCATGTAAACAGCATTAAGTACTAGCGATGTGCGGGCCATGATATGCTCCTCTTGAGGGTCCCGGCGGGTTCGGGTTGAGCTCTTCTGCCTGTTCTCTCCGCCCATGACAATAGACTGCTGACTTCCGGCTTCCTGTTTTATTGACTTGCGCCTGCACCGCCTGCCACTTTTGTGATGTCATCGGCAGGGGCAGGTCTATAAATGGAGGGGTGAATGCAGGTGCATAGCTTTTTACACAACCGTTTGCATCTGAGATTGTCCTTTGTCCATTGATTTTAAGGGCTTACACCAGGTTCAAGGCTGTTTAAAATAATGGTGTAATTTTTGCATTAGTCTGCCATGAAAAATTTTAAGATTAGTCCGTTGTAATGTATTATTTGTCACTCCAGTTGTGCTGTTCACATTTCACCAAATTTTGCAATGTTTTTGGCATAAAACATTTTAAAAAATGTCTTTATAGACCCTCTGTATTTTAAATGTTTAAAAGTAAAATACCATTTTAGTGGCGTGTAATTAGTAATATGAAAAGGAGGCATAGTCAAACCTTAAATGTTCACTACAAGTAATCAACATTTGTGCCAAAAGGGCTTTTCTCCCTCCTAAAGATAAAAGGTGCCTTCTTTAGAAATTTGGTACATGGTAGACAAGAACAAAATCTGAGTGAATTTAAGGTTGTATAAAAAAAAATCTGCGTTTTAAATATAAACTACTTAATTGCTACTGTGCTCTGTGTAATTTTTGGTTGTATAATTTAGAAATAAACAGACCATCCCTTTCATTACCAAATAAAAGGTAAGAAAAACAGAGGGAGAGAGAGAGAGAGAAGTGTGCAATTACACCACCGACACATTTCCTCCAGTAGGAACCATAGATAAAACAACATGCTTGCAACTATCTTGGCAGTAACTCAATGTCTCATTTTAATCCTCCACCTTGACAAGGGATCTGACTGGATGTGATCTATCACTCATCTCATTACTAGAAAAAGTAAAAGGTGACCTTTGTGTTGAACTTGGTATTTGTAATTTACTGGATTCTCTAGCACAGGAGTGCCCATACTTTACTAATGCGAGGTCTACTTTTATTGATGTTGTCCCGTTATGATCTACATCCATAATATCACTGTTAGCATTCTTTTTCATTGAAAATATTACTTAAATATTGATAGATGAGAAAATCTATATTTGTATATTTGGTACACCCCAGAACTGCCCTGATTACGTCCATTTGCATTTTAGCAGCCAGAATCTGCATACTCAAGATTTGTTAATATATATATATATATATATATATATATATATATATATATATATATATATATATATATAAAATGAAAAGAAGGAATCAGGAGGGTGATTTAGAAAAGCTGTTTGTCTCGAGATCGACTGATCACCAACTAAAGGTCAACTGGTAGATCCCTATCTACCTTTTGGACACCCCTGCTGTAGTAAGTCCATGCCATTGAGCTCAACTCCCAGTGAACAATATGCTTAATCCCTGCAAAAACGATCTTAAACCATATTTCAAAACAATGGCAAAAGAGAAACATTTATATTTTTGTTTACACTTCCATCCACAGAGGCAATACCCCAATATAGCCACACCCCAGAACTGCCCTGATTACGTCCCTTTGCATTTTAGCAGCCGGAATCTGCATACTCAAGCTAACATGCGACATTTGGGTGGGTATGCTAAGTATCCATGAAGTAAACTTGTGAAGTTGTTGATTATCTACAGAGTGAGAATAGTTGTTCCACGTGCAAATGTTTGCTGTCGTTTTTTAATGATTTTTTATACAACTTTTGCTTTAAAGATAATCTAATACCCTTCGGAGCAGAAGTGGACTGCAACTTCAATAGCTTGTGTCCAAATGCCAAATGCATTAATGCAGTGCTTCCCACTTGGACAGATGTAGGTTTGTCACTAAGCCTCTCTGCTCATTTACCACTTCTTGAACATTCAAGGTATTCTATAATTGAGGCTTCTGACATTTTGTCTTTGGTAAAAATGAGTGTATCCTTCCCAGTATGCATGTGCGGATGGCACCAAAGTTATCTGCTCATTCAGTTCTTTACAGCCAACCGTAGCCCCCTATAAAACAACGTTAAAAATGTGTATGACACTATTCTCTTTCTCAATATGATCTTGAAAGAGGCTTCTGTAGAATATCTCCAGGATGCCCAGATGGGGGAACCTGTAGCAGCCAATCAGATTTCTGCTAAGAAACAAGTGACCAGTAAATGCTACCTGCTGATTGATTGCTATTTGTGAATAATTATGTAGCAAACTTCACATTTTATTATATATCCCCTTCAGCAGTGTCTAAAACAAATGGCCTGAGTGGGAGCTTTTTGCAGACAAAGAATTTTCTGCTACAGATTTTATGTTTCTTAATAATTATGTGTCACATACTGACAAAAAAATATGGTTTACATATGTGAATCCAAGGGAATTCCCATGGTCAGTTACCGTTCTTATTCTTCTCAAAAGGAACAGAGATTAATTAGCAACTGATAAGGAATTGGGAGGCACTGCATTACAATTTATTGCTTCCTCAGATCATAAATGAGTTGCACAGTTCAGTTCCCTCATTGCACAATAAATTACATGGCCAATTAATTGGCATGACCCCTTCAGTAATTGTTGGGAGGTTATCTGTGCAGCAGTGATAAAGCAGAAGGTTGTGAATTATTGGGCTCATTTAGGTGATACATGAGTAGTCAATAGTAGTTTGTCTATGATAAAGTGTAGTGTTTGGAAGAAATTATCACATTCAGGGAACCTTGATCAGCGCACACAACTTTTCTGCCTGACTCTTGCTTCTGCTGGTGAGCATCTTTATTTGGCTAGATTTGAACTTGGGACCAGCAGCTTACTAGCCATTTTCCTGGCCTTTGGTTTTGGTTTGAAAGTTAGTAGTAGCGCTCACAAAGCAATATTCATTTGTTTGATACACTGATCCAGTCATATTCAATAATCTATTCAGGGACCTTTATAAAACTTGCTAGGGCAATAATCCACTTCCCATTGTAGGTCTCTCTTCTACAGTATCTGAGCATTATTCTTAGCTCAGGAATTATTAACCTGAGAATCAAGACCTCCAAAATGCCACCATGACGATTAAGGTGGTTTGTTTAAAACCCTTGTAATAAAGCCTATGCCTTCCTTCAAGATTATAATGATGTGCACAATTAATTATAAACAAATGTATGGGTCATATGGTTAACTACCATATTTATTCTTTTATTTCCACTGAGAAGACATTTAAGATCACTATCTTAAACTCTGACCAATTTTTAAGTCAAGTGTCATACTGATAACCAGAGTTACTGATCGTCTCTGTCTTTGCTTGTATTTACCACCCCAACTTGTCTTGCTGGGGATCTCATACAAATACTGGTGACTGCCTATACTGGAAGGGCCAGCCTAAAGGTCAAAGCATAGACAAAATAGGATTTCCTCAGGGTATTGTGTTGTCATACATGGCACACTGGTGCCTGAGAACCTGTAGTTATATCACTGGTGTCTACATTATTGGTTTACATAACTTAATATTTGAATAAGAATGGGGGAGAGCAAAGAACTTGTGATGACTACAACAACATAAGATTATTAGCCACTACTGATATTTTCTAGAGACCCCACCTTCAGAACATTTATTAAAGGGAGTTTGTGTTTCTGCGCAAAACGATAAAGACTGCATTATGTCCAAAGCAGATTGTCTGCCAGCACTGTGCACGTATACCTGGCAGATTACCACTAAACTACACTTTTCGGTCTTCGATTACAATAAAATTTGTGTTATTTAAAAGGCATATCCAGCCCACGTGCCTCTAGTATATAGCACCAAAACAAGATTTACTAAAACTATTTTTCAGCAATAAAGGTCACCATACACAAGCAGATATAAACTGCCAAAAGATTAAGTCGGCCGCTTATTAGGCAGTGTATGGGGCCTCAGACGGGCTTCCCAGATCGATAACTGTCCCGAAAATTGGGCAGATGGCAGGTTTAAAAATCCCGTCTGATCGAGGACTACACCAGTTTGTTGATGCACTCCTCCATCTGATCACCCGTATTCTCCTCATATTCTCAATAAAATATCGCCCACCTCAAGGTGGACATATCTGGGAGAGATTCGCTCATTTGGCGACCTTACCAAACAAGCGGATAAGATTCTCGAACGCCTATATAATGTACAATCTTCCTTATGTTCAAACTCTGCTGCCTTCTTATTGTTATTTTTATTTGTTCGTTATTGGGTAAGGCTAGCTTTTCATGGACTGGTTTTCTGGACACTCCGTTCCAAGGAGAACCACACTAGTGTAACCATTGTGTGTTGGCAAATTCTTAGAAGCAGAGATTGACAGCAATGTTTAAAATACCCGTTTTCCCTGACAACGGCTTCTCATTGACTTTGAAGGGCAAAGGTTCAGTGTGTGGCAGACAATTGTGCTGGGTAGAGGGTTTTAATGGCTTTTGTTCTCCATGGGAAGACTAATAAATGAAACACGTTCTGTGTCCATATTCTCTAGTTGCTGTCAGTGTTTGGTAGTGTAGTGTGATAAAAATCAGCATCCATAGTTCCTAGGCATTGTGAGGCACTGCTAAGCAAGGACCAATCATTGTACTAATTCAGAGGTTTCAGCTAAGTATATTGTCCTTTACCAAAATATCTTCAGTTACTGATCCATGGTCCAAACTGTTAACCATTTGCTGTATAAAAATCTGTTTTTTTTAGGAAGATGCTACCCAAAGGGTATTGAGATTAATTCAGTATATTGTTATGAGTAGTTCAGTGGTATCCGTCCCATGTTCCTGGCCTTGTTAAAAGTCAAGTCATTTTAAGGCATTATTTGTTGCATAGATTAAGTATTGGTTACCATTGTGACCTTAAGGGTCAGGGCACACAGGCAGATTCGGGGAGATTAGTCGCCCAGCGACAAATCTCCTCTTCTTCGAGGCGTCTAATCTCCCCAAACTGCCTCCTCTGCCTTCACGCCAGCTGAAATATAAATCGCAGACAGAATGGCACTCAACACGTTTCATTTTTCGAAGTCGCAGAGGGAAACTTTAGATTAGTCGCTCCGAAGAAGAGGAGATTTGTCGCCGGGTGACTAATATCCCTGAATCTGCCTGTGTACTCTGACCCTATATGTCAGCAGACTGGCCCTTTAAATAGCATACTGATAATATCACTGGCCACCCACAGAGGCCCCATCAGACTAATCCCTTAGGGTAAGGCCACACAAGGTAATTCTGGGAGATTTTGTCGCCTGACAACTAATCGCCTCGTCTTTTGAGCGACTATCTCCCCGAACTGCCTCAGGCGACTTTTCATTGTAGCCTATGGGGAAAAATGCTGAGGCAGTTCGGGGAGATAGTCGCTCAAAAGACGTGGTGATTAGTCGTCAGGCGACAAAATCTCCTCGTGTGAACTAGCCCTTATTGTCCTGTAGTAAGTAGCTTGTGGTATGATTATGTATCGGCTTCCAGTTGGCTGCTGCTTATAATGAATAAGTAGATCTCTAGCAAACTCTTCAATGATAATTTGCTGGCTATTCCTGCTAGAAGCTGTGTCATAATGATAACCTTACTGGCAGATGTACAAGTAGTAAGTCTAACCAGCAGCAAAGACAGGCATTGATGCTTAATTTTAACATCTACAGACTAACAATGCAAATAATTGTGAATGCAGTAACCCACAGCCAACCATAGAAATGCTGAATTTCATTAGACTATCTTGTTCTAGACCAATGCTATCCTATATTTTCCACTAACAAAGTCATTTGATGCCAAAGTGATACGTAATTTCATACAAAGAAATCTGTAGAGCTTGTAGGCCTTCATAGGACCATCGAAATGTCTTGGGAAGGCATAATGTATATACTAAAGACATTTTGACTTCAACCCATTCACACTGACCCTTTAAAGGGGTTGTTCACAATTTGACTTAACTTACAATATAATGTAGAGAGTGATATTCTCAGACAATTTGCAATTTTCTTTTATTATTTGCTGTTTTAGAGTTATTTAGCTTTTTATTATGCAGCTCTTCAGTTTGCAGGTTCAGTCATCTGGTTGCTAGGGTCAAAATTACCACAGCAACCATGCATTGGAATATTTATGAGAGGGTCTGAATAGAAAGAGGAGTAATAAAAAGTAGCAATTAAGAAAACTATAAAAAATAAATAATAAAGTCCAGTTGAAAAGTTACCACCCCTTTAACACATCTGTGAACTTCAGGATACAGTAAATGAAAGTATTTGTTCCTGTTTGCTTGCATAGGAAAGACATACTTGGTGTACCTTTGTGCAAGTGAGAGACGGCCTCACACACATATTGGCACGTAGTGTCTCATTCACACTGGTCCATACAGTACTGGTCCCTCACCCTTGTACTATTTCATTTATAAGCAGTCTTTCACACCCACTCACCGTCTTTTGCTCAGGCTGTGGCACATATAGGATTTATCTGTAACACGGTTATTAAACAGGCCATGTAACCAGTGCTTTCCTATTATATTAGAAGACGTGGGACATGTGATATACAGTATACATGCATGTGTAATGACAGGGCATCATGACTGGCAGGTACACCGGTCAAAATCTACCTGGTTGCTCTGCTGTCTAACCATATGGTTCTCCCACCCAGAGGGCATTCTCTTGTCAACCCTGTAGTAAACATTTCCTGGAATAGGTACATTTTATTCAGTGTAGAAAATGTAAGTATACCCTTGAAAATTCAAGAGTTCTTTTTCTACTGTGGGTCATTTTGGAAAGGATAGCAAAGTGAAGACTCCTATTTAAAATGTAATTAAAAAGTCTCTATCGGTCATAAGCAACAATTCTAAATTGTTTGTGTGTTTTCAAAAATGTTATTTTTATTCTTTTTAATATGGGGTCTTACTGTTACTTAGAATAATATATTTAAAAGATGCTACGTTATAAAGTGTGATACAGCGTAGGTTTATGCTGTGGCAATAGCTGCAGAATGCTTGAGCTAGGCCAAGCACTATAGATACTCTTATCGACCTGTATGAATTACGGATGCACTGAATCCACTATTTGGGATTCTGCCGAACCAAATCCTAATTTGTATATGCAAATTAGAGGCAGGAAAGGAAAAAGTGGAAAAAATTCTTCTTTTGTGACGAATAGTCACGTGGTTACCCTATCCGCCCCTAATTTACATATGCAAATTCGGTTCAGCTAGGTACAAGGATTCATGCGAATCCTGCTGAAAAAGGCGGAATCCTGGCCGAATCCCGAACTGAATCCTGGATTCGGTGCATCCTTAGTATGAATGCAAGTATGAACATTTTTTTTTTATATAAATATGCTCTCACCAATGTAATTTGTCCATTTGATTCATGCTCTAAATCAGGGGTCCCCAACCTTTTTTTTAACCCATCAGCCACATTCAAATGTACAAATAAGTTGGAGAGCAACACAAGCATGCAAAAAGTTCATGGGGGTGCCAAATAAAGGCTGTGATTGACTATTGGTAGCCCCTATGTGGACTGGGAGCCTACAGGAGACTCTGGCAATACAACTGGTTTTCATGCAACCAAAACTTGCCTCCAAGCCTGGACTCAACATATAAGCACCTGCTTTGAAGCCAGTGGGAGCAACATCCAAGGGGTTGGAGAGCAACATGTTGCTCATGAGCCACTGGTTGGGGATCACTGCTCTAAATGGTAATACTCTTTCATATAAAAATCAAATCCAATTTTACAATTGGTAAAATACATTGCAACTGTTTAACAAGTTTTAATTTTCCCCCTTCTTTTTATACTGTATGGGTATGGAAAGGCCCATCCCTTGAGCACTCTGCAGTACTACTGAAGCAGATAGCCAGGACGAGATCTGATCTGCATTATGTAATGCATACCAAAATAACATGGATGAAATCTATTACCGGTGCCTGTCTGCTTTTTTTTAATTTAGTCACTGTCCTTCCACTTCATTCTAAACCTGCTCATAAAACAAGTGTTGTTCTTAAAGGGGGTAATTGTGCCTAAAATATATATATTTTTTTTTTTTTGGTGTAATTTTGGCGGCTTTATTTTATGAGAAATTGCACTTTGTCATCAATTCGGAACTCCAGCTCATGTTTTCTAAGTCAATGCCTCTATGTACACTTTTTTTTTCTTTTTTAATCTCGTTTGTTATCCCTTCATGTAAAGCTATAAGCATAGCCTATAGACCAGTGATCCCCAACCAGTGGCTATTTAGAAACATGTTGCTCGCCAGTCCAATGGATGTTGCTCCCAGTGGTCTCAAACAAGGTGCTTGTTTTTCAATTCCAGGCTTGGAGGCACGTTTTGATTGCATAAAAAAACAGATGTACTGCCAAACAGAGCCTCCTGTAGGCTGCTAGTCCACATAGGGGCTACCAAATAGTAAATCAAAGGCACTTATTTGGTTTCCCCAGAGACTTTTTGCATGTTTGTGTTGGTCCTCAACCTTGACTCTATTTACACAAAATAGAAAAAAAAAAAGGTTGGTGATCCCTGATATAGACCAAGTCTGACATCACTGTGTTTGTGAAAAGAAATTGTTGTTATATTACTAATCTAGTCCAGGGCTACCGGTGTCACTTTCAGTTGTACTATAGCCCTTAGCTTATGAGCCCATAAGCAGAGGTTTGTATTCCAAGTACAATTATGGTGCAAACATGTATGAAAATTCAGCATTCACAATTTTGCACCTGAGGATTTCGGATTACCGGATTTCTTACATGGTGGGTGCGTTGGTCAAGTTTTTGCATACATAGTAGTAAATGGACCCGCACTCCAATGTTCTTGGTGAAAAAAAGTGATGTGCTTTATTCACAAATGATTTAATGATTTCATGGTTTTCTAGTAGACTTAAGGTATGAAGATCCAGATTACAGAAAGATTCATTATCTGGAAAACCCGCGGTCCAGAGAATTCTGGATAACAGGTCCCATACCTGTATCTATGCAAATATGCCTTTGCTGGTGATTACTGCACCAACAAATACAGAGGCACTCCTAAATGAGTTTATATTTGTATTTTTCAGCAATGTCTGACATAGCGACACATTCTGTGCAGATAATGTACTCAAATTAACTTAGAATTCATTACTAATCACAAGTTTAGCTGAGCTGCATGTGCTGTGTATGTGTATCCTTGCAGGGTGATAAATACACTTGAACTTTCAGAATGTGTTAAATTATAGTAGTGCTACAAATGTAACACCCCATTGTCAAAGAAAATGTGTAAAACATTGAAATCGTTTTTTGGTCTGGGTTTAAAGATCACAAACTGCTCTGCTTCCAAGATGTGTTTTTTTTATGCTGCTTCTGAATTAAAGACATTGGATAACTGAATAAATGTTATCATAAGAAAGATATCCATAATCAAGGACTCAGAAAATAACCAGGACCTGGTGCTTATAGTTAAACTATCATCTTTCATATGTTGCAATACCTGATTGATCCATTGACAATTTTTTGGCAAAGCACAGCTGATGTTCTGAAAAAATGTCTGACACTGCTCACACACCAGCACTATAAACAGATCAGGTTGCATTCTGAGTAATGGTGGCCATAGTCATTATTATGATATTTCCTGAAAAAGATCATTTGTTTCAATGCACACATGCAGATCTGAATTGTCAGATATACAGATAGAAACAACAGAATTCTACCTGTATCTGACAATTCATCACTAACAATGGCCGATGTTTGGGTGCCAAAGGCACCCAATCAAAATTTTCCGTCCAGCCCGATTGACGAGCCAACCGATATCCAAGTCTTCTGCCGATATCGTTTGGCTTATCTCCCACCATACACTCATCGAATGCCGTATGAAAATTTGTTTTGTACGATATTATTGGTTAGTCTATGGCCACCTTAAGAGGGGAGGTTCCCCTTGCCAGCCGTACTCTATGGCTCCCCCCACAAGTGCCGGTGGGAGACTTGTTGGTCAGGTATGGGATCTGTTATCCAGAATGCTCGGGACCTGGGGTTTTCCAGATAATCGAGTCTATGGGAGCCCACTTTTCCTTAATTTGGAGCTTTGTGGCCAACTGGTTTCCGGAACGGATCCCATACCTGTACAGATTGGTTGTTGGCCTCTGCTAGTTTTCTAAATCTCAGCTGCTTAAATAGTTTATAGTTTGCATATTACACAAACCAACAGCTACGCTATTCACTCTCAAATATTTAAAAGTATTGCAATTCTCTGTTGTTACAGGGCTTGCTCTCTGAAATACTGCGAAAGGAAGAAGATCCCAAGACCGCATCACAATCCTTACTTGTAAATCTTAGAGCAATGCAGAATTTCCTTCAGCTGCCAGAGGCTGAGCGTGACCGTATATACCAGGATGAAAGGGAAAGAAGCCTTAATGCAGCGTCAACCATGGGCCCAGCACCTTTGATAAGCACACCATCCAGTCGCCCATCACAGGTAATATGGGTAATAGTGCTTTTAAGAAAACTCTGCATTTAACGATTATCAGTTTAACCGCAGATTGCTTTTTTTTAAATAAAGATATTGTAACTATTAGGATACAGTGATGCTCACATAGCAATTGGATCCCATTATTATTAGTGTTGCCTCCTATTTTTTCTTAAAGGTGTATGTTGTAAAGCAAAGCTATTCCAGCTCATTCATTCAAAAGTCATTGGCAGTAATTTTTTTTTAAGAAATACGCTTTTCAGCTTTTTGTAAAAGTGTTAGGCCCACATTTTAATTTGCTTGAAGAGATCTTCAACTTTTATTTTATGTTTTACCTCTCAATGATCCTAGTTTATCTGCTGACCCCCAAAGGGGCGATGTTCACAGGAAAATGGTCAGGTTGTAGGTGTGACTGGGCCTATGGCCTAAATTCTCCCACTGCTTAATATTAAGATTTCGAAAGGTAGAATCCCCTACAGTGTAGCTACTGTATATCTTGGAAAGAGTTGTATTAGTTAAATGTTACTTGAAAGGGAACTCCGGTTTCCAAACCAAAATTTGATAAAGAGGCCCACATAACACAGAAACCCCTAATATACCCATCACAGTTACCTATTACTTCAAAAAGTATAAATAAATGCAATTTTCTATGCTGCAATTCAGCTGTAACAGTTCTTCTTTTTCTGCATCATTTGAAATCCTGGCAGGGAAGGAGAGACTAAAATATAATATATGGTACTGCACTCACTAATTCAATAATTCGACTTACTCAACCTTAAAAATTAAGGCGGTGCAGGAGATAGAAACTATGAGTACAACACTATATCAAATAAAGTATCTCCAAATTTGCACTCGGTATTTAGTCTATGATTATTTATTAATTAATTAATTTGTTCTCAAGGCTCCCGCTTCAAAATTTAAACTCAATACGGATTACAAATTCATGATCTTTTATTAACACATACAAAAACACCTTTATATTTAAAAGTTGACCAATAATAGGTTAACACTTAGAATTCATAAATAGTAAATTGGTGATATAAGCATGATATTGACTTGAACGGGATAATTAATGAATAACCCAAAATAGCAAAATGACAAAAAAAGAAAGAAAAAATTTTTGAATGCTGCAAAAAAGTTCAGATATCCTGTTAAAAGAACTTTCAAGGAGAATGTAAAAACTTTTTTTATACAGTATCTTTGCTTTTCCAGTATGTGGCTACAAAGTATCAGATGCCTCCCCTGACTGCAAAAGATTTTTTGAAACCCAGTCCACTTGCAACAAAGTATCACGACTTGCAGCAGAATGTAACAGTAACTGCTGTTTGTTGAATTAGTGGCCGATATCGTTTCTTTAAAGTTCCCAATGGATCAAAAAAGGTGCAATGCTTGTAACCCTTTCGGGTAACCAAACGCAAATGTTATTGCTGGTATACGTTACCGCATTATATTGTAATGAAGATCACTCGGTAACCGGCACCGCCAGCTGCACCCTTTAGATCTTACTGAGAGCCGCCTCCGGTCAGAGGCAACACGCGTCTCACTTCCAATCTGTCCCACAGAGCGTCCACATGCCTACCGGCAGGGCTTCTCCAAGCTACAAACGCTAGGGTTCGTGGTCGCTCCAAGCAGTCTCTCCTCAATTGCCGATTGAAATCGTCTGTGAGTACTTCAAAGGCGCTGGTTATGGGAACCATTAGCAGGGGGGAGGATTAGCTTTCTCCTTGAAACACTACACGCCAACGCGCGTTTCACCGTCTCTGGCTTCGTCAGGGCGAGGAGAGACTAAAACACTGATGTTACAAATTGTAACAATTTCCCCACAGCTTACAGGCAGCATGCAGGAACTACATAACCCACAATGCATTGCATTGATGTTCTGTTCCTTATTGAAATCACAAGTGCAGGGAATTGTGGGTTTTGCAGGATGCAGGCTAAGGACAACTGGCTGTTGATACAAAGTAACAGTAGTCAGCCAGCTCAGCAAAGTAGTCAGACAGATCAGCAGGAGAGCAGGGGGTTAGGCTTAGGAACTGTTCCAAACCATTAAAAACCATTAAAAATCAAGTCAAGTTATGTTTGTGTGGAGTCCCCTTTAAATATAAGATGCCTTGCAGATTAAACATTTATTTAAAAGTTGTTCCAGTGTGTTCAAATCATTTCTACTATCACAGGGGTGCCAAAAAGTAGATCTACCAGTAGACCTTTAGATCTCAAGACACTGTCAATAAACAGCTTGTCTAAATTACCCTTCTGTTTAATTATTTTTATTCAGATATTTATTACAGTTTATTTATTAAAATTACATAATAAAGTTGTTAGTTCAACATAGCAATAAACACTTTCTCATAAATCAATATATTTAAGTAATGGAACAGAATGCTAATGATCTTCTGAATGTAGATCATAACAGGACAGCCTCACTAAAAGTAGACCCCTTATTAGTAAAGTACGGGCACTCCTGTACTAGCATATGGTTTGCATCAGGGAGCAAGGGTTTGGATGGGTGGCGGTGCTCAATGCTGAATACATGATGTGTGTCAGGTACAGTATACCTTTTAAATATCCACAACAGAAGAATGTCAGATATTTTAGAATGCCTGCTCATGAAACTCCATGACACAGTGACTGAGTTTGCTAATCCTTTAAGTTCAGCAACAGACTGAGCCCCCCACTGTTTGGCTAAACTTGGAGAGAATCAGTCGGCCATTATTTATTTATTTGGTTTTATGCACTTGCCATGCATATCAAGCATAAATATATGCTCGTTTTTAAAATTTTCATAAGGGTTAGAATCTATATATACGCATTAAAGATTTCTACATGGAAAATAGTACATAGTTTATAATATAGCATCTAGATTCAGCGTGCATTAAGAAACAAATGAGTTCATCAGAGACAAAAGCTTCTACTCTTGACATGCGGTAGATTTTACAGCTAATGATTACCAAATGTCGTCCAGGAGTCATAAATAACGCAGGTCGAGATGCGGGACAAGAGGAAGTTGCTACTGTGTTGCACTAATGTATTGAAATAAAGAGAGTGAATTTCCTTATTGAAAGGGAACATCGTGTGCTAATGGTCTAGTCTACTATTAATGGAGTTTAGCCTGAAGTCCAATGAAGATTTCTTTTAGCGATAAGGGGAAAAAAGTACTCCAGATCATAAAAAAGTGATCTCTCTATAGAACTATAGTGATTTAATCATTAGTCTTGCCTCCGGCTTCAGGGAATTTTACTTGCAGAGCTTCTGCAGGTCTCACTGGCTCAGAAGGTAACTAATATCATTTGCAATGTCTAATAATATTACTGAAGAGCAGTCTTATGTTCAGGGTTACAGTTTACAGTAACAATAATTCAACATGTGGCGAGATTTGCTTAGGATGTTATTGTTAACCCTTTCTTGAAAGGCTGGTTTTCTCTGTTTTTGTCAGGGTTCATGGCAACCAAATCGCCCCAAAATAAGTGTTATTTTGCGAATAAGAGATAACTTGATTATTTTCTTTATTGATGATATGGCCCACATTCACCTGTGCACTTATTTTCCTAGTTTTACCTGTTTTTCTAAGTCCCCTTCAGCATCGCTAAAGTTGCATGCACTGGCAGAGCACTAAAATCCTACAATTTGGGGAGTTTGAGAGTGCAGATACCTGCAGTTCTGTCTATTTATATTAAAAGGATAAACTCCGATATCCAGGACCTTTAGTTACCATTGCCACATTTCCTTTTGGCTGCATTTTAACTGAAGTTTTATCTGAGAGTGGGATTTCCTGTTCATCTAATGTATAACATTTAGGGCAGTGACTAATTGGGTTTTAAAAATAAAAGGCCCTCCATTCACCATGCGCTACCAGATCTTTTCACATTGAGTTTTGTTTCATGTGGTTTTCCCTATGACAGTTTTGATGTGTGGGGGTTATTACAGCACACAGGGGCCTACAGAGGAAGCAGACCCTGTGTTCATATACCATTTCAATAAATATTGCTAAAACAGGTCAACCTCTAAACATTTTGGGGGCCTGAAAAAAGATTTTGGTGTGGGGCCCAGTAATATCTAGATACTCCACTGATGGCACAGCAGTGAAATTAGAATCTAGTGAGTTTTTATCTACATATTGTTTTACTATTATAAAGAGGTGAAATTGGTAAACTAAAAAATACACAGACATAGGCGGACATCGAGTAGTAGCAAACCAGGAAAAAGTCCTCAAGTCACACATAACTTCATGATAGAGGAATGTAAGAAAATGGCAGTAACATTTCAACTCCGGGAAGTGTCACCGGTTACTGGCAGAAGGTTGATATATTGTCACGTTAAAGTGTCAAAATATATCAGAACAATTTTAAAATCTAGTAACATTCGCTGAGCACTGTTTGGTGGTTTGTTAGTTTGGTTGCTTGGTTATATCATTAGATTTTAATTTACTTAATTTAATCGGTTGAACAACTTCGATGGCTTCACCAATCATATTTCCTCTTCATTTCCCTAATAGGCATTTTTGCTACAAGTTGTATTGGTGTGCCACATTGTTCTGCTTCGATCTTTTGTTGAAATTCCTGCTTGTTTAACTTGGTAAACAATTAAAACATTTTCAATCTAAAATATATAAGACCGAAATGTGTTCTTTCTTATTATTCTTATTATTATCAGGATAATTTAACAGATTGTGCACTCTTTTCTACCTATAATGCCACATTTTCATTTTACTTGCACTATAATAGCAGCTGTGCTCCAACTTGCATTCGCCACAATTGCGCCTGATGCATTAAAACAGATGCAGTTGTACTTGCATTGGTGCAAATTGGGTGCAAGTTGCATCTAGAATTTCTTGGAGAGTTGCACATTTCTTGCAAGAGTTGCACGTTCAATATGGCATTTTCATTGTTCTTCATTCTGGTGTACCTACTGACTGAACCCACCCACATTTACCACCAGTTCTAGTATAGAGGTATCGTTAGGGTTCCCCACTGTCAATAGGTGCAGTTGCAGGCCCGGATTTGTGGGAAGGCCACCTAGGCCCGGGCCTAGGGTGGCAGGATTTTAGGGGGGCGGCATGCTGCCCAACCACACCCACATTGGTTCAAAAACACTGGGGATGCGCAGGAGATACAATCTCCATGAAAATTTGCATGAATAAAGGGTAGGGGACAGGGGGGACAAACGGCAGTGGGCCTAGGGGCGCCCGCTATGTAAATCCGGCCCTGTGCAGTTGCACACCACTCATCACAATTAGAACTCGCAGAAGTGCAAGATTGTGTTTGGATAGTGTTTATAAAGGACCCCTAACATCTCTCTCTTTCACTATATGTATAATTAAAACACTAATGTAACGCTGCATGTGAGAAAAAAATTGAAAGCCAAGGCTTCACCATACATCATGAGTTATGTTGCACGTAATTTCAGATAAACCTATCTCTCTCTTTAGTCTTATGGTTAAATTCTTTCCCATTAATTGCAGAAAGCTTTCAGTCATAGATTTCCAAGGCTCTATACAAATATTTGGCAGGTTTCCACAAAACTTGTTTTATGACTTTTGTAATTCTGCGTTGTCATTTAACAATGGTGATCATGTTGTATTAACCTTTTAGTAAAAAATGAAATATTTCTAACTCGACAGGTACATGATCTATTATAATGCTTAATGTTATGCCACTTATCTTATTAAGGCAGCTTGTAGAGTAAGTCATTTGCCCTGCAGATTTTCATTTATTTTGTTCCCCAGTTATACATTTTGCTTATAAATAGCGCTGTCTAAATATATGTTCCAGGTGAAGACGACTACCATTGCAACAGAGCGGAATGGGAACCTGGAAAACTGCACGATGAATATTAATGCTTCCATTTATGATGAAATTCAGCAGGAAATGAAGAGAGCGAAAGTATCCCAGGCTCTGTTTGCAAAGGTTGCAGCTTCTAAAAGCCAGGTATGTCCTTTTATTCTCAACAAAGTTACGAAACTATCGTTATAAAGGATAATATGGACTGGAAGTTACATTCAATGCAGGTCAAAGTTACTTAATGCTTTATCATTGATTTTGCACACGGTAGTATTGAGAGATCATTCTTATGCTTGTGCTCAGTTTTAATTATGCAAATTAGGGTTCGGACTCTGTTCAGAATTCAACCAATTTTTAGGAAAGTATAAGAAGCTAATTTATGAACATTCAAGTTTGAGCTTTTACAGGAATTCAAGTTTTTTTTTGTGCCAAAATTCATATGTTCGAATTGAGGCTGCCAAAACTTGATATGTTGGAGGTTTTTTAAATGGAAAATATATCACCATTTATTAACATGAACCCATTGAGCTGGACTTATGCTAAAAAAAGTGCATACGGAAATGAAAAAAAAATGGCCACCAATGCACCAGCTCTACCTTTATAGATATTGGTTTAGCAGTGGAAAGGGAATGTTGGCAAAAATAAAGGTAGAGATGGTACAGTGGTTGCCATTTTTTTTCAGTTTGTAATAAGAATTAGTGCTAGAATCTTTATATATTATAGATATTATTTTTAGCTGTATATATAGTATAATAATAACCTACCATGGGTAATATTTTCTATTTGTTTGATGTTAAAAAAATTTACATTTCTAAAGTGTATTTTTTTTATTGTTCTAATCAAAATTCAAATTGCTATTTAAACATTCTTCTGGGTTGTTTATGTTGGTTCAGTGCGCTGCGTATCATACAGCGGCCACTGCAATCTTTCATGGAATGTAGAAATTCTGTCATGAATCATGGCTTGTATATCAGAAATTACAGTCATTTTGATTGGAAATTATAGGGCTTTTGAAATGTTTCTAATTATGATAGAATGTTGTGTGCAGCTAGAAACCTGAATCCCTCTTCCGATGTCTTTATTCACATGTAAAATATACAGTGTATATTGAATATTGGTTCCAGAGCTCCCTCGCCTGCCTCCTACACTCCGTTTGAAACCTCATTTCATTTATGAACGCTGGCCCTGTTTTGTTTGTATGGCATTGCTTATTTTTTAAATACAATTGTTGTTTATAATATTTATGGGCTTTTTGAATGCATGCAGCATCTGTTTTATTGAAAATGGTTATGAGATGGCTACTGAATTCTGCTGAGGACTTCTTTATTAGTGGGTGGTATTTAGTGTAAGGCAAGGTTACACACCAGCATGCTGTTATGGCAGCTTTGCAAATGATTCACACTTGGGATTGCATTTCTGTATCCCAGGTGTATGAATCTGTAAGCGTATCATTTCAGCTCTGGTTGAGCTCATGTTTTGCTGTTCAAAAGGCTGGTTATCAAATTGATCTCCGTGAAAAGACTCGTGCAGCTCTGATACATCAGTAATTTGGGGCAAGAGTGAGTGGAAATCTCTCAAATAAAAAATACATTGTATAACAGGTATGGGACCTGTTATCCAGATTGCTCAGAACCTGGGGCTTTCCAGATAACAGATCTTTCCGTAATATGAATTTTCATACCTTAAGTCTACTAGAAAATCATTCAAACATTAAATAAACTGAATAGGCTTGTTTTGCTTCCTATAATGATTAATTATATATCTTAGTTTGGCTCAAGAACAAGCTACTGTTTTATTATTACAGAGAAAAATAATTAATTTTAAAAAATTTGGATTGTTTGGCGTCTATGGGAGAAGGCCTTTCCATATTTTTGGAGCTTTTTAGATAACTAATCCCATACCTGTATAAATATAGTTCTGTTAAAGATATTCTGTCATGATTTTTATGGCGTAGTTTTTATTTCTAAATTACACTGTTTACACTGCAGATAATTCACTCTACCATATAAAATTTAATTTCTGAACCAATCAGTATTTTTTTAGTTGTAATATTGGTGTGTAGGCAGCCATCTCAGGTCATTTTGCCTGGTCATGTGCTTTTTCATGTGCTTTCAGAAAGAGCCTGTGCTGCACTATGGCACTGCTTTCTGACACGCTGTTGTTTTTCCTATGGAACAGAATGTGTCACAGTGGGACCTGGATTTTTACTATTGAGTACTGTTCTTAGATTTAATAGGCAGCTGTTATCTGGTTACCTTCCCATTGTTCTGTTGTGGCTGCTGGGGGGAGGGAGGCGGTAATATTACTCCAACTTGCAATACAGCAGTAAAGATTAAATGAAGTTTATCAGAGCACAAGTCACATGACTGGGGGCTTCTGGGAAACTGACAATATGTCCCATGTCAGATTTCAAAATTAAATGTAAAAAAATCAGTTTGCTCTTTTGAAAAATGGATTTCAGTGCAGAAGTCTGCTGTAGCAGCATTATTAAATGATGCATGTTGAAAAAAAATGTTTTCCTACGACAGTATCCCTTTAAAGCTACTTTAGTGAGATGAAAGTCATTAATCTAGAATTCACAACGTTTTTATCCCTGAATAGGCCTTGTGTGCCACTTTGTAAGAGTGCGATGACCTGTGAGGCTATTTTGTTTCTTGAAAGCAAAATAAGGCATTTTGGAGGAAATTGCTGAATTGGGTTACTTAAGTAATTCTCCATTTAATAGCATAGAAAAGGGAATATAGATATGCTCATTTTAACTGGTGTGTCTTTGTTTGGCTCCATTCTAACAGGGGTCCTCAAAGTGTCCAGAGAGAGAGAGAGAATTTTATTTTTTTGTAAAATGTATGCTTGATGTGAATACTGTTAACACAGAGCAAAGATAATCATATAGAAAGTTTGGTATGTTTTTTTTTTCCAGAAACGATGGCAACCATAAATACAAATTAAGATAACACTGAGCCTTTCTAGATGGCCCTAATTTATGCATCAGAGTTTATACACACCTCTGTTACTTTGACCAGTGTTATGTTTTGTCTGTCAGAGTATATCACTTGCTGCCTCTGCCCTATCTTTAGAATGCACTAACAGTCATAGCATCAGCTTGTTGGACACTAGCCTTAGTGAATTAAAGTTAAAGGGGTGGTCCTACTTTAATTTGAGTATGTTATAGAATGCCCTTTTTCTAGCAACTTTGCAATTGATTTTCATTTTCTATTTTTTTATAGGTTTTTTTTTTTTTTTTTTTTAATTACTTGCCTTCCTCTCCTGCCTCATTCCCACTTTCAAATGAGGGTCACTGATCCCGACACTTCAAAAACTACTTATCTGTAAAGCTATAATCTAATTGTTATTAATACTTTTTATTACTTATCATTTTATGCAGGCCGTCTCCTGTTCATATTCCCATCTCTTGTTTAAACCACTACATGGTTTCTAGGGTAAATAAGACCAAATTGGAAAGCTGCTGAACAAAAAGCTTTAACAAATAAAAATAAATAAAGACCAACTGCAACTTGTCTCAAATTATCAATGTCTATATCATACTTAAAGATAAATTAAAGGTGAACTACTCCTATAAGTAGACTTGTGTTGGGCAGTGATACATGACTACTTGGGTAGTCAAATTGGGCAAAGCTTTCCTTGTATGTTGACCTTTCCAGCTGAGTAGACCTAATACTGAGCTCTGTATCCTTGGGTCCGTTTTGGACCAGACGGGGGGGGGGTGTAAAAAATAATCATTTATTGTAGAACTTTGGACTGACGTTTCGACCCTCCAAGGGCCTTTCTCAAAGTGAAGGTTCCTGAAGATGGCACAAGTGTTTTTCACTAAATAAGACCTAGGAGTACAGCTTTTTGTATCTATTACATGTGTTTTTTGACCAGCACCCAGGCTGTTGCCATTGGGTTGAGAGTGCACCGGATTGGGGATTTATATTTATATATATATACATGTATGTATGTTTGTATGTATGTATGTATGTATGTATGTATGTTTGTATGTATGTGTATGTTTGTATGTATGTGTGTATATATATATATATATATATATATATATATATATATATATATATATATATATATATATATATTATCTGTTTGATTCATTTGCTAATAGAAATAGAAAAGTTTGGTTTTAAACTGCAATAACTTTTGAAACAAGTAGCAATAGTAAAATCGTCATTTAAAGGGCTCTACAAAATATTTGTTATGATAGACATAGTGGTATGTTTATTCTTTGAAGGACTGGCAGCATCAAAAAATAAAGAGGAAATCCTTATTTGCACTGGCATACCAGTTATTTTCACAAACACAGGGAAAGGGTTCTTCCTTTTTAAATTAGAATGTGTCCTTGTTTGCCCTTTATTCGTGAGCTTCGTTTGTTGTGTAACAAAGTCACACCCTTTCAACCAGTGTTCTTTTTTTTCAGCTTTAGTAATGTAGGTTCAAGGGTCTACAATTGGAAAACAAATATATCAGTCCCCATTATAAACAAATCTCATTAAGAAGCCCCCGGAGAATCCATTTCTGACCACATTTTGTAGCCTGTTGGCTGTGTCAGCTACTTCATTTACTATGCAATCTCTGCTGCAATCTCTACTTGCTTATGCTTGTCTGGTGCACCTTATTACAGGGTTATCTATTCCCATATGTATAAAAAGGCACACAGTTTGCCCCATTTTAGTAACCTATAGAATCCAATAACATGTTTGCTTTTGAACAGGTGACCACTTCATTCTGCTGACTGATTACTATAGGTTACTAGACCTGTAGCAAACTTTGCACCTTCTGTTGCATAATGCGCCCAGGTGAGGATAATATCCACTTCATGCACTGATATTTGAAAAGTAGAGTAACACGACATGGGAT
>CM076682.1:120967520-121062520 GCA_038501925.1 Xenopus petersii
CTAGAATGATCAAAAAAAAATATATTTACTTTGTTGTATCAGGATACTGAGCGATATATGCAGGTAAAGAATCTCATTCACTGCATTGTGCAGTTTTTGTTTCTCATTATCATTACGGCATACTTTATATTAAATTATGTTGTGATTGAAATGGATAAAGAAGGCAGCCCATCGTTTTTTGCCCTTAACGCTAATGCCTTTAATCAAATAATGACCTTCTGGAAATAGTTAATTTTAAGCATTTGAAAAGATCAATACCACTTTGCCACCAAAAAAATGGCAGAGATGATGAAACCTGATGTATTTAAAATACAATTTTACCCTTTTAACCTAGTAAATAATTTAAAATGCTCTCAATGCCTTTTTGCCATCATAATGCAATTTCTTACAGTGTTACTGCGTATGCAAAGGATTACGTTTTTCTAAATGGTGTATATGTACATTTATTACATACATTACTTAGAGATGCCATTCTGGGCTGATGATGCAGTTTGTAGTACATGATAAATACTGCCACAGAGCCAGAGTGCTGCAGTCGTAGCCAATGCAACCCACTAAGTCAGATTTTGGTATTTGGGCAAATTTGGCATACCAGATTATGACCTAGTTCAGAATGTATGGTTGGCCTCGTGGTCATAAATCGATGGGAGATTCATCTTGCTTTCTTGATTACTTTTATTGTTTAATAATCCATCTCACAATATTTTGAATAAAACGTTACATTTTTATGTTATTTGTATTTATAAGAATGGAGCTAAATCTTAATACTTGAGCTAGAGTCCTGCAGCAGGTCGGGTACCTGCCGGTTACCCACAAAAAAATCAGGCACCCTGCGGAATGAGGGGAGGATTTTCAGGTGCGGGTATACCCGCGGGTCGGGTTGCGGGTCTCAATCTAAACTTACTGTGTGGTGGTGGTTGGTGGGTTGCAGGTCAGGTTGCGGATAAGGCAGTTGCAGGTCCGTCAGGTAGCGGATCAAAGTGGGTAAATATGCGGGTTGCGGTTCGGGCCGCGGGCTGTAGGTCGGGTCCGGGTCTTAGAAATTGGTTCCACACAGGACTCTAACTTGGGCAGCAAGAAGCATGGATTCATTTTAAATTCTTATAAATGACACATGTATGCGACGAATGCAGGTGGAATGCTGCGTCCCACCTGCCTATGGCACTTACCGTTACATGCGTCTGTGTGAGTACATACCCCTTCAAAATAATTGTGTGTCTACTCCTGTGCTCCCCTGCGGCTGAACGGAAGAAAGTGTAATGCGGGGGAGCGCACCAAAAAACGCCCGTGTGCAAGAGCCCTTACTAAATGCAGATTGCCCATAAATGTGGGGTTTAACCACCCGGTGTATTTGTTCAATCCGTTTTAGGTGCCTGTTTAGGAATAAAGTGACACAAACTTTTCGGTTAGTGCCTTCCCATGTTACTAATATACTTAATATAGATTAAAAACAAGAGAAAAAAAAACAAACAAGAAAAAAAAATAGCAATTTAATTTATTTAAAAAACATATTTTTTGCCAAAGAGATAAGTGTCCTTGTTAAAGGCGTTGTTTCACCTTTGAGTTAACTTTTAGAGGCCCATTTATCAAAGGTTGAATTTCTTTTTAATTCGAATATACTCACAGTTCAACTGGGAGGTTATTTAAGAAAAAATGTGAATGTCTAATATTCAATGGAATGTATCTGACCCAGAAATTCGAATCATATTCAATTCATATGAATCAATTTTTTCTCGAAAAAAACCCTCAAATGTCAGGAATGCTATTAACATCTCCAAATGGCTTAACAAACCTCTACCATTGACTTGTACATGAACTTGGCAAGTTTTAGGTGACAAATATTTGAATTAGGACTGTTTCCATGGTTGAGGTGTGATAAATCTCTCATACTAATTTACATTCGAATAGGGGGATTAAAATTATAATGTTTGAAACTCTAAAATTCAAATTTCCTGTTCGACCCTTGATAAATCTGCCCCTTTAGTATGATGCAGAGAGTTATATTCTGAGACAATTTGCAATTGGTTTTCATTTATTATTTTTTTAATTATGCCTGCATAATTGAAAAACTCTAAAAAACCAGCATGCTTAGACCAAAAATGACTTCTATACATTAGAGTATTTGACTGCTTAATGCATTGTAGTGTCAGTATTTAGACTGTACAGTTAACCTGTTTAATCCCATCAGACATCATTTACTGAGCACAAAATGCATTCAGCTTTATATGCCCAAACAACAATGCAGCCTTAATGAATAAGAATAGCTTATTCCTTCACAACATGTGTTACTTTTACGTTTTCTGTTTGTTGTTTATTGAGACAGTCCTTACAGAATTCCCGAAAAAGAGGATATACGTTTATTTATACAGACACACCTTTATTAATGCTTATTGTACATACTCCACCCTATAACAAATCCCTATAATTTAAAGAGGAGATTTAAAGAAGTTTATAGAAACAATGAAAAGGGAAGCAATTGAATTTAATGAGCTTATTACATATAGCAGCTCCACCCTTGGTGCCACAGTAAATGCAATATAAAGGTTACTATGATGCTTCACCTGTTATGTTCTGGGTGGATCTCCTAATCAGACTAGATAAGAAAAATAAGACTTTAGTTTTAAAACTATGCAAAATTATCCCACAAAATTATACACTTGGCCAGTCAAAGCTAGGGTCAGAATAAATGGGATTCTGTCCCCAGTTCCAAGGACATAAATCACAATAAACAGAAGAATGTAACTCAAATTTTAATTAACAGTTTAACATATATGACAAATGTAAAAAATATAAACCCCATGATAATCTGCCTTACATGTTATTACTTCATCATAGGCAAAAAAAACCAAACAATCAACATTTTGCCTGTAATGAAGTACCAGAGGGTACAAAACACGTTTGTATGTAAAAAGTCTCAGGAGCAGGAACTCCCCCCAGACATTGACGTGCAAATTCTCCGCCTCCTGAAATGTCCACTCCCATCCCTGAAACATCCCACTTCTTCCCCCGTGATGTCACCATCCCGCTACCTTGGCTCTGGTCTGTATATTTAGAGGAAAAGGGTGATACAAGCAGCTGAACTGCAGCTCTTTTAGCTACTTCCTTGTCTACCATGAAGCTCTACCTCCTGAGCTCTCCTCCTCTCTCTCTGAGTATGGAGACTTCAAGCAGTGGTAGTGAGTATGCCCAGTAGGCAAGTTTTTGATGTCTCCATAGTTGCAGAAAGAGAACTCAGGGGGTGGAACTTAACACAGAAGTAGCTAAAAGATTTGAAGTTCGGCTGCTTGTATCAGAAAAATGAAATGGAAAGAGAAAGGCTTACTTGTCCTCTAATGCTCCAATGGGTGTTTTTACTGCTGCATTCCTCTCTTGGAGAGCTCTGGTACTCAATTATTACAGGTATGGCACCCTATTATTATTAACATTTATTTATATAGCGCCAGCATATTTCGCAGCACTATCCAGAATGTTCAGGACCTGGTGTTTTCCAGACATTGGATCTTTCTGTAATTTGGATCTTCATACCTTAAGTCTACTGTAAAATCATGTAAACATTAAATAAACCGAATAGGCTGGTTTTGCTTCCAATAAGGATTCATTATATCTTAGTTTGGATCAAGTACAAACTACTGTTTTATTATTGCAGAGTAAAAGGAAATCCTTTATAAAAATGGAATCTATTGGAGATGGACTTACTGTACGTTATTTGGAGCTATCTGGATAATGGGTTTCCAACTAAATGGGGGAAAAGCTGCCCCTGGCAGCTCTTGTGCTATGCGGCTGGGATGGTTACTGTAATACCAGCATCTGACATAAGCTGCATGTTTGCCTGTTAAGCATTCATAGTACAGCGTGTATGATGACAAATATTTTAGATACTTATAGGTGTAATATTGTTTATACAATAGTGTACGTGTTTGTTCTTAAAGGAAAACTATACCCCCGAACAATGTAGGTCTCTATAAAAAGATATTGCCTAAAACAGCTCATATGTAAAACTCTGCTTCATGTAAATAAACTATTTTCATAATCATATACTTATATATTTTTAGTAGTATGTGCCATTGGGTAATCATTAATAGAAAATTGTGATTTTAAAAATTAAGGTCCGCCCCTGGGATCGTGTGATTCACGGTGCACGCAAACAAACCAAACAAACGCATATATGTTAGGTCACATGAGCCAATTAACAGACAGAGTTGTGTCTTTTGCTTCCACACTTCTTCATGTTACAGTTAGAGTTGTAGTATTTCTGGTCAGGTGATCTCTGAGGCAGCACACAGACCATCACAAAATGGTGGTTCAAGGCAAGAGATGTAAAAGGGAAATATTTACTTAAGTATATATACCAGTTTGATAAGATTCTTTTTATATGTCACTGAATATGATATAAATTATCTGTTGCTTAAATATTCATTTTGGGGTTTTGTTGGCCTTTAACATGTACCTTTTATTTACACAGGCCATAACCTGATTTTGGATTTCCCATACGCGGGCAGTTGTGATTTATAACTTCTAAGTTCTTCTCACAGGAGAAAAATTGCCTTCTATATTTTAAATAAGAGAATTGAATTGTTAAGCATTTTCTTGCTTACTGTTGCAAGACATTTGCAGATGGCACTTGTTTATAACGCAGTGCATAATAATATTTCTCGTGTGGCAGATGGATTTAAGACCTTTATTTCTCAATACATTTCCCTTTACAATACATAACTTTACAGGATTTGTGTTGTATACAGCAGGTTTGAACACAGCCCAGCATTCATCTGCATGGCATTTTCAGTTCATATGCATCTCACTCCTCCAATCCAACTAAAGGAGGGGGGCAAGGCTACTGGCATGGACTAAAGGCACAAATTTGAATAGCAGCAGCGTTTAGAACAGAAGGTGTCAAATAAAACTTTGACAGTTGGAAAATCAGTGACATCCTGAAGTTCAAATAATTTACTTGTCTTTCTTGCCTTCTTATTGCAATTGTTTTTGTCTTAGTCTTGTATAGAAACTGCAGTCTCACCATCTGCCATTTATTACACGAGTATCGGCATTATTTCATTTGAATCGTCACCTTTCCATATATATATATATATTTATAGTCAAATACAAGAGTCCTCTGCACTCAACCCATTATCAATATATTTAAGACATTGAGACATTTTGTGCATACTGCTACTAAAAAAATGCCTTACCCTTTAAACAACACAGGGATTGTTTGTCCATATATTGCAATATATTTAAGCTGGCCAACTACGTCAAAGTCATCCCATATCTGGCCAGTCCTATGCTCAATTTTATCTGATTCATTAAGAATTCTATTGCTTCATTATACATTTTACAAAGGGACTAGGTTTTACCTGCAACTTACTTGCTGCTTTCAAAGTAAACCCCCATACTTGGCTGCCCTTTTATTAGACACCAGTGGGATCACCTGACTATAGCTGGGAAGGGTGGGAGCTACAACATAGCAGTGACCAGCTCCATGTTGTAGCTCCCAGCTTCCCAGCCTCATTGCACCCCCGCCTAATGGTTTCAAAAAATAGTGGTGAGCACAACTTTCCCTTGTTTATGTGTGTGTGTGTGTATATATGTGTATATATAGATATATATATACACAAGTATGGGACCTGCTATCCAGAAGGCTTGGGACCTGCGACTTTCTGGATAACAGGATAATTTGGATCTCCATAGATTAAGGCTACTAAAAAATCATTTAAACATTAAATAAACCCAATAGACTGGTTTTACCTGTACAAGGTACAGTTTTATTATTACAGAGAAAAAGAAAATTATTTTGAAAAATTTGGATTAAATGGAGTCTATGGGAGGTGGGCCTCCTGTAATTTGGAGCTGAATATCGGGATTCCGGATAACCGGTTCCATACCTGTGTGTGTGTGTGTGTGTGTATATATATATATATATATATATATATATATATATATATATATATATATATATATATATATATTTGTTTTTTGGGAGTGCTCAGACGATGCCCATATACTAAAGAAATCCCTTTTAATGTTATCACTTTTAGTTAGCTTTTTGCATGTTATAAAATGGCTAATTCTAAGCAACTTTTCACTTGGTATTTATTTTTTCTTTTATAGTTTTTTTTTTTGACCCCATTTAAAATGCAAGTGCTCTGTAAGGCTACAATTTTTTTGTTAATTCTAGTTTTTATTACTCATATTATGCTACTGTTATTATTTTGGGCATCTCCTATTCATATACTGCACTCTTATTCAAATCAGTGCATGGTTGCTAGGTTAATTTGGTCCCTAGCAACCTAGTATGTTATAGAATGGCCAGTTCTAAGCAACCTTTCAACTGGGCTTAATTTTGTTTTTTGTTTTTTTTTTTTGTTTTTTTTTAATTTTCTAATTATCATGTTTCTTCTGACTCTTTCCACATTCAAATGGGGTTCACTTGCCCCAGCTAAAAATAAATGCTCTGTAAGGCTACACATTTATTGTTATTGCTACTTTTTATTACTCATCTTTCTATTCAGGCCTCTCCTATTCATATTCCAGTCTTATTCAAATAAATTCATGGTTGCTAGGGTAATTTGGATCCTAACAACCAGAGTGCTGAAATTGCAAACTGTAGAGCTGCTGAATAAAAAGCTAAATAACTTAAAAACCACAAGTAATAAAGAAAGAAAACCAATTGCAAATTGTCTCAGAATAACACTCTCTGCATCATAGTAAAAGTTAATTCAAAGGTGAACATCCGTTAATTTTTAGACATTTTTTTAGAACAAAAGTGTGTACTACAAATAAGTGTTTTAAAGGAAAACTGTACCCCCAAAATGAATATTTAAGCAACAGATAATTTATATCATATTAAGTGGCATATTAAAAGAATCTTATCAAACTGGTTTATATATTTTAAGTAAATATTGCCCTTTTACATCTCTTGCTTTGAACCACTATTTTGTGATGCTCTGTGTGCTGCCTCAGAGATCACCTGACCAGAAATACTACAGCTCTAACTGTAACAGGAAGAAGTGTGGAAGCAAAAGACACAACTCTGTCTGTTAATTGGTTCATGTGACCTAACAAGTATTGTTTGTTGGTATGTTTGTGTGCACAGTGAATTGTACGATCCCAGGGGGCGGCCCTTATTTTGCAAATGGCAATTTTCTATTTATGATTACCCAATGGCACATGCATGGTTTTACATAGGAGATGTTTTATGCAGTTTATTTTTATAGAGACCTACATTGGGTAAAGTTTTCCTTTAAGTTCCGTTGATGTGCCTCTAAAGCTGGCCATAGATGCAAAGATCCGATCGTACGAATCATCGTACGATCAGACTTTCCCATCTCCCGACCAGCCACTAACCATTCAGATCAAAGTCTTACCAGTCAGATTAGTTTTAGAACAGATCAACAATGTTCTGCCCCTGACAGCAATCGTGCGATATCTATGTCCAACCAAAGCTAGTGACAGTCTCCCACTGAAAATCATACGATCACCAATACACGCAGAGATATTATCGGCAGCCGACAGAAATTTTCTAACCTGTCCAATCGACCAAACGACCGATCTCCGCCGGACGAAAAATGTCGGGACTCTCCACACACGTTCCGAATATCGTACGAATCCTCGATTCGTATGGTCAGATCTTTGCGTCTATGGCCAGCTTAAGGCAGTTGTTTCCAGCTGAGGCTGGTTCTCCCAGCAGTGGCATCAATAACAGTTAGGGCAAGAAATGGGGGATTGTCTGCTCTCCTAGATACAGTTGAAAGCCATTGTTAAGAATTCATAGGACTATATGTTGTTGAATGACTGACACACCAAAACTATATAACCTTGTTATGAGCTTGCTATGTCTGTTAATATATAGAATGCTACGTATGTAAAATTCATACTCCAGTGAAATGTCTCTAATATCTGCATGACTTTGCTTAACAGCAGTTTTGGTGAATTTGTTTTTTCCAGAAATCGTAAAATATTTTTTTTTTTTTTTTAGGGCTGGCTGTGTGAACTATTACGGTGGAAAGAAGACCCTTCCCCAGAAAACAGGACTCTATGGGAAAACCTTTCAATGATACGAAGGTTCCTTAGTCTTCCCCAACCAGAAAGAGATGTGATTTATGAGCAAGAGAGCAATGCGGTTCATCAGCACAGTGAAAGGCCATCTCATGTGATCCATGTTTCTGCAGAACAGATTCAGGTAGGTAAAAAAAACAGGTGTTCCAGCTGCTTATATTCTTAAAGGAGAAGGAAAGGCTAAAACTAAGTAAGCTTTATCAGAAAGGTCTTTATAAATATACCAGTAAACCCTCAAAGTAATGCTGCTCTGAGTCCTCTGTCAAAAGAAACACAGCATTTCTTTCCTTCTATTGTGTACACAAGGGCTTCTGTATCAGACTTCCTGTTTTCAGCATCAACCTCCAGGGCTAGGACTTGAGCATGCTCAGTTTGCTCCCCTCCCTGCTGTAATCTGAGCCCAGAGCTATGAGCAGCAGGGAGAGACTCAGGCAGGAAGTGATGTCACAGCAAGCTAATATGGCAGCTGCTATCCTAAACAAACAGAGCTTCTAGAGTTGTTTATTCAGGTATGTAAAGTATTCTGCAGAATAAATATAGTCTTATAGCTTGCACTATTCTGGCTAATCTATTGGCAATTAACTGCTTCGGTAGCTTTCCTTCTCCTTTAATTCTTTTGTTAAATTACATACAAAGGTCCTAGACAACACTGACATCCTCAGTGCTAAGCAAAATTATATTTATTACAGTAACCCATTCTATGAGCGCAGCTTCAGCTCTGGGCATAGAATTCTATTCTGTGCATATGCTTACACACCCTATTTTATACACTTTTACACCAAGTTGTGTTGCCTGCACACCCATTGAATATGAATGGATCATTACTACTAGGGGATGCTGCACAGTCACAAAGGCATTCATTTTATTTGTTTTCTTCAATTCATTTTGTGTAAAGTATGGAACGTCTATGCAATTCCAATGTTTTATCACTTTGTTTCATCTTTATTCAGAAATATAACATCATAACAGATTTTAGAAAATATGTGTGAACTGTTAAGTGTATTAATAGGTGTGTGTGCATCTCAAGATGTATTGGGTTTTACACTCTCATTGTGAAATTGCACCCAAGTTAATTTATGTAACATACATAGATTTTGTTCCTTCTATTAATCCTTTGCAATTAGGGGCACTTTAGCAGTTGTTTTATAAACCGGGGCATGTGGAAGTTGATATGATAGTTGGAGAGAGAGAGGGAGTAGTGATTAGATTTACAGTGGGGGTCATTTATCAACACTGGGCAAATTTGCCCATGGGCAGTAACCCATGGCAACCAATCAAATTGCTGCATTCGTTGTTCTACTTGCAGCTGGCTTTAAAAAGATATTCGCTGATTGGTTGCTATGGGTAACTGCCCATGGGCAAATTTGCCCAGGGTTGATAAATGAGCCCCAGTGTCTTTTCTGTAGTTGTAAGTATGAAGGGCTCTCAATCTGAAGCATTATCTGACCTTTTTTAAGTTATTTCGCTTTTTATTCAGCAGCTCTTCAGTTTGCAGTTGCAGCAATCTGGTTGTTAGGGTCCAAATTACCCTAGCAACCATGCATTGATTTGAATAAGAGAATTGAATATGAATAGAAGAGGCCTGAATAGAAAGATGAGCAATAACAATACATATGTAGCCTTATAAAACATTTGTTTTTTTTTAGATTGGGTCAGTGACCCCCATTTAAAAGCTGGAAATAGTCAGAAGAAAAGGGCAAATAATTAAAAAACAATAAATAATGAACACCAATTAAAAGGTTGCGTAGAATTGGCCTTTCTATAACATACTAAAGTTAACTTAAAGGTGAACCACCCCTTTAATAGCTTAGAGAAACTGTGATTAAAGGGATTCTAAATTACCAAGTTTGTCACTGCAAATAATTCACTCTTCAATTTAAAAAATGTAATTCCTGAATACATTTTTTTTAGTTGTTATATTGGTGTGTAGGCAGCCATCTCAGGTCATTTTGCCTGGTCATGTGTTTTCAGAAAGAGCCAGTACTTCATGATGGAACTGCTTTCAGATAAGCTATTGTTTCTCCTACTAAATGTAACTGAAGGAGTTGCAGTGGGACTTTTACTATTGAGTGCTATTCTTATATCTACCAGGAAGCTGTTGTATTGTGTTAGGGAGCTTGTTACATTCCCAGGGATCTTGTTACATTTCCATTGTTCTGCTGACTAGGGGTGGAGGAAAGAGAGGTGAATGAGATCACTCCAACTTACAGTGCAGCAGTAAAGAGTGACTCAGGTTTATCAGAGCACAAGTCACATGACTTAAGGGCACCTGGAAAACTGACAACATGCCAGATTTCAAAATCAAATATAGAAAACTCTGTTTGCCCTTTTGAAAAACTGATTTCAGTGCAGAATTCTGCTGGAGCAATACTAATGTGTACTGTGAAAGTATCCCTTCAAAGCGAGGCTGTTAAAAGATTTAAATATTGTGTGGGTTTCTTTTTCTTACAGCAGCAACAACAACAACAACAACAACCACAGCCTCCTGGTCCCAGGCTACCCCCAAGACAGCCCACAGTTGCATCTCCAGCTGAATCCGAGGAAGAAAATCGCCAGCAATCCCGGCCACGAACAAAGATCTCTGTTGAGGCCCTGGGTATTTTGCAGAGCTTCATACAAGATGTAGGGCTTTACCCTGATGAAGAAGCCATCCAAACACTGTCCGCACAGCTTGACCTACCCAAGTACACCATTATTAAGTTTTTCCAGAATCAGAGATACTATCTCAAGCACCACGGAAAGCTGAAAGACAATTCTGGCCTAGAAGTTGACGTGGCCGATTATGACGACGACGAGTTGCCTAAAGATTCCGAAGAGAATACACAGGACAAAAGTACTAGTACACTGTTTCCAGTTAAACTTGAAGAGGATTTCCCTGGGAAAGGAAATACAGATATCACTGCTGAAATGAAAGACTTATCATAAAGTATTATTTTTATTCCACTGGTATTACCAATCACGATTCCATCCCATGTACTGTCAATAGCGTTTTTGCGTACATTTTTCAGACAAGACAAAAACTTGCACAAAAAAAGTTAAAAAAAAACAAAAAAAACAACAAAAACTTAAATGAAACAGAAAATACATGTTTTACTCTGTCTATGGACTGTTCTGATTCCTTATATAAGAGATTGTTTGATAGTTATATTCACTGGATAAGCCACAATGAACTTGACGCGCATGATTCTAGTGCAGGTGAATCCTTCCCTGGAGCATACAAACAAGCATATGAAGCTTTTCGTGTTTCCTTCGTTTTCTGTTCTCCTGTTCTTGACCCCACATTCGATCTTCTGAAAGTTATAAATACGAGTACTGTGTGTTTGGAGTACAGAGGAACTCTATTGCAGTCACAAATGATAACATGCCAACAATGCCTTGTGTTATATGGCACTGCCGTAACTTAGATTTCCTCTTTTCTTTGGAAACGAAAGGTCACTCATTTTTTTTTTTTTCACCATTTTTCGTTAATAAGACCCGGTTGAGTCCCATTTAATTATCCGTAGATCCTGCATCTTGTTGTAATTATTTTATTCCTTCAGGATATTTTTTTTTTAATAATAATAATACGTAATAGTGGTACTATTTGTTACCATTCAGATCTGATTTTTTTTTTCTATTTATATATGTATTTTGATGGGCAGTAAAACAAAAGTGTCTTAAAAAGTTTTAAATAGAGAAAATGTGCTTTACAGAGTTGCCTATAAAAAGTGCTCTATGTTATTCAAGCAATTCATACTTATAAGCTTCACTCTTATTGTGGTATGCAATTTTTACTATCATGCAAACAAGCTTAGGTAAATCAAACAAATAGATCACCTTAGAAACTTATGCAATTAATGTGAAAAAAAAGAATTGATGTTTGCAATGTGTCTTCCCCCTTGGTTTACAATCAATTTTCAAGCTACATCTGTACAAAGTTACTGTATAAAGGTGTATTTCTTTTTTATGAGTTTATTGCTATGAAAACACCAGTGATTTTGTTACAGCTGGCTGTTTTTATAAATGTTCCACAATTTTCTTTATGCAAAGATGTTCTGACTAGGAGTGGTTATTGACTGTAACTACACAATTAAAACTGTTTGTTTGGTATAACATGGAAAAAGGTTGTCTCTGTGTACAGTATATTGAGCTGAAGAGTTGACTTTGGGTTATGTTCTTGCAAGCAGTATGTGGGACAAACAAAATAAAATGTCATACTCCCCGTTTGTTATGACTTTGTCCCCCCCTGTGATTTTGATTTGTTGCTGGCCCAGAAAGCCCCATTTAGACTATTGTGTTCATCTCAGTGATGTTGGAGTAAAACATGCAAATAACATAGTTGAGACACATCTATAGTCCATATCTGCCTCTCATGTAGAATATTTGTTAGCACATTTTTTTTTTACAATCCTGATCACTCTGTTTTAATAGCAGGGGGAATCTAATCATCTGCCTCACAAGGACCAAATGTGGAGAAGCGTTAGGCTTGCCACCTTTCCAGTTTTCACATGGGTTGTCATGGTCAAACTGCCTGATTGGATTACCAAATTATGACATCCAGACGGAACTCTCACTGAATGAAGCAGTGATCAGCCAATCACTGATCACATCGTAGCCCATCATAGTCCTGTCCCCTTGTGTTAGAAGCACACCCATTGACTGTCATTGCCCCGTCCTCATCTTGAATAATAGGATATGAAGCACACCATCCTCAGACTTTGCCTTTAAAACATTTTATTCCAGCGGAATTCACACACAAGCTTTCTGGGGAAAACCCCTTTCTCAGGTTTTTCCCCCAAAAGCTTGTGTGTGAATTCCGCTGGAATAAAATGTTTTAATGGCAAAGTCTGAGGATGGTGTGCTTCATATCCTATTATTCAAGATAAGGAATTTGGCTGACTTGGAGGCAGCTTGGGAGTGGATGCACCCTGAAACAGTAAGTGGTGTGCTGAAGAAAAATAGTTTTTTGGACTATATTGCCCCGTCCTCATACATCATCTGCCCCGCTCCCTGCCTGGGCTTCACAGACATGAAAGATGGCAACCCTAAATAGCTTCAGTTTCCCTGTTTAGCTCAAGGCATAATCAAAAGCTTATATTTTTGTGATCAAAACAATAGGCAAAAAGTATGTCCGGCTCAAGCCCTGCTCATTGTACTCATGTTGAAAAAGGTTTTCAACATATGAATGTGTCGAGATGCTTCCCATCACTTATGTACTAAAAACCATATGGGATCTATATCTGCAAATCTGTAATCCATAAAGCTAGTGAAAATCAGGATGCCATTTTCCATACTGTCTTATTTAAACAAAGTTCTTAAATTATGTCAGATTTATTTCCGTGAATAAAAGAAAAATGTATCATGTACTTGATAGTAATTAAGCTGCATGAATTAGTTCTGATGGCAAAACAGTCTATAACCCTAATTTGGTTACTGTCTCTTTAAATAGCAATTCCTTTTGCATATGAAAAAAAAGGGAACACTGAGGAGCACACCTCAGGGGATTTCCACTAGGAAAAATGAAACACACACAGTTTGCAATAAAACAAATAAAATTTGATGTAAAAACTGTATTTAGTAACTTTGAAAGCAAATTTCACTTTGCTCTGGGGAACCTGTGTGGACTATCAACCCCTGACACAGTCTCTCAATGCCACAGTCCCACACTGGGTGGATAAATGCAAAATCACTATGGTCAGTTCAATGTTCCTTCCCCAAGAGCTCTTATGTCCCCAGGTAGCGCTACCTGCCCCAAGGAACATTTCCCTTTGAACGTAGTAGCCGCTCCCACGTGGCAGATACACGAGCAAGACCTGTCCTCACCCTGGGGAAACGAACAGTGGCCAAAGTATCCACAGGCAGGAGATAGAAACTGGCTCTCCCTGAAGCTCAAAAATGCGCACTCAACGCAGAGCACAACACAGCCCTTTCTAATCTCTTCCTGATTAGTCTTTTCAAGCAGCACTGTCACACTTCTCAGATCTGGTTCTTTCTGACTGGTACAGCAGGGGTTCCTTTATAAACTGTGTCTGTGTCCCAGGGATGAAATTTACTTTATAAAAAGAAATTGCCTTGTTAAATGGCAGTTCGCATTGAAATAATCTTTTTAATATAGATGTAGTTTCTAGAATGTTATGTTGATTTGCAATTAGCCTTTATTTATTGGTGTTTTTTCCATTTCTTTAATGACATTTCCACCCAAAAATTAACAGGTATTTTTTGTTTGTTGACTGTCTATGCACTTCTTGGATTCAGTTAACCCTAGAGTTGCTGACTCCCAGTTAAACCAAAAGCCTGGTATATGAAGTCTAAAAATGCATGTTTCAGAAACCATCAGAAAATCAAATATTAATGTAAATTGCAAAAGAGCTGAGAATAGCATCATGAATAAGTTTACATTGATTCATTTTTTGGGTTTAGATCCCCTTTGAGCTGCTATACATGGGCCAATATTGATCTCTGACTGATGAATCGGCAGCTTATTGATCTATGTACGGGCTAAACTATGATGTTCTCGAGTGATAAGAGCAAAAATAGATATCAGTCATCAGCTAATGTGGAGCACCACCATGGATGTCCTCCCTCAAGAACTACAGCAGGCTGATAGATTCACTAAATGAAAATATAGCAATACGCTAATGGGGCCTTACTTAACTGTAGTACAAAATGGGTGGCTGGAACCCGAAAATCCTAAAATAACATCTTCTTGGTGTTAGACTGATCCAGCTTAGTTTATGGGTACAGATTGGGCTGCAATTAGTTGGTAATTAGGATGTGCTTATTGACTCCTATCTCTACACATATTCCTGCAAAGGACTATTGCGGAAAATATTGTTAATCTCATTTTAATGCAAATAATGACAATGAATGCATAATTAATGCAAGCCAGCTGTGGACACTATTGAGTTGCTCATCTGTTCTCATCATCAGTTTGATATTGATTCAGCAAGTGCTATTACCAGCACAGAATCCCAGGATTCCTTACAGTGGATATCTAATCAGGTCACTTACAGTTGGATATCATGTAGGTCACTGCTAAAATAAGTTGTCAAGCGTACAGACAGTGGTAATATGTAACAAGGAGCCTGCTGATGATTTTTAGATGTGGAGCCATCGGGGGAGATTAGCTTTACCACAAACCAATGCATATTGGTAAAATGGAGATGTGATATATAAAGAGATGTAGGACAGATAAAAACATAAATCATGAGGATAGCTATGGGGTCAATTTACTAATTGGCAAAAATTTGCCAGGGATGGCTTTGCAGCCATCTCAACACTTTGCCAGACGAAAATTCACTCAGACAACGCTAATTTACTAAAATGCCAAGTTGCATCCAGGGCGCCGAATGCTGACGAATTTTCGATATCGTAACTTCGCACAATCAAAGCGAAGGTGCGCTAGTGTTCAATTATGCCTAGCGCAACTTCTTTAGAGGTCTTTGCTCAGGCTTATTTGTATACGGCGGGAAATTATAAAGTTGAACGGACGTATATTGTGCAGCAAATACATTACATTACACAAGTCCAGGGAATCTTAATAAATAAAATAGAGTTGTTATAATGCCCTACACATGAGCCCAGTGTATAGTTTATGTTCCATATGTTTCAATTTAAGAACTTTTGCAGGCTATCACTCTCAAAAAAGGAAAAGACACAGCGTTTTTTGGGAGAAACTTTTCCCAGTAAAAATATGATTGAGTAACAGAAGATTGAGGAAGTTCTAAGCACACCAGTGCACTTCGCCTGGTCTGAGCTGGTGAAGGCAAGTCTGGTGATAGAGGAAGCGTTCAGTAAAATCTGCATCTTAGTGAATTTGCTGAGCAATGTCCATTCGCCAGAGCGAAAATTCGCCTGCCAATAGAGTGCGAATGACCACTAGTGTCTGTCTCTTTCGCTAGCGTTGTTACGCCTGCACCCGTTAGTAAAGCGGCAAAGTGCCTGCAAGCGGTAACGCTGGCGAATTGTCAACCAGCGTTAGTCACTTCGCCCTTTAGTAAATCTGCCCCCATGTTATTACAAAAAAACCAGAATGTTTATTTTCATTTAGCAAACCCATTCCCTTCATTACAGTACTGCCTGAATTTATTATGTTACCAAATTAGCCAGATGTTATAACCACAACATTTATGTGCAGAATTTCTCTTGTTGATCAGGCCCAGACTGGCAATCTGAGGGTTCTGGAAAATGCCAGAGGGGCTGCTGTAAGATGCAACAGAAAGTCATTATTTAGTGGGCTGGAGGGGCCTCCGTGTATTTGAAATGTCAGGGCCTATTTTGAATTCCAGTCCAGACCTGTCGCTGATCTACATTTACAAAAGAATAGCAAATGTTCTGCAGTGGAGGAGCTGCAAGTTGGGTTTTCATTTTCTAACCATTCTACCATCAGATTTTTAATGCGAGTCTTACACTAAAAAGTGACCAAAACCTTCCCTAAAACTGACTCTTCTGCTGTCCTGATTCTCCGGTGAGAATCATCCCTATCACAGCTACATGAATTATCTTATTGTTATGAAGCCCAAACTTCAAGAGCAGATATAATAGTGTGTAGGAGTGAGAATTAAATGTCAATGCCTTCAGTGAAGTTCTATACACCAAGAAGGAGGGTGGCAAGTGTAAATAGAGCAGTCAAAGTAATTAATTACATTTATTGGGCCATATACCTAAAGTACTGGGCTATAACTAGCAATGGGCAGCCATGTTTTTAATGTCCCTGCTGGTACATAAACATTTTAGAAGATGAATATAATGAACACTATATACCTGGAAATAAGTAGTCATGCTTATAAAGTGATATAAAATGCAAGCTTGCCCCACATTGATAACTAATAGTTTATAGAAAAGTATATTTATGAGAAGGCTAAGTAATCGCAGTTCTTTCACTACTAGGGCATTCTCTTGATACCATATCTCTCTTGCAAATATGCTTCTGGTGCCCAGCTATAAAAGCTAGGGACAGCTCTATATTTGGAGAGATGAAAACAGGTATTTGCAACATTAAGGGGCCTATTGACTAATTTGAATTTCTATTTTTTTCACAAATCAATTTTTTTTCTCTAAAAATGTGTTTTTATTTTTTTAAATCCTCTAAAACTCTAAAAATGAGATATTTTTAAAGTGTAAAAATCACGAAAAATTCTAATACAAAACTTTGGCAAGTAAAAGCAGTCAAGGTATATCGAAGGCAATGGGAACTGCGCAGATCCAAGTGGACCTTTTTTTTAGCCATTCAGACTTTTAGTGGTTTTCAGATTTTTTTTGCTAGTAGTTGTTCAAAAAAGTTGGATTTTTAGAGGTTTTGTATTGTTTTTAGCTTGTTCAGCGTTTTATTTTTTTAATATTCAGATCTTTTAATAAGTGACATGGCGTTCTTGGTTTAAGAGAAACATTTTTATTTTTGGTTTCTAAAAGCACTAAAATAAGAATGTTGATAAATGGACTGCCCTGTAGAATGTTATCCCTTGAAAAATTAGGTTTTCTCTAACAAAACTTGTGTTCATTTCTTAAACACTTTGAGCAATACAGTTTATAAATCTCCCTTTGACCCAACTGGTAACAGTAGCAACTGTCAAGAAATGGTTTGATGCATTTTAACTTAATCAGAAAGGAGTTTTTTTTTTTTTTACATATTTCACATCCCACTAATTTATTTTGTAGTCAGAAATGTATTTCCCCTTCGAGGCAAATTGGAGAAATGTTTTTGGCCTCTCTATAAAAACAGCTCCGGGCTATATTGCAATTATATGAGTAAGGCATGGGACGTTGTGGACACATGCTCTACTCAACAGTTATTGCAATATATTCCTCAACATTTTTAACATCAGATATCTTATTTGAGTATAATTTCAAGCTGGGATATGTTTGTTTTTTATGCAAAGATTATTATTGTGCAAGCTGCATACCATGAATGTATAAAGGAACAGTGTTTATAACCATGGCTTTATGAGGGACATAGCTTCTCAAACAAAGTGCTTGCTTACAGTGAACCTGGACAATATTTTATTGAACCCTGTTAATAAATACATTAAAATTCTGCTGTAAAGGTTTTTAAGGGACAAAGGAGAGAGAAGAAACGCAACCATAAAACTTTGGACTCGGATGTGCCCTCTAATCATCTTGAATCCTATGGACATACTTGTAAAGCAGTACAATGACACACACCATAAACCAAAATCAAACTTTTCTTCTATTGCAGGATAAAGCAGAAAGGGAAAATAAAAGCTGTAAAAGAGAAGATGGATGAGAATAGGGAGAATAACAGAAGAAAAATTGAGAATTAAAAGAAAGAATTAAGCATATGGAGAGACAAAAACCTAACAGGGAATGTTGTAAAAGGTTTATAGACGCTTAGGTGCACATTTATATAAAGAAAATCAAGCTGGCGTTTTTTCTCGATTCATTAAAACCTCATGAAGAAAAACACACATGAAGAAAACACACAAGTACATTCTGAAGCCTCGGAATTTATTAAAGGATAAAAATGCAAACAGTTGCCAGAAAAACTCGAAAAAATTAGACTGAATACGGACCTATTTGAGAAAGAAAAACTTAGATTTAATTTCAGCTGGTCTTTTTGAATTCGAATTTCAACGTTTTTTAATTCGAAATCCGACACTTGACAAATATGCCCCTAAAGGGCACATTTACTTAGCTCGAGTGAAGGATTATAATGAAAAATACTTTGAATTTCGAAGTATTTTTTTGGCTACTTCGACCTTCGACTTCGACTTTGAATCGAAGGGACGCCTGCCCCCCCTCGGCGTGGATGCCCGCCACGTCCTCTTTCTTCCCAGGCGCCGGTCTGCTGGTTTTATTGCACATGCGCGCTGATGTAATGACGTCAGTGTGCAACGGCGCCAAAATTCAAATATTTAAAGGGCCATTCTGCAGTTTCTCATTGCCCCGTTATAGGTTGTTCCTGGTGCCTTTAGCTGTTTGCTATTCTGAAACTTGATTCTGACTACCTGTTGTGACCCCTGCCTGTTCCTGACAATTCTGACCTCTGTATCCTGATCCATTGCCTTAATTCCGACTACCTCTTCTGCCGTATCCCTTTGATTGATCTCCTGGTTTTGACCCTTGCCTGCCTGACATCGCTTTGTACACTGCCTGCCCAGACCCGGACTGATTTGTTTACGCTGACTTTCTGCCTGTCTTGACCCGGCCAGTTCCAACTACGATCCCGTCAAACACCTTGTACTACGACCTTCTGTCCAAAGACTTTGCTCTACAGTCGTGCCCCTCTGCCTATCCAGAACCCTCATCTGGCACCTCTCGTTTAAGTCCAGGTGGCATCCAAGTAAGCCAAGGGCTCCTCCCGAGGCCCAAGGCGGTCACACTACTGGTGAAGCACGAGCCGGGATGCCTGGTGTTTGTTCTGGTGTTGGGTGCCGACCGTGACACTATGCCTAATGATTTCATGGGATACCCAAATAGATTCTCTAAGATAGACTCCTGTGGGTTATTTTGATTTATTTAAATGGCTCAAAAGATGATAAACTCCTTTCAGACGAGTCCCCCAAGAGAATTCACATTTAACCATGTGCTTCACGTTATTCCTTATGAATCCAGCATAGAGAATAGTTCTATTTGCAATTTGGAATCGTGCTCCATCTTCCGATAAGTTGCCCATATAGTCATAAATACAAGCCTGCACCTCTTTCCTTAGGAAACCTAAACGGACATTCATGCCAGAAATAGAAAATTATGTCTGTGTGCCCGTCTTCTGCAAGTATTCTTAGCAGCAACAGCCTTATTTTGTGTAAGAAATGTATGGGATCCATTATCTGGAAACCCTTTATCCAGAAGGCTCTGACATATCTCTGACTCATATGCTCCATTTTAATCAAATAATTCAAAATTTAAAAAAGTATTTTCTTTTTTTTCACTGTACAGGTATGGGAACTGTTATCTAGAATGCTCGGGAGCCTGGAGTTTTCCAGATAGTGGATCTTTACGTAATTTGGATCTCCATCTCTACTGAAAAATCATGTAAACATTAAGTAAACCCAATAGGCTGGTTTTGCTTCCAATAAGGATTAACTATATCTTCGTTGGGATCAAGTACAAGCTACTGTTTTATTACTAGGGATGCACCGAATCCAGAATTCAGTTTGGGATTCGGCCAGGATTCTGCCTTTTTTTAGCAGAATTCAAATTTGCCCGAATCTTTCTGCCTAGCCAAACCAAATCCGAATCCTAATTTGCATATGCAAATTAGGGACAGGGAGGGAAATTCCATGACTTTTTGAATATGCAAATTAAGATTCCGTTCGGTATTCGGCCAAATGTTTTGCGAAGGATTCAGGGGTTCGGCCAAATCCAAAATAGTGGATTCTGTACATCCCTATTTATTATTACAGAGAAAAAGGAAATCATTTTTAAAAATTTGTATTATTTGGAGTCTATGGGAGATGGCCTTCCCGTAATTCGGAGCTTTCTGGATAACGGGTTTCCGGATAATGGATCCCATACCTGTACTTAATCCCAGTTAAGATGTAAATATTTTTATTTGTATAGCACTTCTTGAGGGCAAAGCGCTGTACAACGAAACAATAAATGAGTAGTAACAAACATCAGTGCAATAACAAGTAACAATAAGTGCATTATTAGAAATACAATTCACATAAATATAAAATATAATTACAGTACAGATTAAGTGCTTATTGTCAAGGAGACAAAAGGATGGAGGACCCTACACGGTAAATGGGAGGGTAATTTACAGATACAACTCGGAGTAGATTAAGTATGATGGTCCAAATTACAGAAAAACTCCCCCTTGTCAAAGTATTCTGGATAACAGGTCCCATACCCATATATGTCAATACATACAAAAACTTTCATTTGTTGGTGTAACTGGTGTTACTGCAATACATTGTATGATATTTGGTTTCTGAATGCACTGTAGTGTATAGAGCTTCCCAACAGAACTCTAACCGTCTTGGATCAAAATTCCTTTATTTAGAGCGACGGTGATGCAGAAAGAACATGTTCAGGTGATACCATCATATTTTATCACTCTAGATAAAAATCTCTGTTAACACCAGCATTGTTATAGTTTTGCACCTAAAGTTATTTTAAAATGAGGGAATTTTGATCCAAGAAAGAGTGATGTCCACTGGGAAATTGCTGTGGAAAATGCATCGGAATCCTCATAGGAAATCTATGCAAATTCATCCCGTCTCTGAGTTTACCATTATCTAGCCCTCTAGCATTTTTTCCTAATAATTATTCATCATAATTCCTGCGCATTCTTGATGTTTTGACACAAATTATCTAAATATAGTCAGCACGGATATGGGAAATATTGCACCGCGTCCATCAATATTTTTATTATCTAATGTAATGACAGAAGGTTGAGGAAAGATTTGTGCCTTTTCGTTTCCATTCAGAAATACAATTCTACTCATTTTAAAATAAATCATTTGCCATAACGTACATATTTTACTATTTTATTAGACTTTCAACAAACACTGAAATGTCATGGTTTTCTTTCAATCAATAAGGTTTAGCCATCCACTTAGGCAGGTGTAGCGCGGGAATCCCCTGCAATTTTATTGGTCAAGTGATGTAACGTTTCAGGGGCGTGCCCCTTCATCAGACTTTGAATTTTGAAGTATTTTTTTGGCTACTTCGACCATCGAATTGGCTACTTCGACTACGACTTCGAATCGAACGATTCAAACTAAAAATCGTTCGACTATTCGACCATTCGCTAGTCGAAGTACTGTCTCTTTAAAAAAAACTTCGACCACCTACTTCGCCAACTTAAACCTACCGAGCATCAATGTTAGCCTATGGGGAAGGTCCCCATAGGCTTTCCTAGCAATTTGTTATCGAAGGAAAATTGTTCGATCGATGAGTTAAAATCCTTCGAATCGTTCAATTCGAAGGATTTAATTGCTCGATCAAACGGTTTTTCCTTCGATCTTTCAATCAAACGAATTGCGGTAAATCCTTAGACTTCTATATTCGAAGTAGAAGGATTTAACTTCGATGGTCGAATAACGAGGGTTAATTAACCCTCGACCGATAGTAAATGTGCCCCTTAGTGATGTGTTTTAAACCTAGGTAATTAACACATGCACCCTTTATCAACTACAACCCTAATCATAGCAGCCTTCATTAACCTGTGAACCACCCCATAACAATATATAAATAGATAAATATTGTTAATATCATATCAGTGTCCGTGAATAAATATAGTTTTGTATAAAAGTTCCTTTGTGATATTCCAGTCCAATAAAAATCATTAGAAAAATATTGTGTTAACAAATTCCATAAATTCAATATTATATATTTACTATCTTACCCTATCCGAAAACAGACTCTTTTGTCCAGTTTTTGTAATGTAGATTGTCTAGAATTTTTTAAGACTTCATTGCTATCATTTACCAAATTTTCTCTCTTGTACCCCCTATCCACAATTTTTTGTATCATCTGTGTTGATTCCTCAGCAAATAATTTATCATTAGATTTATTCTACGTACTCTAGTCAGCTGGCTACGTGGTAGTCCTTTAATTAAAGCTGGGGGGTGAAAGCTATCTGCCTTTAGTATGTTATTCCTGTCAGTGGGTTTTTTATATACTGTACCGTCGTGGTAAACTTCCCTTCTGTGTACATTATATTTACATCCAAGAAATGCAAGATACTAGGATGACACTCCACAGTGAATTTTATAGAACCATGTACTTTATTTAAATGGTCAACAAACTCCATGAGCTTGTCCTCTGAATTCTTCCAAATAAAGAAGGTCTCATCCACATATCTTACATAGTCCTGAATGTACCCACTGTATTCCATAATGGATAATATATAGGTGGTTTCAAAGAAGTCCATGAAGACATTAGCATATGCGGGATAGGGGGTACAAGAGAGAAAATTTGGTAAACGGTAGCAATGAAGTCTTTAAAAATTCTAGACAATCTACATTACAAAAATGGGACAAAAGAGTCACAACACAGAGTAGAATACAGTTTATTACCAAATTTGATACCAATGCACAAGCATCTCGTAAAATAATTTTGAAATATTGGGGTATCTTAAAAGCGGATCCTAAGTATGGAAAATTGTTCCATCAACCTCCGCTCTTTTCTTATAAAAGAGTGAAATCTGTGGGTGATCATATAAAACCTAAACAAAAGGAATACCTAAGTAAGTACAGTACACACAATGAAGTAAATGGCACCTTCCCTTGCAGGAACTGTAGCCACTGTAATGGAATTATTAAAGGGGATGGAGTACAACACCCTTTGAAAGGAACAAAACATACCATAAAAGGACTACACACGTGTGACAGCAATAATATAATCTATTGCATAAAATGCCCATGCAGCTTGGCCTGTATAGGCCAAACGAGTAGAAATATGAAGGTGAGGCTCAATGAGCACAAATCCTTAATTAGTACCTATAAACCCCCGAAAGAAGAGAACAGTGGGGCAAAACCAGGGTAATGGAAAAAAGAAACTACACTGGCACATCATTTCTTTGAACAAGCACATGGAGTAGCACAGCTAAGGTGGCAAATCTTAAAAAAAAGTTTACGCGAAAAATAAAATAGAAACAAAACGAAGGTTGCTACAAAGGGAGTGTTTCTGTATATGCCAATTGCAAACAAAAGAACCCCGGGGCCTAAATGAGGAGTTTATTATGAGTTGCTATTTATAACAAAAAGAGTGCATTTAAATTTTAATACAATGTAACCAATACCTTTTATACAAACTTACAATACAATGTTGCAATATGTTCACTAATTCTCATTATTCTTTTATAGATTTTTTTCATTGAACTACTATCTACCCAGGGACAGTTTTGGGATAGGGTAAGATAGTAACTATATATTATTGAATTTATAGAATATTTTTCTAATGATTTTTATGAATTTTTATTGTACTGGAATATCACAAAGGATCACAAAGTAACTTTTATACAAAACTATATTTATTCACGGACACTGATATGATATTAACAATATTTATCTATTTATATATTGTTAAGGGGTGGTTAACAGGTTAATGAAGGCTGCTATGATTAGTGTTGTAATTGATAAAGGGTGCGTATGTTAATTACCTAGGTTTAAAACACGTCACTCAGTGTGTAACTATAAAATTGCCGGGGATTTCCCCGCTACCCCTGCCTAAGTGTATGGCTAAACATTATTGTACTAATTGGGAGAGGTGCCGACCCCTCCAACCCAATACAAAGCGAGACTGAATTGGAGAGGCTGGGGGAACAGGAAGCTTTTTTGACTTTCTTTCAATCAAAACGCTGCTCATTGTTAGATCAAAATCTGTAGGGAACTGTTAACGTTCTTCTTAAACTGTCCCTGGTCAAATAAACACCTTGGGTTAGATGCGTCAGAGGAACTTTAATACCCGTTATCCAGAAACCCGTTATCCAGAAAGCTCTGAATTAAAGTAAAGAAAGGCCTTCTCCCATTTTTTTCAAATAATCCAAATTTTAAAAAATTATTACCTCTTCGTCTGTAATAACAAAACAGTGCCTTGTACTTGATCAAACTAAAATATAATTATTCCTTATTGGAAGCAAAACCAGCCTATTGGGTTTATTTAATGTTTGCATGATTTTTTTAGTAGACTAAGGAGCATATTTATTAAACCTCAATTTTTTTCTGGTCTAGGTTTTTAGGGGAAAAACTCGTGGAAAAACTTGAATTTTTAGAGATTTGTTATACCACAAAGCTGCTAGAAGTCCTAATCCAAAAATCAGCCATCTCAAACCTATCAAGGTCATGTAGAAGTCAATGGGAGATGTCCCTATTAAAATTTCAAGATATTTTGCTCTGCACTGGGTTTCGTCCAATAATCCGAAAAAATTTGGGGTTTTCAGACAACGATGCGAAAAATTTGAGTAATTCAGGCGGCAAATCTGAAAAAATCAAGCAATTCCGATTTTCGCTTGATTTTGTCCAGGCTTTTTCCGACCTGACTTTTTCGAGCTGATTATTTAATAAATGAGTTAAAATCATGGAAGGGAGTTTGGTTGGATTTGTTTTCATAAAAAAAGTTGATTAATTTGACTATTGACCCCATATGTATGAAGATCAAAATTACGCAAAGATCTATTATCTAGAAAACCTCAGGTCCCAAGCATTCTGGATAACAGGTCTCATACCTGTATAACTTCTTCCTTGACCAAAATAGAAATGATATTTGTTGTCAGACCCATGGGAACATGAAGAGGCTTTATGAGCAAAGTACTAGGCATTGATAATTGACTAGCCATTGACAATTCAGTCTCTATTTGATGAGTCTATATTCCACACAACTCAAGTTGCCAGAAAATGTTATTGGGGATGGTAGAGTAATTGATGAAGTGTTTGCTCAGCTCTCTGTTTGTTTCTCAGTCATGGAGCCTTGAGGGGTCTTTCTACACAAAGGCTAAAGGCAGGTAGAGCATCTGTCAGGTGCCAACACTGCTGTTAGAAAGCTGCACAAGCTTTGGAAATAGACTTAGGGGCTGATTGATGACAATTCAAACCAGTACATCCTGAAGGCTCCCCGGCAGTTCCAATGCTATCAAATCTATTAACACTTTCCCAACTGTCAGAACATCGTTCTTGACTGTCAATAAAGTGTTTAATGAACTGGCATATTTTTCAGAATAGAACAACATGTGTTTGGTTGCTTTGAGCAGTCACATACCATCCTGTTCTATGGGGCGTTAGAGTGGCAGCAGTAAACTCTAACACCCCATCAATTGTCAATTACTGAAAATTAATAGATGAGGGAAGAACAAGAAAGAAGAGCTGACCATAGATGGAAGCAATAGAATTCTTAATGCATCAGATGAAAATTGAGTGTAGGACTGGCCAGATATGGGATGACTTTGACGTAGTTGGCCAGCTTAAATATATTGCAATATATGGACAAACAATCCCTGTTTTGTTTAAAGGGTAAGGCATTTTTCAGTAGCAGTATGCACAAAATGTCTCTGTCTTAAATATATTGATAATGGGTTGAGTGCAGAGGACTCTTGTACTTGTCTATATGTATTTTGTGGTCACAGCCTCATTGCACCCCCGCCTAATGGTTTTAATAATTAGTGGTGAGCACAACTTTCCCTTGTTTGTTATAGTTTATACATACATACAAGACTTCTTATATTGTAATTAACGGGGGGGGGGTGATTAATGCAGCCTAGGTTTATTATAAATTTTAAACCAGCTTTTGAGTCACCTGATGAATAAACACTGAACTATAATTGAATGAATGATAAAGCTCATTTTGCAATATAAAATTGTATCCGTGTTTTTATTTATGTACTGGATGGGTTCATTTGTTCACTGTCCAAAAATGTTGATGTTGTACAGGTATAGATTCAGTTATCTGGAATCCCATTATCCAGAAAGCTCAGAATTATGGGCCATCTCCCATCTAAAGAAAATAAGTACAGTATAGGATCCCTTATCCGGAAACCCGATATCCAGAAAGCTCCGAATTACGGAATGGTTGTCTCCCATAGACTCCGTTTTATCCAAATAATCCAAATTTTTAAAAATGATTTCCTTTTTCTCTGTAATAATAAAACAGTAGCTTGTACTTGATCCAAACTAAGATATAATTAATCCTTATTGGAAGCAAAACCAGCCTGTTGGGTTTATTTAATGTTTATATGAATTTCTTTTCCCAAATTACAGAAAGATCCGTTTACCTGGAAAACCCCAGGTCCCGAGCATTCTGGATAACAGGTCCCATACCTGTACTAATAAGTACTAATCCTTTTTCTCTGTAATAAAAAAAACCCAGTAATTTGTACTCATACCTTACTAAGATATGCTAAGGGGGTTATTTACTCCGAATGCAAAAATCACGAAAAATTCATGATTTTTTTTTATAAAATCAGACTTTTAAAAAAACCATGAATTTTTCAGAATTTATTAAACCCCCGAGGATGGAAAAGTCCGAATCTGAAAATCCGGCATCTCAGACCTGTCGAGGTTGCATATAAGTCAATGAAAGAAGTCCCAAAGATTTTTTGATGTAGGCTGGGTTTTTGGCAATACCCTGAATGAGTTTTTCACGATTTTTCTTGGATTCTTTCCCGCAAACAAAATTTTCAGCAAAGTGTATTAATAAATAAGCCCAAAAAACCCATGCGGATTTGGAGTTTTTTTAAGAAAATATTGAGATAAATTTGGACTTTGATAAATAACGCCCTGAAAATCATTATTTCTGCCAAAACAATCCCATTGGGGTTTTTTTTTAAAATTAACTTTTAGTATGGTGTAGAGAGTGATATTCTGAGACAATTTGCAGTGGTTTTCATTTTTTATTATTTATGTTTTTTGAGTTATTTAGCTTTTTAGTAGTATTGGTTGCTAGGGTCCAAATTACCCTAGCAACCATGCATGGTTTGAATAAGAGACTGGAATATGAATAGGAGAGGCCTGAATAGACAGATGAGTAATACAAAGTAGCTATAACAATACATTTGTAGCTTTACACAGCATTTGTTTTTTAGATGGAGCCAGTGATCCCCATTTGAAAGCAGGAAAGAGTCAGAAGAAGAAGGCAAATAAGTCATTGCAATTTCATACTGACACATATTGGATGTAATTGTATGGAAATTTACTCTGTTTAGTGTCACAATAATGTTGGTGATTGATTCTTAAGGTACAAGTGTTCTGAGAGTATAGTGAGTAGTGGAAATGACCCTAAGCAAATACTCTGTATATTTATCATTTCATTTCTTTACTGGAGCAATGACAACGTAAGGGAGAAACACAGTTCTAATCTCACATTTGTCGCCTGTTGTAAAACTCATTTCTGGGGAGGTTTGGTTAGAAATTGTGCAGAATCAACTGAAGATGCAAATTTCTTGGAAACAGTTGCTATGTGAAACATTATAAAATAGAAATTACTGTCATTATTAATAATAGGTGAAGACTTTAGCTTTGATATGTTGGAATCTGGGGGTTTTTTTGTATTTGCGCAATCCAGTTTGTGTTGTTTCTGGTTTCCCTGCATTTTAGACTTTTCTGAGATAATTTCATATTGTAAAGAAGTATGTAAAATAGAATTCAGCTATAAGGGAGGAACATGCAAATGAATGCTTGACTTGTCACAGAGTCATATTAACTATCCCCGCCGGCGAATAAATTTGCAAAACGGGCGCGAAAATTCACCTGCGTAAAAAAAACGGACACCCGCGCATTTTCGCCAAAAAAACGGACACCGGCATCAAAAAACAGATGCCGGCATCAAAAAACAGATGCAGGCATCAAAAACGGATGCCTGCATTAAAAACAAGACGTCGTCGATGTTTCGCTAATTTGTCGCTGAAGCGAAACGACGCAAATTCGCCCATCATTACAATTCAATTTATAGAAGAGCAGAAGGATTGGAAGAAAACCAACAACTACATTTTGTATGTGTTATTCTGTCAGTACATATATCATTATCAGTACAGGTATGGGATCCATTATCCGGAAACCCGTTATCCAGAAATATCCGAATAAAGAAAGATTGTCTCCCATAGACTCCATTTTATACAAATAATCCAAATTTTAAAAAATGATTTCCTTTTTCTCTATAATACTAAACAAGTACCTTGTACTTGATCCAAACTAAGACATAATTAATCCTTATTGGAAGCAAAACCAGCCTATTGGGTTTATTTAATGTTTATATGATTTTTTATTAGACTGAATCCATGAAGATCCAAATTACGAAAGATCCGTTATCCGGAAAGCCCCAGGTCCCGAGCATCTAGATAACAGGTCCCATACCTGTACCTGCAATTGGGGTGAAAACAATGGATTAGGGGTAGCCACACTAAGGGGTGGTTCACCTTAAGTTTACCTTTTAGTATGTTATAGAATGGCCAATTCTAAGCAACATTTCAATTGGTCTTCATTACTTGGGGGTTATTTATCAAGGTCCGAATTAATCTCTATATTGACTGCTACAAACTCCGATCTAACCCGCTCAGGTTTTTAACACTTATTTTTAATTACGTTTTCCCAAAAATTACCTTTGCGGAAAAGCTCAGATTTTCTCGTGAATTTTCCCTGAAAACTCAGAATTTTTCTGAGTTTTCACCCGAAAGCTCCGAAAACATTGTGAAATTGCCCGAAACCCCCGACATAACCAAAAATCAATGGGACTGTTCCCATTGACTTTTCTGCAACGTCGACAGGTCTGAGATGCCGTGGTTTTATATTCGGGCTTTTTAGCCCTCGGGGTTTAATAAATTCCGAAAAATTCGTGATTTTTTTAAGCCTATTATAACACAAAAAATCACAAATTTTTCAGATTTCGTGGAATTTCGGGTATTCGGAGCTTAGTAAATAACCCCCTTACTGTTGATAGTTTTTTAATTATTTGCCTTCTTCTTCTTTTCAGCTTTTAAAGGGGGGTCACCTACCCCATCTAAAAAATAAATGCTCTGTAAGGCTACAAATTTATTGTTATTGTTACTTTTTATTACTCATCTATCTATCTATCTATCTATCTATCTATCTATCTATCTATCTATCTATCTATCTATCTATCTATCTATCTATCTAACTATCTATCTATCTATCTATCTATCTATCTATCTATCTATCTATCTATCTATCTATCTATCTATCTATCTAACTATCTACCCCCCAATTCCATTCCCTTATTCAAATCAATGCATGGTGACTAGGGTAATTTGGACCCTAGCAACCAGATTACTGAAATTGCAAACTGGAGAGCTGCTGAATAAAAAGCTAAATAACTCAAAACTCACAAATAATAAAAAATGAAAACCAATTGCAAAATGTCAGAATATCAATCTCTACATTATACGAAAAGTTAATTTAAAGTTGAACAACCCCCTTTAAAACCAGAAAAAATCATTGTATTAAAAAGAGGCATTCTACTGTAAAGACACACTTAGGGGGTTATTTATCAAAGTCCGAATTTATCTCAATATTTTCTACTACAAACTCCGATCAAATCAGCTCGGGTTTTTTATGCTTAATTGTTATTACATTTTCCCAAAAAATTGGTTTGCGGGAAAAAATCAGATTTTTAATTTTTTTCTGATTTTTTTCATCCGATTTTTTTTTTTTTATATATCCAATTTTCATGAAGCTTTTCACCCAAAAACTCCGTAAATTTCGGGGTATTGCACGAAATCCAGCGCACATCAAAAAATCATTTGGACTTCTCCCATTGACTTATATACAACCTCGACAGGTCTGAGATGCCGGATTTTCAGATTCTGACTTTTCCATCCTCGGGGTTTAATAAATTCCGAAAAATTTGTGATTTTTTAAAAGTCAGATTTTATAAAAAAAATCACTAATTTTTCGTGATTTTTGCATTCGTAGTTTAGTAAATAACCCTCTTATAGTAAAACCCACTTTACCTGTATCACACCCGATATCTGTTGGTTAAACTCATACTGACAGCAAAATTAACTAGTCTTCCAAATATTCATGTACATAAAAACCTACTTATGGTTCTAATTGATCTTTCCCCCGATAGCTTTAGTTTGGTCCTTGTTACTGTTTTGGCATCCTGACTGTCCCTTCTCAACCTGTCGGAATCCCTAAAACGAATCCGGCACATAAGACAGCCCCTTTATACAGGAAAATATGGGATCAGATAGGTAACAATTCTTTTACAGCAAAGTTATAAAAGCCCATGCAAAAGTTTCATTTCTGGGGGCCTATTCGCTAACATTTACTCGTTTTTTTTTTCACAAATCATTTTTTTTCAATAAAATTATTTTTTTCTCTAAATTTGAGATTTATGAAGTGTAAAAACCTCTAATACAAAACTTTGCCAAGTAAAAGCATTCAAAGCCCCAAAGAAATTGATCTTCCCAAACTGCCTTCCGTCTGCCATAATGAGAAAAAACGCCAGCACAATGGCACTAGCGGCACTTCAATTTCCGAAGTCGCCCAACGTTGCCTCACGAGGAGGGGGAAGCCAGTTCGGGGAGACTGTCGCCCCGAAGAAGAGTCGATCAGTCGCCAGGCTACTTAATCTCCCCGAATCTGCCCGTGTGCCCCTGCATTTAAGCTTAGTAAACAGGTTGATAGTATTGTACCCTAAGCAAAATTAGCACAAAAAAGTGTGAATTGTGAGTGATCTCACAATCTCATATACTTTATACAAGTATGGGACCTGCTACCCAGAATGCTCCACCTGGGGTTTTCCGGATAATGGATCTTCCCGTAATTTGGATCTTCATACCTGAAGTCTGCTAGAAAATAATTAAATAAACCCAATAGGCTGGTTTTGCTTCCAATAAGGATTAATTATATCTTAGTTTGGATCAAGTACAAGCTACTGTTTTGTTATTACAGAGAAAAATGAAATAATTTTTAAGAATTTGGAGTATTTATTTAGATGACTTTTCTGTAATTCAGAGCTTTCTGGAAACAGGTTTCTGGATAACCATATCTGTACTTGATTTAAAGGGGATTTATCACTAAAATGAAAATTTAATATAAACGTCATCTAACCAAAATAAGACACTTTCTAAATACAATCAATTGAAAATTCTTTACCATTTATGAAATGGCCCCCTCTGAGCAATCTGTCTCTCTTCATTCTGTCTTCATGCAGTAGGTGGAGTCAGTTTTTGATTGACAATTAGATCTAATACATCCTTTGGGGGGGGGTTGCACCGTTAACCTAGGTGTTCACTCTTTAAAAATAACAGGCTCTGATAGAAATCCTGTTTCTCTGCATGCAGGGTGTTTGCCTGAGTCTGTTATTTTGTTACCTTTTGTTTGTGCTGGAGTTGGTTATTTGAGTTATTCTGCTAAGAAATGGAGCCCCCTAACAGACATATTAGACCTACCAACCAAAATCTGACCCAGATCTCAGCATGAAAAGTGATTGGTTGTGGGGAGTGAGATACTGAAGACTAACTTATTTCTTAAACGGTACAGAATGTTTAATTGATTGTATTTAGAGAGTGACTTATTTCAGTGGGATGAAACTTATATTAAAATTTTCATTTTCTACCCCTTTAAACATTTTTAGTTCTCTTGCTGCTTCCTCGTTTCTGAATGGCAGATGTAATTGTCAAACACAGAAACCATTTGATGTCCCTAATACAGGATGTTTTCTCCCCCATTGGTACCTGGATGTGACAGAGTAATGGCTGATTTTCATCGTTGTTGATTTTTCTCGGCTGCCAAATTGATCGCCACCTACATATTCCTCAAAAATAAGCGTTCAGCAGCCTAATGTGCCTAATGAATTGAAAGATTGTAAAAAATAGAAATAATCCATTAACCTATTCATTTTTTTTTAAACCATAAGATAATTAGTAGTAATAAGTAGTAATTTATAAGAATATTTGTTTCTTCATATAGCATTTGGTGCAGAGTTGCTCAAATTACAAGCACCAGTGCTGCACACTTAAAACAAAAAAAGTCTGTGTCTTATTATTATGTTAAGTCAAATTAAAGGGAATAAAATATAATTTTTTTCACAGTACGTTTACATTCACTTCATTTTTACCCAATTCCTCGGTAAGGCATATTAGTGTTGATTATCCAGCCCAGAGGCCCTTAGTAACCTGTGTGTTTTTGTTTGTTTTATAAATAGTATCAGCCATAGTTGCGGTAGAAGTTAAAGAAAGACAGCATTGCTTTTTTTATTTTTGCTAAAGAGGAACTGGAAACCCATACAGGTATGGGATCCGTTATTCGGAAACCCATTATCCAGTTATCCAGAAAGCTCCGAATAACAGAAAGGCCATTTCCATAGACTCCATTTTATCCAAATAATCCAAATTTTAAAAAGTTATTTCCTATTTCTCTGTAATAATAAAACAGTAGCTTGCACTTGATGTAAACTAAGATATAATTAATCCTTATTGGAGGCAAAACCAGCCTATTGGCTTTATTTAGGGGCATGTTTACTAACATTGGAGATAAATATCTGGAGAGATTTCTGGAGATGTTGCCCATGGCAACCAATCAGCAATTAGATTTAAACAGCCACAGCCAAGTTAGAAAACAAAAGCAAAGATCTGATTGGTTGCTATGGGCAACATCTCTAGAAATCTCTCCAGATATTTATCTCCAATGTTAGTAAACATGCCCCTCAATGTTTAAAGGATTTTCTAGTTAACTTAAGGTATGAAGATCCAAATTACAGAAAGATCCCTAATCCGGAAAACCCCAGGTCCTGAGCATTCTGGATAACAGGTCCCATACCTGTATACATTTTTGGCAAAAATAAGTACAGGTATCTGTTATCCAGAAAGCTCCAAATCACAGAAAGGCCAGCTCCCATAGACTCAATTTTATACAATAATCCAACATTTTTAAAATTATTTCCTTTTTTTTCCCCTCGAATTCAACCCTCGAAGTAAAATCCTTCGAATTCGAATAAAGATCGTTTGATCGAAAAAGGATTTTTATTTGACCAAAAAAAGCTTAGAAAAGTGCTGGGGAAGGTTCCCATAGGCTAACATTGGACTTCGGTAGGTTTAAAGTGGCGAAGTATGACGTCAAAGTGTTTTTTTAAAGAGACAGTACTTTGATTATGGAATGGTCGAATAATCGAACAATTTTTACTTCGAATCGTTCGAATCATTCGATTCAATCGCATTCGATCGAATTTGATCAATTCGATGGTCGAAGTACCCAAAATATTACTTTGAAATTCGAAAAAAAATTTATTCGAATTATTCACTCGAGCTTAGTAAATCTGCCCCTTAATGTTTACATGGTTTTCTAGTAGACTTAAGGCATGGAGATCCAAATTACAGAAAGATCCATTATCCATTCTGAATAACAGGTCCCATACCTGTACATTTTGAATATTTCTTATTTATGCACCACAAGCACATTTACACATTGCCTTTCAAAATTCATTATTCAAATTAGACCTTCCCTATCTCTATCGTACACACTCTGAACAGTTTTATCAGGGCAAGGTAACCTGCCTGTAATGTTACAGGAATTTGGGAGGAAACAGAAATGGCAGGCCCTGTGCAATACAGCAAAACGCTGGGGAAGTTTTGGTAGCATTAAATAGTCATAGTGAACTTTCGATAGCGTTCGTTTCTGCCGAGCAAAACTTCGTTAGTACACTGATGCTTAGTTCTATTTGAATAGGGTGGGTACAAATGGGTCATATATACGTCTTTATTAGAGATGTTGGTGCAAATGCTTGAAGTGGCCATTTATTAATTACAATTTTCCAAGGAAGCAAAATAAAGACAAAATAGATCCTCTAATGCCCTTAAAGAGCATGTAAAGGCAAAAATATAAAATCCCATTTTTACTTTCTTTAATGAAAAAGAAATCTATCTCCAATATACTTTAATTAAAAGATGTCTACAGTTTTTATCATAAACCTGACTGTATGCAGTGCAATTCCCCCTTCTTTTACTGCTGTTGATAAGAATTGTCAGATGGTCCCCAACTGCTGTGCAGGTAAACGATCATACTTTCAAATGGCAGGGGGAGCCCCCCCACCTTACTTCCCTAGAACTTGAGCAGCATTGTTGGATTCCCTGTAGAGATTTGTATCCAGAGACGCAGTGCAGTCTCTATATTATGATTATTAATCAGCCTTGCTGTATTGGCTTCTATGGCAGATATTATTTGACTTGTGCTGTTTTGATAATTTATGACCATCCCTAAGCTTAACCTCCCAACTGAAGCCCAGACCACACTGAGCATGTGCGAGTCTTGATATTGCAGAAATGTCTAACAAAGTTACAAGATGACAGCCCCCTGCGCCAACTTTGAAAGCATAAATCATTTGTCTTATTAGGCTGCTGGTGCAGTAAGTTCATGTTTATATTTAGTATACATAATACAGCATTTCTAACATTATTCTATTTTAGACTTTAGTTGCCCTTTAACATGAGCCCACCCTAAAACAAATGTGGCATGCCCCTCAAATTTGTAAAAAAAATGAACTCAAAAAATTATTAATAGTTAGGACTATTGAAGGCCAAACTTAAAAATATGAAAAAACGCCAGCGTTTTTTTTAAAACTTTTATGACTTTTCAGCAAACAGGTTATGATGTCACTGACATTGATTGAGGAGGATGTAGAAACTCTGGTCAAAGAGGTAACGTTCTGTAAAATTTGAACTTCAGTGAATTTGCGAAGTAACAATCAAAAATTTGCCTGGCAATAGGGCTCAAAACTGCTCTAGTGACAGTCTATTTCACTAGTGAATTGTCCTCCTCGCCTGTTAGTAAATTGGTGATTTACTTGCTTGCGGATGGGATTTCTGGCAAATTTACGCCCAGACAGTCACTTCGCACTTTAGAAATCTGCCCCTATAATTACAGTAAATTCAGCCCGTCGGCCATTTAGTTGTTATATTAGAAAAGGTGAATTTTGTGTCATTTTGACTTTAACACTGCAATGAAACATCAGGAGGGAGGACATACTGCTTGCACGGGACTCGTATAATGCATGCTAGTGTTCTTTAGTCTCCACAACTATGTGACTGATTCATCAGACCATGTTGCACTTGGCAGCAATCACACTGGCAATTTTCTTTCTTTGTTTCAATTGGAACAAAAATGATTGTCGCGGATACTGACAGTTTAACATTTTATCCATCATTTTAACTACAACTACAGCTTATATGTATTTGCAATAATCATATATTATTATTTGCCCCCAGTTTATACTTATTACAGCAAATATGAGTTATAGTTCCACTGTGTCATTGAATTGTTTAGTCAGTCGCAAGTAAGATTCCAACTTCAAATTCTACGTTAAAATGTTATTAGTGGGTTACATTTCAGTATTAATGACAGCACCATTAAAATGGTTTTATTATGTGCAACTTTTTCCGCTGCGGATAATAATTACCTAAACCTTCTGAGCATTGTGGTATAAAAACCAAAAGTGAATTTAGATCCACAAACATTAACAGTGGCTTTTAATAAATACAGAAACGGTGAGATTATATTCAGTTATTGAAAATACAGGGAAACAGAAGATGACACGTCTGTATCGCATTATTTGCAGCAAAAAAAGAGAAAACGCTGAGACTGCTGTAATGCATGCGTTGTGTGCTTAAGTAATTAAAGTCGGTTGGGACTGAAGCCACATGGACAGGCCCGGATTTGTGAAGAGGCTGCCAAGGCCACCAGGTGAGTATCCACACTCCAAGGCTCAATGTATGTTTGAGGGTAGGGGTGCTCGATAAAATGGATACAAAAATGTCTTCCAACTGGCCTTTGTAAAAAACGTTATCTTTATATTACATTGTATCAGTGTCCAACGTTTCGGTCCTCATTAGGACCTTTTTCAAGGATAATACAAAGTGTGTTCAAAAAAAAAACTTTAAACAACAGTGTTCATTGAAATAAACCAATCAGTGCTCAGTATCCAGCTTTTCATTAATTGATTAATTGAACAAATAACCTTTAGACCAGTGCATCATTTTCTGTAAAAAAATCTAAAATCTATACCATATAATAAATATATATCTATTCATATCTCAAATCAATGTGAATTACAGATAGTACTTCTAATTATTATCTGTAGTAGGGAGAGTCGACTTATGCTAAACAACTTTGGGTATTTTCCATCCCCATATATCAGAGCCTTAGTCATAGTTTTAGACAAACACCTGGGGGAGGTGTACAGGGGAATTATAAAATATATGTAGAGGAAACTGAGCAAGTAGATCATTTGGAATATGTTGATTTCCCCCAAAAATGATAGCAGAAGTTTGTACCATACAGGTAGAGTATCTATAGAGTAGGATACAAAAGTGGTGAGATGAAACTTTGATCCCAAGGTAGCAAAAGGTTTCTACCGTCACCAGGGCAGTCTGCTGTGGAAGGATAGGAAGGGTTGTCAAATCTGATAGGCCCAATCCTCCATCTTTTGTAGAGGGAGTCAACTTATGCCAGACATATCCCCACGTGAAGTGTATCAGAGCCTTATTCATAGTGGTGAGATGAACGTGAACTCAGATGACAAGTTAGCAAGGTAGCAAAATGTTTCTATTGTCATCAAGGCAGTCTCTTGTGGTAGGATAGGAAGGGTTGTCAGATCAATTTGCAGCAGTGAGGACTTATCCCAGTCCACCTGCAGGTCTGAGAGGTTCCCGAAGTGGGAAATAGTGTTGTCTTGGTTAGTTATGAAGGGATCCACATCAGCCAGATAAACAATGAAGGTTATCCGCATATAGGGAAACCCCTTCATGATAATAATTTAACATGTTCTAAGACCTGTATCCAAAACTGCTCAGTAGAAATACAGAACCACCCAATATGAAGTGGAGATTTCAGGTTATTTACAGTTGGGCACCTGTGTCATACGGATTCTATTTCAGTGTTCATTTCCTGATTCTAATATAGTATACATATCATTACATGTGATAATAAGATATATTTTTACCCTCTGTCTATTTAAAGGAAATAGATAATTCTGTTTCCCAGTTGATTCTATAGCTTGGCGGCCATGAAATTTCCTATTGTTTATAAAGTTTTCTGCTATGTGCAAAATGTGCAAATGTGTGGTTGGGTGAGGTCTACTTTATGTGCTGTGTTATCAAACCAGTGAGGCAGCAGTGTATATTAATATTTTTCTGAGAATCTCACTCAGTTGGCTGTTATAATTCAACTTACAGGAAACAATTTTCATTGTCTCGGTATCAGGAGAAATCTCAGATATAGCATGCTGGCACGCAAGAAAATTCGCTTTCCTGTCATTGGTTGGACATCTGGGACATTGGAAATTCTTAGAATTAACTGGGTTATTATTAGCATAAGTGATGATATTGATGTATGTGGTGTTGATATATATATATATATAGATATATAGATATATATATATCTATATACAAATAGCACCATGCGTTTCACTTTACACTATGATTGGGAGACCATTGACTTTTTAGATGTCACAGTATACAAGCAGGATAGCCAATTACACACAAAAATATTTTAAAAAACTACAGATATGAGCGATGTGGTTAAAAGAAATAAAGCACTTATGGATATGTTTCAAATACTTTTTGGAAAGAGGAGGTTAAATCCTGGGCCATGTCATAGATCCCTGGTACTCTGTAACAATAATCAAATAAATAAGGATAGAAGTGATCATAAAGCAGCCAAATTGTTCTATACAGGCAAGGATATGTGGCGAGGCCACAAAGGCCCAGGCCTAGGGCGGCAAAAATTTAGAGACGGCTTTCCAGCCTCGCTGCTCCCTAGTGAGCACTGGGGACTCAAATTTACCCAGTGCACTGGTGCCTAAAAGTGCGTTTGCGCATGTGCAGCCGGTGCTAAGACCATGCAGCAATGGGGGCGCCACAACACGAAATCCGGCCCTGGTTCTATAGGATAACATATGGCCCACATACACCTCTAATTAAAAAAAATTGTTTTTCAGAACAGGTCCATTGTTACTACTGATCCAGATTTGTCAAAAGTGGTAAATGATAAAATTACCTTTGGATACAAACATAACAGTAACCTAAAGGAGTTGTTGACACAAACTGATCCGGTGTATAAATATACTCAGAGAACAAATATAGTGGGAGGGTCAGACTGGAGGGCCCAGGGCACACCGGGGCTGCTGTCCCAGGGCCCCCTAAGGACCCCTGTGTGTCTGCACTCTGCACCTCGCGTTTTTCCAAAGTCCGCCTGACAAAGGGAGGCCGCGGGACTAAGAAGCCACAGATCTGGGCCGTTGGGGCCCACAAGAGCTGGGGGCCCACCAGGTTTTTTCCCAGTGTCCCGTCGGCCCAGTCTGACCCTGATAGTGGGGACTAAATTGGGTGCATTTCAATGAGGTGGTGGCACATTAACACATTAATAACGGTTAGAACATTTCATCATCCTTATAGTGGCAAATCATACAATATTAAACACAGATTGACCTGTTGTTGTTTATATTATTAAATGCCCTTGTGGGCTTGTGTACTATGGAAAAACTCAAGGAACGAATCAACATGCACCTTGCCTCTATCAGGGCGGCTCTGGAACCTAAACTTAAAAAGGATGGTAAACAAGATATATCAAAGCAGCACTGGCTACATGCCAAACATTCAATAACTTCCTTTAAGTGTATGCTGACTGCCCACATCCCAAATCCCCCTAGAGGTGGGGAGTTGATGACAGTAGCTGGGACCTATAGCTGGGAAAACAAGAGCAATAGTGTTGTCCCAATGGGAGCTGAATAAGTATATAAGTGATGGATGGTATAAAACCATGCTCACAACACAACAGAATAGCTTAGCAAGAGATTTTTGGGGTTAAATAATAAAAAGGCACTAAGTTTGCCTAGTGCAGTAACCTATAGCAGCCAATCAGCATGAAGCATTTACTGGTCACCTGTTTAAAAGAAACCTCTTATTGGTTGCTATTGGTTATAGCTCTTGGGCAAACTTAGTGCCTTTTATTACATATGAGGGTGAAGCACTTATTAAAAAGGGCACTAAAATTAAACAAGCCAAACAAGTGTTGCACATCATATATACAGTAGGGCTTGAGTATAATTAAACAAACACAAAGTAGTGCTACACAAACACTCTCACCGCTTTTTGTAGCGTCGGGTGTCGTCTGTGACTCTGTCTGCCCAGGTCTGATTCGTATACAAGGAATTATTTCAGCAGCGCTCCGATTATGTGAAAAAATTGTAGCTTTATTCGTGCCTCAAGATAAGCGACGTTTCAAGCTTGATAAAGGGCTGGAAAAGCTCGAAACGTCGCTTAGCTTGAGTCACGAATAAAGCTACAATTTTTTCACCATAAGGGGCTGGAAAAGCTCGAAACATTGCTTAGCTTGAGGCACGAATAAAGCTACAATTTTTTCACCATAATCGGAGTGCTGCTGAAATAATTCACAGTAGGTCTTGAGTAATCCTGCCCACTCCATTGTTCCCCCAACCTCAAACGTCACCCCTCTTTTCTTTCTTTCTCTTTTATTTTCTTTAATCACTTCTGGTTGTATTATCATAAACTGTTAACAAATATAGTTATCAGTTTTACCCTTTAAAAAGCAACATGTTAACACGTGTCCTAACCTGCAGTACAGTCTGGGAAAGTTTTTGCTTAATGAAAGAGAGAAGCAGTCAAGGTTCAGTTCCATTTTAATGACACTATACAGCATATTTAGCAGGCTTTGACAAGCTTTATTGGTAGTGGGGGTGGTCTGTTAGCTACATATGCTTTGTACAAACTATGAAAATGAACAGATCTATTTGGACTTAATGGTGTAAATATTATCTTGAAGTGCAGAGGAAAATTAGAGTTTAACTCTCACTAACTACTGTTTTTTTCCGCCCCTGCCTAACAAAGGTTTAACCTAATGGATTTTTTTCCTCTAAATAAATGCAAACTTTGTTAGACATGGCATCTTTAGATATTAGTTGTCCTTTGTTTGTTACAGTAGGTCTGTCTCATCATCTCAAGGGGTATAGAGGCTTATTTAACAAAATAGGTGCTAAATTGCACAGGTGTCATTGCCATATGCCTTGTTCTTATGTTGGTAAAAGTGTAAAAAAATTCTCTACTTTCAAGAGATAGAGGCACCAGAGTTTTCAAATACTGCCCTGTAGTCCTAATTCCTAAATATGGAGGTAACCCAACTGATTGTGCAGCTTATAAATCCATCTCACTTCTACTCAAAGATTGCAAAAGTACTCAACAACTAACTTACAATAATACACAACACGACGCCTATTTACAAACTTTGAGTTATTTCTGGGGTGGTGGCCCTTGATATGAAAGGAATACTGTCATGGGAAAACATGTTTTTTCAAAACGCATCAGTTAATAGTGCTGCTCAAGCAGACTTCTGCAATGAAATACATTTTTCAAAAGAGCAAACTTTTTTTTATATTTAATTTTGGAATTTGACACAGGGCTAGACATATTGTCAGTTTCCCAGCTGCCCCCAGTCATGTGACTTGTGCTCTGATAAACTTCAGTCACTCTTTACTGCAAGTTGGAGTGATTTCAACCCCCTCCCTTTACCCCCAGCAGCCTAACAACAGAACAATGGGAAGGTATAGCAGCTCCCTAAGACAAGATAACAGCTGCCTGGTAGATCTAAGAACAGCACTCAATAGTAAAATCCAGGTCCCACTGAGACACATACATTGAGTAGGAGAAACAACAGCCTGCCAGAAAGCAGTTCCATCCTAAAGTGCTAGCTCTTTCTGAAAGCACATGACCAGGCAAAATGACCTGAGATGGAGCCTACACACCAATATTACAACTAAAAAGAATACACTTGCTGGTTCAGGAATTACATTTTATATTGTAGGGTGAATTATTTGCAGTGTAAACAGTGTAATTTAGAAATAAAAACTACACCATACAAACCATGACAGAATCCCTTTAAGAAAGCATTTAACACCATCAAATGGAGCTGCCATGGGGAATGTGGCCTCTATTGGATTTGAACACAAACTTAACAGACAACTGCAGAGTTGTCTCACATGCAAAAGAGCCCCTAAATTTAGAGGTGAATTTGCATACCCATTGTAAATCTGTTATTTCAATTCTTCTACACACTGGCAGTAGTTTCTACCTAAATCTATGTTTTCCGATACTTGTATCTTACTCATGCTTTCCCATGCAGTATCTATATGCAAACTGGACAAATCAGAACTTGAATGAGGAAAGGTATTGGTGTTATGTATATATTCCATAATAATCAAATAGGCAACCCTTTTGCAACCTGTAAAAATGAGCTGGTGTCATACCCCAATGTATGAACACATACTTACAAGGTTACTATTATTTTAAACAAGCAATGTGATAGTACTAAGTAGAGGCTACCTGCCACCCAGGGGCGCTTCGCCAATGAAACAAACTGAGAATTTGGCCTCAGACGGCAGTGCCCCGCTAGGTACCAGGGGCAGCAAAAATGCCGCTCCTGGTACTTTAAGAGCCGAATTTCCGGTTTTCAAACTGGAAATTCACATATTCGAACGCAGAGAGCGCAATTATGCTCTCTGCGTTAGCATCCTGGCCCTCTCTGCTGCCCTCGTGGACCCCCCCCCAGACCCCTTCCGGCACAAAAAGGATTGCGCATGGGGGAGGGGACGGCAGCAACTGCAGCCTGCCTTGGGCAGTGCAGGGCCAGGATCACCCCTGCTACCACCCACACTATGTCAAACTGGAAAAGCTGAAAAATAACGCCCTGCCTTTTACAAGATGATTTACCTAAGCAGAGGCTGCCCCAGACAAATTTCATAAAATATTGAGCCTTTGGACAATCAGTCCTATCACAACTCTAGCTCATCGGGTAAACTGACACGTTCTGATACAATTTAACACATGCTTACTTGATGATCCTGTCATAACACTACCTCTCTCAATTTCCTTCTTATTTTGTAGCCTCTCCTCTTCTTTCTTTTTTTCTTTGTTGAAATGTTTGAAGGGTATGAACATACTCTCATATTTCAACTTGTATCTATGCTGTTGTCTACCTTTACTTTTGGAAAATTCATAAATAAAGGACTTCCTGAAAGAGGTGCCATAGCTTACACAAGTTTTGTACAATGTAAATGAATGTCACTAATGTCAAAGTCCCAAGCATTTTTAGCTTTCTAAGGGCAAAGCTAACAATGTTTTTTTGCTTAACTGACCAACCAATCAGTCTATACAAGGTGTATAGACCTTTGCTCATCTCAGAATATTGCATTTCATGGATATTTCTCCTGCTTTAGAGGTTGCAATACGCAGAATTCATGAACATCACACACTAAACTTGATAATGTTTCCTGCACAGTAATTTTTGGTGTAAGAAATAATGGGACCCTGTATGCCCCTGTTAACCTGCAAGCCTCATCTGCCAAACCCCATCCTTTTCACAAAAATCCACAGCCCTTTTATGGCAGTCATGGCCCTCTGTCTTGACCAGCTCTTGAAAGGACTCTTGTCCATCTTACCCTTATTGCAGCCCTCTTGTCAGGGCCCGAAGGCTCAGGTTGTTAGGGACCAAGGAGGAAGCATTGGACACCAAACACAGTTTGAGGTATCAAAAGGGTTAAGAGAGTAACAGGTCAGGCAAAAGAGTCAGTTCAGGCACCAAGGGTTCAGTAGACTGTGAAACAGGCCGAGGTCAGGATCAGAATCAGTAGAATATAGAATATAACGCACCCAGAAACATACAAAGTAGAACCTATTATCGGCCAATGTGTGTAGGCCGCTGGCGTCCTTTTAAAGGCAGATTTTCACACCAAAACGTGCCTGATGACACGCGGCACGCACTGACATTGCACGTTAACGCCACACATTGTCGCTGGCATCATAATGCCATGCCCGGCTTGACGCACCGGTGTTCGAAGTCCCACATTGTTCCCCTGGGCACCACCATTGTGCAGAAGACGCCAACGGAGTAAAGAGCTCCGGCGAGTGCTCCTTACACCACTATACTATACTTGGACAACTGATCACAAGCTAGACCAATGTTACTGTACATTATCATTATAGTAGTACTCCTGGGGCAATAGAATAGTAGCTATATTTAGGGGTAGATTTATTAAGGGTCCAATAGTAAATCTGAATTTATAAAAAAAAATTTTTTTGGTCCAAACTTTGAAATTCAAATTGGTAATTATCCAAACTCGATTAGAATTTTAATTTGAATCGGATTTATATTTTGAGATTTATCAAACCTATACCCTGGGAATAATTCAAATTCACCTATTCGCCACCTTAAACCTGCTGAGTTCATGTAGAAGTCAATGGGAGATGTTATTAGCCTTCCTGACATTACAGTTTTTTTCAGAGAAAAAACACGATTCGGGTTTAGTCGAATGCGATTCAATAACGATTCAAGTTTTCGGGCCGGTAATATTAGTTTGAGTTTAAGATATTCAAATTTTTTCTTAAATAACCTCCCAATCTAATTTCTAGTATATTCAAGTTTGAGTTAAAAAAACTCACATGAATTTGAAATTCGACCTTTGATAAATGGGCCTTTCTGGTTTGGGATTTGGCCAGGATTAGGCCTTTTTCAGCAGGATTAGGATTCTGCTGAATCCTTTTGGCCAGGTGAACGGAATCCTAATTTGCATATGCAAATTAGGGGTGGGGAGGGAAATTGCCTGACTTTTTGTCACAAAACAAGGAAGTAAAAAATGTTTTCCCCTTCCCACTCCTAATTTGCATATACAAATTAGGATTCGGTTCGGCATTCAGGGGTTCGCCTGGATTCGGTGCATCCCTAGTAGTGACACTCTATTTCAGGCTGAAATTAATAATGTTCCATTGGCACTATGTGCATCATATCAACAATAACTCTACATTTATGCTAGATTTCGCTAACACACCTCCTATCAAAAGGAACGCTGAAGCGTAAATAGTCTACAGTGTGTCTGATTTAGACTCAATTACAACAATAACATTTTGATTTAATTAAAATTTTACTTTAGCAACGGCAATGAGTTCTATTCTTTGAAGCTCAACAACTTCAGATTGTCAATTTCCAGCACAAAACTCGACTTTTTAGCAATTATATCACTAGATGTAAATATTTGGAGACTGTTACTGTTAACAGATCATGCCTCTAGGAACCATAATCCTATTCTTGGCTCCAGTTTTCCCTCACATTAATAAAGTCTCAGATTTTTTGCACCTCTTTTACCACATATTTACATATTTTATAATATTCATGTCACTTCTAATGTGCCACTGGTTTTTAAAAAAGAAACTAAGCATGTCTATTGCAATTTATACATTTATACAGTTCTCATTATAGATAACGTGTGCTTCTCTATACTTTATACAACACATTAATTAATTAACTATTAGATTATTTTCACTACCTTACATATTAGATCACTTGCATAAATTATGGAAGGCTGCAATACAAATGAAACTAGTATAAAACACTCTTCCCTTTCACTAAGATGCTCACTGTAGACTCACCTGTGTAACTATATGTCACAACAGACAACATACTATTATCTCTCTTACATCCTAATGTTTTACTGTATTTGTTACCAAAACATTTTTCCTTTTACAACCCTTGTTTGTTAACTTATTGCAATTCCTTCATCGTATATAGTACAGGTATGGGATCTGTTACCCAGAAACCAGTTATCTAGACATCTCCAAATTATTTTAATAAAATAATTCAGATTTCTTTAAATGATTTTCTTTTTGTCTCAAACTTTACTCAATTCTTGTTGGACTACAAATCCCAGAATAATGCAGCATACAATAATGAAGGCTGAGACATGCTGGGAGCTGTTGTCCAGCAACAGCAGAATTGTATTCTTAAAGCAGTATTGCACAATAAAACTTTTTCTATGCTCCCTACTCTGCCTGCCTTATGCTCCCTGTGTGTCATACTTTGTCTGCTTTATGCTCCCTGTGTGTGCCATACTCTTTCTGCCTTATGCTCCCTGTATGTACCATACTCTGCCTGCCCTATTCTCCCTGTGTGTGTCATACGTTGTCTGCTTTATGCTCCCTGTGTGTGCCATACTCTTTCTGCCTTATGCTCCCTGTATATGCCATACTCTGCCTGTCCTATGCTCCCTGTATGTGCCATACTCTGCCTGTCCTATGCTCCGTGTGTGTGTGCGCCATACTTCCTGCTCTATGCTCCCTGTGTGTGCCATTCTCTGCTTGCCCTAATTACTAATTAAAAGTTTGAGTTTGTATCATAAAGTATATGTTATGTACATATTATGGGCATATGGAACTGTCCAAGGAAGACAGAGAATATACGGTGAATATAGGGGGTATTCTAGCTGGAAAGTATAATTTCCAGATGTAGCTCAAACTCAGTGGGGGTTATTTATCAACACTGGCCCACGGGCACTTTTGCCCATTGTTGATAAATGAGCCCTAGTATCTGTGATTGAGCAGGGGATGAATAATGCAGTTAAAGTTGTGCACCTTTCAATTAACTTTTAGTAGGACATAGAGAGTGCTATTCTGAGAAAATTTGCAATTGGTTTTCATTTTTTATTATTTGTGTTTTTTTTAGTTATTTGGCTTTTTCAGCACCTCTCCAGTTTGCAAAATCATCAATAGGGTTGCTAGGGTAATTAGGACTAATCATGCATTCATTTGAATAAGAGACTGGAATATGAATAGGAGAAGCCCTGAATAAAAAGAGGAGTAATAAAACCTAGCAATAACAATACATTTGTAGCTTTACAATTACTTCAAAAACTATACAAAATAAATAATGAAGACCAACTGAAAAATTGCTCAGAATTGGCCATTCTATAACATACTAAAAGTTAATTTAAAGGTGAACCACATCTTTAATAGATACATTGCTTCAGGTTAATAGTGACCCATAAGAAATATTTGTATTCTATTTCATCACCCACATTTCATATAATATTGCCCCTGTACAGTATATGAATTTATTTCTTATCTCTGTTATGTGCCGTATATGTTAAAACATGTTATATGGTTATCCATGAAATCTGAGGAATTTACTGTGCAGTACTGGAACTGTTACCTCCATGTGCCATTGTGAGATTGTGTAGTCACGCACTAATAATTGCATACAAAGAGATCAAAAGGAAGCCGAGAGTGGTGGAAAACCACCAAATACTCAAGATTTTGTTTTCATAATGGTGACAAGTATAATTTATATGATTTACGTTAAATTCCGCTTCTCTGCTACGTGTTGCATACAAAGAATAAAAATAATTTCATACACTGCAAGCTTTTATTCGAAGCCCAGAAACCACATTTACAATATATTTATATACTGACCAGATTACACAGGAATGTGCTCCATTTTCAAAAGGCAGACACTGTCCTCTTGTGAGCATATTTAATGATTAATAAGGTTTATGATGACAGGTTGTATATATCAGGCATGTTATTAGCAATAAATACTATAACATAGCACAGCCTGGGGTTGTACAAGGAATTCACAGAATGGAGGTTGGTAACGTAACACACAATTATAATAATATTAACTGATAGATATAAGGGGGTGCATTGTGTTTAGAGGGATTTGGCTTGCTGATTTCAGAAGTTAATTGTACCCGCAACATATTTTCTAAGGTTTTATTTCAATCTGTATGTTATTAGCTGACCCAAATAGTGCATGGCCAGCTTTAGATTTTTTTTTTGAAGGGCTGCCCAGGTCAAAACTGCCTGCCCGGTTTTCCAAATTAGGAAAAACAGGCAGGGTTCCCTATGATTAACGTGGTGATCGGGCAATCGCTGATGTCATAGCAATGCCCCTGACATCTCAACCCGCCCCCCACAGCATCACACCCCTGCCCCCATTGCATCATGGTCCTGCCCGGATTTAACCAGGCCAAAAGGTACTACTGATATGGTACATGTCAGAATGCTACACAGGACATTAAGCTCTTGAACTTGAAAAAATGGAGAGAGAACAAATTCCTTTAAAAATTAGTTTAATTAATTTATTATAATGGATGTAACCCCATCTAGGCTAGATGTTGTCTGGCAGAGCACTGTTTACTTTTGACTCTCTCTCCACAGGATGGGCCTTTGTTACATGAAAGGGTGAAGGAATGGTGTTGTGCAACTACACCTCACTTGTGCTGCATGACTAATAAAATAATTGGACGCCAGAAGGTTATTGAACAAATAGCAACAGGCTTTATTTAAAGTGCAAATCAGGGTTTTCACATACACACACAGTCCTTTGAGACATATACAAACATGTCAGGTAACATCACAGCATTTCAGAACCAGCACCTTGTGACATCCCTGTGGAGATAGTGTACCACATGGATAGATACACCCTCAGCATCTCTGTACAGTGACCTAGATCCCCACACATTGGATCAGGGAAATCTCTAACCCTAAATCCCTATTAGTCTGTGATCCCTACACTACAGACCAGTCTTGCCTGAGGGGAGAGCTACCCCCTTGCTATTCCTCCTAGTCAGTGCTCTTATAGAATCTACCCTGTCCTGACTACACCTCATTCACAGGAACCCTGACTTCACCAAGGGCCTCACCATTCTGGGGCCTTCCCTCTACTGGAGCCTTTCAAGTCCCAAAATTCAGGGTTTGTGGAATCACTCTTAAGGCTAAATTAAAGTATATTTAAGTATAGTGGAAGTGCTACTTACAATGCACTTCCCTGGGCCCCTGCCTCATAAGTAATTCAGTATATGCAAGTGCATGTGTTTACAGACAGGGGTTTTTAGTTTAGTTATGATCATAAAGTTGAAAAGCCACCATACCACTTCAAGGTAAACCCCATATTGTGGTCCCTAACTTGTTACCTCTGGTCAGTAGTATAAAAGATCTTGTGCCTCTCTGCATAGTAGCATTAATTGAAGTAAATGTCTGCTGAGATTTGGTTTCAAAATAGAGAGAGAAGCCTTGCACACCCTTAGATTGAGCTACTGGGTGCTAATCCATAGGTGACTCCCCATAAGGGTCTCCAGAAAAATTTACAAGAATTCAAAGTAATGGATAGCACATCCAATTTGAAAAAAATAAGTACATTTAATACAAGAAAGAAAATGAATAAAAAAAATAATAAATATAAGAAGGTGAGCCCAACGCGTTTCAACCTTAAGGGTCTTCCTTAGGGGCACAAATCAAACAAAATCAAAAAGGCCTTTTGGAGCTTTGGTTTCAATCTGAAGGCTAAATACTCCCCCGCCGCCAATACCTTGCGGCTTTTAAGAGGGAGTAATTGCCCAAACCAAACCATTTTTTTTTAAAACAATGTAATGACATCCAAGTAGCACACTTAAAAGCCTCATATGTGGGGGGGGGGATCTAGTCCACAGATTGAAACCAAGCTTCAGGAGACTGTTACTCCAAGTAATGCTGTTAAGCAGAGAGGTATATGACCTTTTATATTTTGATCACAGGTAAACAAGTTAGTGACCACCGTATGGGGTTTACCTTGATGTGGTATGGTGGCTTATCAACTTTATGACTTTATGATCATAATTTTGTAACAAAAAAAACCTGTTTTTCTTTTTTTAAATACATGCACTTGCATATTCATTGAATTATTGTACTTAAATATGTTTTATATGGCCTTAGGAGTGCACCCCCAACCCTCCTTTTTTTCTTTCCTTTTTTTGTACCTTTCAAGTCCCGGGCTCCCAGCAACATCCACTCCCTCCTGAAGTGGACGGCAAAATAAGAAGATCCCCCTGTGCCCTGCACTGAAGTGTGACAGGAACTGGCGCCCATTTAAAAGCTGGAAAGAGCCAGAAGAAAAAGGCAAATAATTATAAAACTATAAAAAATTAAAAATGAGAACCAATTGAAACGTTGCTTAGAATTGGCCATTCTATTACATACTAAAAGTTTACTTAAAGGCAAACCACTCCTTTAATGCTCACTTACAGAGCACTGGTCTGTACACTGAGCGCTGGATCAAAAATGCAGCACTTGGTTCAGAAAGCAGCATAAGGAGGTGTGGCTCGGCTCTGTCCTTACCATCTTATTGCCTTAGGGAAGGCAGTAAGTACAGGTAAGTACAGAGCCCCGATGCTGCTTTGCCTCTATGTGCAATCTGTACCTACCCTCCATACACTTGCCCCTCTTAGATCGATCTCTGACTAAGGAAGTCATTGGTCAATTCTCTTGCATCTATAAGGATCTGGGCAGTAGATTGTCATTGGTGAATTGTTTTCCATTTGTAATTAAGTTTTATATAAACTTCAATAGAGAACTAGAAGGCGCAGCTTTACAGTTAGGTTTAGAATCATCCCTTTTAATATGGATCAAAACAAGTTTTAAGCTTCACGTGGCATATATGTCTAGCCAGTTCTAACAATGGCCATAAATTCCTTTAGACCAATTCGGCAGCTTATCTACCAGTGTATGGGTCTCCATGATCGATATCTGGTCACGACAACGATCGGGAAGGCTCAGTTTTTCAGGGGATCGACCCGTCTGAGCCCATTGCTCCTCGTTGTAATCCAATCATTTGGCCCTAGGGAACGTTCGGATATAGCCCTGCCGTTGGTGGGCGTATCGAGGAAAGATCCGATCCGAGCGAATCTTATAGTGTATGGCCAGCTTTATACTGATTTACAACTAAATCTCCAGGAAGATAAAACTGCATTAGGGCTCCAGGGGACCATTTAAATTGCCAGGACCCCAGCAGCTGCATATATATATAAATCCTCTGCCTGCCTACCTACTCATAGTTAACTCCAGTTAAGAGTTTCATGGCATAGTAGGGTGGTTGCATGTGTTGCCGAGTGCTTGGGGACAGGTGATTGCCTTGGGTGCCTATATTGTTTGGCCTGACACTGATAAACAGTCTCTGTGTTAACACTACGGGGCACATTTACTAAACTCGATTGAAGGATTCAAGGTAAAAAAACTTTGAATTTCAAAGTATTTTTTGGTTACTTCTACTATTGAATAGGCTACTTCAACCTTCGACTACGACTCCGACTTCGATTAGAAAGATTTCGAACTAAAAATCGTTCTACTATTCGACCATTCGATAGTACTGTCTCTTTAAAAAAAAACTTTGACTACATACTTCGGCAGTTTAAACCTAGCGAGGTACAATGTTAGCCTATGGGGACCTTCCCCATCACTTTTCTAAGGTTTTTTTGATCGAAGGAAAATTGTTCGATCAATCGATTAAAATCCTTCGAACCGATCGATTTTTCCTTCGATCGTTCGATCCTTCGCATTAGATATTCAAATTCGTAGGATTTTACTTCGAGGGTTGAATTCGAGGGTTTATTAACCCTCAATATTCGACCCTTAGTAAATGTGCCCCTACATAAATAAAGGATAATAAAGAAGATTTTTCGGTACTACCCCTACTATTTGCTTTGCCCTTTCAACTTTTATCTATTACCTTTTGCTTCCTACCTTAATGGTTTTCTCTTGATAAAAAATTGCGCTTCCGACTACTATGTTGTTCCTGGAGTAGTAACTGTTCCGGCTTTCAATGGGCTTCAATTCACTTGTGTTTTTCTGCCTGATGTAATGCTTTATATTCATATCAATTGTAAGGGCATCACATCACTGTCCCTGAAAATAATGCTTCTTTAGTAACGGCTCTGTGTAAATGAATAGCGCAATGTCAAATAATAATGTATTCAAATATATTGAAATTGATTCCAATGGCCAATTAATGGGGGGATTATATATTCAGCTGGTGTTCACTAAACTGAGCATAGTATTTCAAGCCTCCTTGAGAGCACCTGCTCCTCTTTTGCTGCAGAATATGAAACTGTAAATATTATTTCACAAAACTACTTAATAATTTATAGCACCGATATTACTAAGAAATCTAAAAATAACAGGTTATTAAGCGAGTGACAGTTAAATGTAGGAAGTTGCCATGTTTTCCATGAGCAAATATTAAGAATAAATAGAATATTTGCAACTTTGCTATAATATCCGATATTTCTAAGCATTACTTTTCGATACAGCAAAATATGTCTTTACATTCTTTTATTATATTTGAAAATAGGGATGCTTTTTTTTTTTATCTTTTCAATGACAAACCCATATTGAATCAATGATTGATTTTCAGGCAGAATTTAATGGGCACATCTATAGCCTGTTGAGAACAATGTGCTCTTCTACTGAGCTCATAACCACTTCTTAGATCTGTGTTTTAGAGTTAAGGTGGCCATAAACTCCAAGATCCGCTCGTTTTGCGACATCGCCAAACGAGAGGATCTTTCCCCGATATGCCACTAAACTGCATCGCTATATGGGGGGTAATTCGAACGTTCGGCCGTGTGGTCGAACGATCAAATTACGATGTGCCATGCGCCTCCGACGGGTCGGTCGGGTAAAAATCCAACCTTCCCGATTGATATCGTGGCCAGATATCGATCGGGAAGACCCGTCGGAAGCCCCCATACACGGGCAGATAAGCTGTCAAATCGATCCAAACGACCGATATCGGCAGCTTTATCTGCCCGTGTATGGCCACCTTTACAGATAACTGAAATAATATTTAATATGTTTAAGGCAAATGAAAGTAACTTTGAAAATGATCCTTAATTTTTATTTTTCAAAATGATATCTGCATTTTTTGTATAAAGGGCATTTTCATTTGGAAACAAATGGAAATTGAATTACAACTACACAGCAGCAGCAATGTATTAGTGTATGTTTATAGCCTGTGCAGAAACAAACCATGCCTGTCCTAAGCACAATGCATCTGGAAAATGCACATGTTTAGGGGCCCTTTACGTCAACTTCCATTTTAAAGGTAAATGATAACATTACTGTTATCCTAGACCAAATATTATGTTCTGTCTTCACATCCCTTAATTTAAGTATTTATGCTAAGAGAACAAAGATTAGTCATTCTTGTAGTAATTTTACTTGATGGCAAATGAAAGCCTTTGTGAAACCAGGATTTTTACGTTTTAAAAAATAAATAATGTTGAATTTTCAAGACCCGTGAGTGCGGATCGTTTTCTATGGATATTTATATATAAACACACCCAGGTTTGTGAGTTTAATGTTGGTCAGAGTAACAGATAGCAGCAGAACTGGATCAGTATTATATATTGTCTAACAAATTTCAAAAGCCGATAAGGTACTGTATGAGAAGCAAACTGGAAGACAAGTGAGGAAATTATTTACTAACCATATTTATCAATTGCACTTTTGTTTTTACTACCAGAAGGTACAACAATGGCACGCACTTACATAAAGACCAGTGTTAGAACATATACTACTCACAGGAGGTCTATCTGTAACAACCTTATTTGCCTCATTTTTATGTAAAGTCTAATGCTAAAAGAAACTCCAGTTTTGTGGAGATAACCCTTCTCCTAAAATCTTAAACACCCAGTCACAAACGCACACCCATAGCAAAAGACCTCCCTCCTAACCACACACTGCTCATCACAAGCTTCCACTAAAGCCAGAAGCAAAGGATTAGTTGATAGCCAAGAAGAGTAAGTGGTTGGAATGTCTGGATTAGGCTCTAGGCTGGGGAATCCAAACCTTTCCAAATGGTATAAACCAAGATTCATAAACAATTGAAGTTGGGTGGGCTGAGAAAGGGCCAGACCTAGGGAAACTTGCCTTTAGCTTACCTCAAGCTATCACTTGAAAGACTTTAAAGGAAATGCCAAGTACAATGTTTAGGAACAGTGAGGGGAGTGAAGGGGAAAGGTGAAGAGATGGGCAAAAGGTAGAAGTATGGAGGAGAGCAGTACAAGATGGGAAAGGCAGATAATAGTGGAGTGTAGGAAAGAGAATGTAATGGAAAGAGGGGGAGAATAGTTCAACAGAACACGTGAGAGCTGGAGATGAAGATTAGCAAAGGGAAGTATAGAGAAGAGGATATCATGAAACAATAAGGGTTATGGCTCAGAGAAGAATGGGAAAAATAACCATGGAACCTTTTCTTGGTTGCTTGTTCAACGAACAGGGCGTTATTGCTTTTTTATTATTATTTTCTCATTAATGAGGGCAAAGGCTGCATACTGTGTTTACTATTCTATATTCACTCCTAAAACAAGAAGTCCAAATAAGACTGCCTTATCAATTACTGCACACTTGTGTTTTTTGAGGAAGAAAAAAAAAAAATGTGTTTTTAACATATTATTATAAAAGACGCTTGATGTTTTGTAATACTTTTTTGTCTATTAAAGGTGCCAAAGATTCTGGAACCCAATGTAGGTAAGGGCAAACGACTAGGATATTTCTTAAAAACTAACTTTTAGGGTGGCAAAAATACTAGTCTTATGTTGGTTTTTAAATGCAACATCTCATGCTCATTTGTATTCTAAAAACAAAGCTTAGACATGTAAAAGTGGTAAAACATTAAAGTGAGCAAAATTGATGGAAAAAATGGCATTTTCTCTCTGCTATGGAGGAAAGTAACTAGACTGCATCCAAAAATGTGTATGCGTGATAACTTTGAATGTGAAATGCTCAATGTAAAAATTATCTGCTTATTTTGCTAATTTCTCCAAAAGGAAACAAACTGTACATTTTGTGTTTGATGGAGTTTATCTGATAAAATCTTAGACATTGCATAGAAAATGCAGGTTTTGCTTAAAGAAAACATTGGATAAATGAGGTTTCTCAGCACTTGGAATGCCAGCATAACGCAGGCGTGCTATCATGCTTCATTATTAGTTCAGGGCTCATTTCTTAAGAAGTGATGAACTTATTGGACTGAATTTTCAGCCTTCTCCACCCTTCTGTCCTATCTTTAAAGCAAACCCAAAGCGTGCTATGCCACATACCATGAACCCACAAGGGAAAGAAAACACCTCTACCTGCACATTTCCAGACATTTCTGGTTGATTAGAAGTGCTGAAAAATAATTTGTGGATGGCTGAAAATTCACAAGACACAGAAAACTTCTTTAGCTGTAGGAGCGATTTGGTTCTGCTGCATAAGAGAGATTTAAATAAAATAAAACATGTAATGTAATTATAATATAAGCATGTACTTGTAGAGGAAACCTGTGGTTTTTGAAAGCTTAGCGCACTGAAGCTTAATCTGTGAAGAACTCTTATGTTGGTCCTCCAGCCGGCATCCCAGTCTACAGCTAACCTAATTATACCTCCGTGATTGATTTATGTTCTTGTTTTTGTGTTTAAGTACACTAATCATGTGTGACTAGATTATAAAGCACAAGAAATCAGAGACTATACATTAGAAAGTACAGTATAACAGAGCACAAGTTACATGGCTTATATTACAAGTGATAGATTTCAGCTCAATGATAAATGATACAGTACATACTGCAATCATGATATCTTAAAGGAAATTTCAACCTTGCATTAGACTTTCCCATTTGCAACTTGCATATGGGTGTCAAAATGTGGATATTTTTTTTTTCATGCCAATGTAGATATACCAGCTGTAGAGTCTATGGGGCCTATTTACTAACATAAGAATTTCTATTTTTTTTTTTTACAAAACAAATTTGTTTTTCTCTTAAAATTTTCTCCCTAAAATTCTAAAAATTCGAGAATCATGAAGAGTAAAAACCACAAAAAGCTGTCATACAAAAATTTGGCAAGTAAAAGCAGTCATGGTCCTATAGAAGTCAATAGGAGCTGCGCTGATGCTATTGGTCCATTTTTTAGCACATTGGACTTTTAAAGGTTTTCTTATTTTATTTCTGCTAGCAATTATCCAAACAACATACATTTTTAGAGGTTTTCAATAGTGATGGGCGAATCTGTGCCGCAAAACACATTGAAGTCAATAAGCGTCCGAATAATTGTGATGAGCCACGGCAGTTTTTTGAATTAATTAGCTTGCAGCGAAAGCCGGAAATTCAACGCGAATTAGTGATTTTATTCTCCCATCACTAGTTTTCAAGGCTTTCATATCTCTATGGGGCCCATTTACTAAGGGTCAAAGTGAATTTTCGAATTCAAGAACTTTGAATTTCGATTGAATTTTTGGGTACTTCGACCATCGAATAGGCCAAAATTTGTTTCGAATTGAAAAAACTTTGAATTCGAAAATCAAAGTACTGTCTCTTTAAAAAACTTCGACTTTTACACTTTGCCACCTTAAACCTGCTGAATTGCTGTTTAGCCTATGTGGGACCTCCTATAAACTTTGGCTAAGTTTTGAGTAGTCAAAGTATTTTTTTGTAAAATCGTTCTACCCGTTCGATTCGTTTGATTCAAACGATTTAATCGATCAGTCGAACGATTTTTACTTTGATCAAAAACGCCCATTTTCGATCGAAAAAATAGTTTGACTATCGAAGTTAAAAATTCGATTGTCGAATTTCGAAGTTTTATAACTTCGAAAGCCGACCCTTAGTAAATGTCCCCCTTAATGCATACTTTAGCATTTTTTTTGTTAATAAATTACATAACTATTGTGATATTTGAGAAAATGCGATTCTTTGTGGTTTCAAAAACCTCTAAAACCACTAAAACTATATGTGTGACCCTGTGGGAAGTGTTTCTTTTTGAAGAGTTGATATTACCATCCCCTGACATAACATGTAATCTCTAGGTAAGGTTACAAATACAGAAGGATTATTCTGACAAGTTTTAAAAAAAACAATGGAATCCAGTTTTCTCCAGTCTATCGATGCCGTTGTAGTGTGAGAATAGATTGTCTGGAGACAGATTTTGTGTGGGCTAACTACAAAGGTCAGCACGAGTCTTGCAAGTCACTGCTTGTTCTAGGACAATATTGTTTTTTTTCAGGAATGCTAATGATTAGTAGGAGTACTGTATAACTAAGGTTATTCTTTATATGATGATAGATTTACTTTATAACTTGTTTCATTTACATCAGACATGAGATGGGTGTCTTGACAACTTACAGCTCTTATATATTTTGTCTGCTGCAAAAATATAACAGATATGGGCAACGTAGACTCTATAAATGTTGCTACACCACCACTCTCAGCATAGCCTGACAAAGGCATTACATGAAGCACAAATGGAGGCAAATAGCAAACTAGAGATAGAGAATCATAACAAAATGAGTACAGCAAATAACATAGCACATAATATGACATTACATACAAGTTAGGGGGAAGAAACAAGAAAAAGCCACAAGGACCTCATGCCTAGGGATGAGCAATTTTTTTCGCCTGATACAGATTCAAGGTGAAATTTGCATTTTTGTGAGTGGCAAATTTTTTTTGTGAATTTACACTAGATGCAGATTGTCAGGCTCATTGTCTTCAATGCATTGGGCGCAGGACCGCCATCAGAAATTGCAGGGCCCCATACGACAAAATTTCCTGGGCCCCCTGGGCTGCACCCACCGCAAGCCCCACCTACAGGTCCACTCTCCCAACTCCACAGGTCCGCCCTCCACCACACAGTAAAAAAAACAAAAAAAATATTGTTGGCTAGGGTTCTCACATGTTAATAAAAAATAAAAAGATATTGGTGGTCGAGGCCCCACATAAAAAAACATTTGTGGCCAGGGCCCCCCCATTAAAAAATATTGGTGGCTAGGACCCCACATGAGAAAAAAAATGGTGGCCAAAATTGGTGGCCAGGGCCCCCCCCACACACATTATGAGAAAATTGGTGGCCAGGGCTTAAACGTCCATGCCTTCCCGAAGTCAGCAGCTCTCAGAAAGATGGGGGGCCCAGCTAATCAAGTAAGTGTGGCGTGGCCAGGCCCCCCTTACCCTCGGGCCCCCTACAACTCTCCCCCCTGTCCCCCCCTGATGGCTGCCCTGATTGGGCGTAAGCAACCAGGTCCCTTGAGAAAATGTCCCATTGATTTCAACGCACTTGGCACAAAAAAAAAATGAATGAAGAAAACATCCATTAACTCCAATGTTTGCAGGGAGAGAAAAAAAGCCCATTGACTCCAATGTGTTTGGTGCAAGAAAAATTGCATTGACTCCTCATGGTGGCCAGTTTTGCTCATTGCTATTTATGATTGGTACAAAAGCAAAGCAGAAAATGACAACATTTGGAAGCTAATTTATTAATATATAAAATAATATATATAATACAAATTATAAAGGTTGAATTCTCACAATTCGACTGGTAGGTTTTTTAAGAAAAAATTGGAATGGCTAATATTTTGATTGAATAGTTCCGACCCAAAAATTTGATTCATATTCTATCCATATTCGATTCGTACAAATCAAATTTTCCTCCCCTAAAAAACCTTAAATGTCAGAGAGGCTATTAACCAAATGGCTCAGCGGACCTCTGCCATTGACTTGTAAATGAACTTGCCAGGTTTTAGGTTTTGAATTAGGACTGTTTCCATGGTCGAGGTGTGATAAAGCTCACATTCAAATTTACATTCGAATAGACAGATTAAAATTCAAATTCATTTTTAAACTCAAAAATTTGAATTCGGCCCTTGATAAATCTGCCCCCTAGAGTATTTGAATAGATGTTACAAGGTTCGAATTCATGTGAGTTTTTTTAAAACTTCCATAAACTACCATAAATTCTAAATTCGACCAATTGAAATTTATTGATAAAATCGAATTTTCTAAGCTCAGATGAATTGAATCGACCCGAAAAAAACTCGAATGTCAGGAAGGCTGCAAATATCACCAAATTGATCTCTGGACCTCTCCCATTGACTTATACAGTAATACGGCAGGTTTTAGGTGGTGAATAGTTGAATACGAGTTCTTAAAGGGCAAGAGTATGATAAATATCGAAATTCGAATTTGAATTCAAACTAAAACTCGAATCGAGTTTGGATAGTTCATAATTTTTTCAATTCGAATTTTCAGTTCGACCCAAAATAAATCTGCCCCTCAACATCATTAATTGCTCAACTAACATAATATAAAATGATTTGGATTTTTTTATTAGGTTGACAGGTCCCCTTTAAGCCTCCATTTACTTACTCCAGTGCTAAACTGCAGCTAACATTTTGAGTTTTCCCAGTCCATGTTTATTATCCCTTTTTCCACCTCCCTTTGTATTAAGTCTTTATGTGCCCATGTCCTTTGATCTTGATGCACCATAGGTTGCTATAAATTAAAAAAGCAAACAGAAATTGTAGAATCTACAGCATTGAAACTTCAAGGGTTGAACTATACATAAATGTCATTTCTAATGGTATAAGCATAATGGAAAAAGGCCTCATTGTATATGAAACACTTTGTTATTAGTCAGTTCTTCTCAGTATATCTCTAAAGCAGAGATTAATCATATACGGAGCTAGAATGGTCAGGAAAACCTGCATAGGCAGAGATGAATTTGAATGAAAGCAAACTATTCATATCATAAAGTTGGATGATGGCAAAGAGGATTCAGTGGGTTTCAGGAGCAGATAAAGCCATACTGTTCTGTTCTATGACGAGGCAAGTGGAAAAGCCAGTTTTCCTGAAATTAAAAAATGTTTTATGACCCTACTAATGTAAGTGCAATGTACAAAGTTCTACAACAGATATAAATTGCACATTTCCCTCCAGAATTCTGGCTAATACGTCACAAGTTTTTCAGGTAATCATGTCAATTCATGGGAATTATGTTGTTGCTGCCACATTTCTGCCACACAGCATCTATAACGGCATCAGCATGTGATTCCCCAAGTCAGTTGTCTGTGTGTATTTTTTTAGGGAAATCATGTTCCTGATACTGTGCTCTTGCAGTCAAATGGAAATATCACTCACCACGGTAATGACACGTGTCCATCGCTGTCGTCTTGGGCATCAGAGCTGGATTTCTCTGGTAGTGGCACAAAACCATTTCATGGCCATGTACTCACAGGGTAAATTGCTATTTGCAAGGAAGAATCCATTCCGTTTCTTAATTCTGCTGAAATCATGTGTCACTTCTCCATTAAAGTAAGATGTCAAGGCTTGTAGGAGAAAAAAATTAATTTGTACTTCATTATTTGTTTGATGTTCCTGCGGATGATGGTAATGAAAAATGTCAGCTACATTATAAAAAGTACTTTGCTATCATAGTTCCTTCTCTCCCCTGTCAGAATACTGGATACTGGGTTATATATTCAGTACACCGTGCAGTGTATGTATACATGCTCCTCAAGTGCTGTGTCTACATGCACTCATCTGTACTACTGCTATGCCTGGTACCTATTTACCAAGTAGTAAGAATAGGGTTCCCTTTGTCTTTTGCACTTATAGGCAATGTGGCGTAAATAGCATCAGCCCAGCCCAGGTGCAGGATATGCACCCTGCCCCCCAACTGGGCTCCCTTCCTACAGATGATCCCCTCACCTCCAGATACACACCTGCCCCCTGAGATAAGCCTTGTTGTGGCTCAAACGTGCACCAAGGGGCTATTGGCCTGTATGCAATTTCATCCCCTGATAGTTACACCACTGCCTATAGGCCCTCAATGTTGTGCCAGATGAATTGCATTCAGTTGGATCATAAGTGCACACCCAAGTCCGACACGCTTGTTTCCACTTACTTTGTGCACAATTTAGTGTAGCTTTCTAAATTATGAAAATCCTGTACCCTCTTGTATATGGTGCAAAATTCTGCTGCGGTGGAATTACTTTGGAATTCTGAGTAAAAAGAATGGTGAACTGTGATGATATTCCACACTTTGCACTCTTTTACTAAATGAGCCAGCTGGTGGCAGGAACAAGATGTCAGAAAGAAACTTTAATGTAGACAGACAACTGATAAGCAAACAAACTGTGCCAAACAAGTAAACGATAAATAAGGCAGGAAACAAAACACAGTCATTAATGACATGAATCTTATGAAGAAACCTATTGAGCATAAATATGTAACCTATTTAATTGATATATATTTGGATTTATTTATTATCTGGACACATACTACCAATATTCTCAAAATGGTGAAATTGTTGCAGAAGGGCATTGGAACAATGGGAAGGTGACGTTACCCTGTAGCTCAGACGATTTAGGCTCTGCAATAGCATGTACATTGCCCTACCTTGTTAGAGAATCGCCTTTCCACTATGCTACAATTGCTGCCATGTTGCCAATGTCTTCCAAATAAGGAGCTGAGGCAACTCTTTAGATAGGTAGTCCAAGTCTCAGCAAAACAAAATGCATGGAGAAATTCTAGCACAGATTTGTGAAAATTAAGCAGCTGGCTAAATTGTGAATTTCACAGCTGAACTGTACCAACCAAGAAAGTTCCCTCATCTCTAGTTCTAGACATGGAACCTTTAATTACATTACCACTCATTAAAGGGATACTGTCATGGGAAAACATGTTTTTTTCAAAATGCATCAGTTAATAGTGCTACTCCAGCAGACTTCTGCACTGAAATCCATTTCTCAAAAGAGCAAATAGATTTTTTTATATTCAATTTTGAAATCTGACATGGGGCTAGACATTTTGTCAATTTCCCAGCTGCCCCTGGTCATGTGACTTGTGCCTGCACTTTAGGAGAGAAATGCTTTCTGGCAGGCTGCTGTTTTTCCTTCTCAGTGTAATTGAAGGAGTCTCAGTGGGACATGGGTTTTTACAACTGAGTGTTGCTCTTAGGTCTATCAGGAAACTGTTATCTTGTGTTAGGGAGCTGTTATCTGGTTACCTTCCCATTGTTCTTTTGTTTGGCTGCTGGGTGGGGGGAAAGGGAGGGGGTGATACAACTCCAACTTGCAGTATAGCAGTAAAGAGTGATTGAAGTTTATCAGAGCACAAGTCACATGACTTTGGGCAGCTGGGAAATTGACAATATGTCTAGCCCCATGTCAGATTTCAAAATTGAATATAAAAAAATCTGTTTGCTCTTTTGAGAAATGGATTTCAGTGCAGAATTCTGCTGGAGCAGCACTATTAACTGATTCATTTTGAAAAAAAATTTTTTCCCATGACAGTATCTCTTTAAGTCTTTGGAGCCATGAGACAATCACCTCAAATTAAATCCAAAATTCTATTGTCTCAACAATGTGCCATATATTATATTTGACACTAAAATGTATATATATATAAATAAATAAATATATATATATATATATATATATATATATATATATATATTAGAAATTAGAGCTTCAGTTAAAACTTTAAAACATTTTAACAAGCCTGTATCATTTGTCATTTTCACAAGTATGTTTGAACTGCCCTTAAGCCCATGCCTTTTATTTAGTGATACACCCAAGAGTTAAGTTTTAGTCCTTTGGTTTCTTATTATATCAGCACATTTTAAAAATATTTAAGAAGCCATAAAATATTGGAATGATAATCACATCGCCTCGGAATGCAATGTGAGGAATATTCTTAAACCAAACATTTTTATTGTTTTTCCTCCAGACATGTAGAATCAGGCCAAATCTCCCACATGCTCAAATACATTGCCTTTTATTTACCTTAAGGTAAAAACTATTGTTCTTCTTTGAACAACTGGAATCAAAATAGGAAAAGATAAGTTTATTCTTGTATGATTATAGAAGGATATGGATAAAAAAAATCTGTAATTCATATTACAAGTTGAACTTCTATGGAAAATACTGTTAGCTGTTATTCATTGTTTCACTTCCATAGATATTTCAAAAGGAATGTTTTTAAAGTACATCGTAGTCTACCCCTAGTTCTTCCAAAATAGTACAGTTAGCCATGATTTTTGCCATTTCTGAAAATATAACATTAATAATTGGTATTTTTCAGTACATGGTTCAAAGATTATGATATTTACTGCATATTTGGCCTCAAAAAATATTACAATTAGTAGATAAACCTCTGACATAATTGCATAAAACCTCTTGTGGCCACAATAAATAACTAGACTGGCAAATAATCCAAATCCTAATGTGACTTGACAATCATCCTGTTGAAGTGTGTGGCTAAATCCAAGAGATTGCAGGAGGTGAGAAAGGAAGCCTTCTAAATTGCAAGAAGTACCCCCATATATACCCAAAGTTTTCTAGATAAGATAGAGATCTTTCTGTAATTTGGATCTCTATACCTTCAGTTTACTAAAAAATCATTTCATCATCAATATACCCAACAGGATTGGTGTAAGGACCAGCCAGAACTTGCACTCTTGAACGCTTGTGTTTTTGGACATTTGGTGCACAGTCAGTGCAATTACCGAGTGAGCCACTGGAGACTCATGGTGCTGGCCCTGATCTTGTCTAATTGTTGTTCTGTATTTCTGTCTGTTTCCAGTTTGTTTCCTCCCTGGTCTCCTCCCTTCTTGTTACCCTCATGTGTTTTGTATTTCCTAATCACCTGCCCTTTATAATCTTTGTTCAGGGATGAGTCATTGAGTTTGTGTTTGAATTCATCTGTTCCTGGATAATCTTTGTTCCTTGTTCCTGTGATTCCTAGTTCCAATGTTCTTGTTCCTGTGAATTTGTTTCACATCGCTTCAAGGTGCGCAACGTCAGCATGCAGCATCATGACGCCGAAACTGGCCTATTTTAGGCGCCAGGACAGACAGACCTTGAACAAATATAGGTTCATCTTTGTGAGTTTTTGTAGACTTAAATGGAGGTCCAAATTGCAAAAAGACTCCTTATCTGGTAATTCTACTTCTGTAACTCATACTTTACCTTTGTCATTGATATTTGATCATTGTTTTACCAGGAAACAAATGCATTATATATAGTATATATACAGTAGTTAAAATATTAGTGTACATTGTATTTCTATCAGTTTGCAGAACTTTCCATTGAATGCCTATTTGTACATTATTAGGTTGCCCACTGTGAAGCCCAGATGTGTGGATGCTTAAGTGACAATAATAATAATAATTTGAAAATGGTAAACATGATGTCACAAAATGTTAGATTTAGATTTCCCAGAAGGTAAAGGTATTTAAGGATAATCTAGACACTGGCTTAAAATTCAACACAATTAGCTACAAGCTGGAAATGATTTTTCTTGCAGTAATTACTATGGAACTCCCCAAAGGTATTTATTATGTTCAAATGGCATTAAGTCTCTAGATAGTCCTCTATACATTAGGCCTCAACTGAATCCATCTTTTGCTCTTAAAAAATAATGACAGCTTTCCAATTAATATACAATTGTGTGCACCTTAACTGGCATTTAATGCTGCCTAGGACTTTTTGGGTAAGAAATCTTTATGTAACTTGGTGACCATACTTTAAGTCCACTAAGGAATTATACAAATATTAATTTAACACAATAGGATTTTTCTGTATCCAATACGGATTAATGATATCTATGTTGGGATCAAATACAAGGTACTGTTTTATTATTGGGAAATACCTCTAATTTGAGAGAAAACAGCACTATTTTGTATAGAGTGAAAACAATTAATATTTTTCAGGATAATTATAGCAAGACAGTATTCATTTAATTCTATTAAGGAATCTGCTTGTCAAATTGTAAGTAAAATGTCTGTTTTACAGAGAATTATAGATCATGTAATATTAATTTTTGCAAGCATGGATACACGTCCATAAAATATGTCAAAATTAATGATGTTAAACAGGGCACAAGTATATAGATTTTCACGGCCAGATTAACATTGCAGCAGATGGAGACACAGCTCCAGGTCCCTTTTCAAAAATAAACCCATTGTTAAAACCTGGAAGCCCCATACATAGAACTGGATGAACACTTTATTCTAAAGCAAATTATTCTCATTTGTTCTAATGTACAGAAAACATATGATGTCATTTACTGATGGACTTGTGCTTCACTCATGAACACAACACTGCTGGCTAGCAAAAGTTTTATATTTATGCGTAGCAAATGGGGGAAGCATCTTCCCGTTCTGCCCCCACCCATCCCATAACTTGCAAATCATTCCCCTAACTAGCCCACTCGCACCCCTTGCTCCCTCGGTAGTTCCGCCACTGGAAGCAGGGCCGGCCTTAGGCCAATTGGACCAATTGGGCCCCGCACCTCTGGAGGCCCCGCACTGCCCCTTTCCTTTCTATTTTGTGCCTGTATGCCCTTATTTTCCTAAATACTTGCTGTGTCAGTAGCCAGCAACACTTTGTCTAGGGGCCCCGCCAACATGGTCCCAATTGGGCCCCACATTTGATAGGACCAGCCCTGACTGGAAGCTCCTGAGGTATGCCAGGGAACAGGTTGGGGACACAAGCGATGACAACAGCCAGGCAGAAGTAACTCCGAGCAGCTCTCGATATGAGTCCCCAGTGCTCTCCCCACTCTGCACCCCAAAGAAGATAAAATACCACAAGAGGTTCTCCCAGCTCAATCAACACTCGCTGAAATTATGCAGCTCATAACTAAAAACCACACAGTAAATATGCCCTTTATTGCACGACTCCTTAATTACAGAGACCGGGGAAGGATACTATCGGAAGCTCGCAAAAAGTAACTGATTTTTCACTACAATGCCAGGGTCTGAATCTATCCAGACTTCTCCATGGAAGTCTGTAAACTATGCTCAAAATTAACGGAGTCCAAGCAGAAGCTGCAACAACAGAATATGCCCTACACTATGCTATTCCTACAAAATAACGGACATGCTCACGTTTGTGAGAAGCCATAGGAAGGCTTCTTGTGGCTAATGACAAAGGCCAGGAGATCACCTCCACATAAAGACTAAATGGGCACATATAGCAACCTTATAGCTCAAACCACAAAGGAACATCAAAAACTGTGTCAGGCACAGGATACAGCAATGTAAGTATTTGTACATAATCTGTGCATCCTAGATAGGCTATAACAATGGCCTGCACTCCTTGAATAGTTTCTCAATTTTGGTTAAGGGTGTAAATCCACACACGTTTCCCCATTTTTTTATTGGGCCTGTGTTGGATAGAGTGGGCATTTGTGTTAATATAATGGAATTCTCCACTTATTCCCTCTACCTAATCCACTATGAATCAGCTACTACAGATTCACATAGTCCAATATGCGTTTTGGTGAACGTAATTGGGAACATCCAAATTACATGAATTATATTTTGCTACATTTGTAAATCAAAAGGTACAACATACAGTCTGCTCTACATAACTAATATTAGAATTATTTCTTGGAATCTCCAAGGCCTGGGCAGTGCCATTAAGAGCGGACTAGTATATAAATCACTCAAAACTTACCATCCATGCCTTCTTACCAACCATGTCTTCTTACAAGAAACCCATTTAGACTTAAATAAGCTTTTAACCCTCAAAAAAAGATGGCTGGCACATACTCAAGGGGAGGTCCATCAATCATAGTTAACAGATCTTACTCCATCACCATGGAACATCTAATCTACAATCCAGGGGGAGGTTTCTCATTATACAAACCAAGTTAATGATCATAAATCATGACACTTGGTGATGTGTACATACCACCACCATTCTCTGACTCCATACTCTACACCATCATAAACTCCCTGCCCACAGATCCCCTACTTCTTATGGGCGACTTCAACAATGATCTGGATGGAACAATAGACAGAATGCCTCCAGCCACCTGTCAGGACTATAGCTTTCCCAGATAGGCAGACAACTTTGGCCTGGTTGACTTATGGCGGTATCAGAACCCTGCCTCAGCCAGCTACACAAGCCACAATCAGGGACACTCGACTTTATCACGGATCGTCATGGCAGTGGGGTCATTTAAAATAAATAAAGGGGTCACTGAAATTCAAACATTAACCAGAGTTATCTCCAATCATTCACTCATCTCCTTGGATATACGATTAGGCCATGATACACCAAACAAAATATGGCACCTGAGCAAATTCTGGATAAGTCTCAGCTGCATATACAATAGTTTGGGACTCTCTCAAAGCATATATCAGAGGGGAATATATATCCCACATCAAACGTCTCAACACACAATATAAGGCAGAAATGCATTCCTTAAAGGGGTTGTTCACCTTTGAGATAACTTTACGTATATTGTAGAGAGGGATATTCTGAGACAATTTGCAATTGGTTTTCCTCTTCTATTATTTGTGGTTTTTGAGTTATTCAGCAGCTCTTCAATTCGCATTTTAAGCAATCTGGTAACTAGGGCCCAAATTCCCCTAGCAACCATGCATTGATTTCAATAAGAGACTGGAATATGAATAGGAGAGGCCAGAATAGAAAGATCAGTAATAAAAAGTAACAATAACAATACATTTGTAGCCTTACAGAGCATTTGTTTTTGTAGAAGGGGACAGCGATGGCCATTTGAAAGCTGCAAAGAATCAGAAGAAAAAGGCAAATAACTATAAAACTATAAAAAAAAAATAATGAAAACCAATGGAAAAATTGCTTAGAATTGGTCGTTCTATAACATATTAAAAGTTACTTTCAAGGTGAACCACCCCTTTAAAGAAAGAAGAAGGAAAGGCTAAAATTAAGTAAGGTTTATCAGAAAGGTCTATATAAATACACCAGTAAACCCTCAAAGTAATGCTGCTCTGAGTCCTCTGTCAAAAGAAACATCACATTTCTTTCCTTTTATTGTGTACACATGGGCTTATGTATCAGACTTCCTGTTTTCAACATAAACCTGGGGCACATATTAAATTAAATACGTGAAGGATGTCATACAGAACTCTATGGTGACTGACTTCCAACACCTTAAGAATGGATCTCATTTACCCGACCATACGTTATTCCGCTTCTTCCAACTGAGACAAGCACCCTCCCGAATATGGGAGGGTGAGGTAAACACTGTACCACGCAGTACTGAAACCCTAGCACATAACCCTCTCGTACAAAAACTCTCTCCAAATTTTACAAAAAAACAAACTGCTCCAGCACAGCAACACCCTTCAATAAATGGGCTAGGGACATCTCAGGCATTACTGAAGAGGACTGGCCGGATATTCTAGATACGCCAGCCTGGTGAGCTCAAGAGACAAACTATTGCAATTCAATTTGCTACATAGAACATATCTTACCCCATTGCGCCTACACAGCATTTCACCCACTGATTCTAATGAATGCCCTAGATGGTACTTGCCCCCAGTGGACTTTATTCATATGACCTGGTCTTGCCACAAGATTCAACATTTTTGGGGTGCCATCTATAGATTTATTACGGATTCCCTATTGATGCTGATTCAATAAGACCCCAGTGTTATACGTCACAATCCACATCCAGCAATCATTCTCACAATAGCAAAAAATGTATAGTCCTCCACTGGAAAGCTCATAGACCACCGACATTGACTTTTTGGCAACAACAAGTTAACTAAGTAATCTCCTTATACAAACTTATCTATATCAGACGTGGATGCCCAGAAAATTTTTAAAAAGTATGGGACCCATGGACAGATACTATGTATAGAAAAGTAACCCTTCACACCCACAAAGCTAAACCACCTCCGTCTCCATTCAAAATCAAACAAAAGGAAAGACACAATATGGATGTTCTCATTTTATTACTTATTTTATATTATATTTCACATAGTTTATTCATGCAACAAAAGAAACGTAAAACTCATAATGCTCCAACACGCTTCCCTGACAACAAATTCTTCCACTTCTCCCCTATTCCTCTCCCTAGTTGGGTTTAAAAAAGTTGTAACAAGTGTGTAACTATTACACGTTGAGGGGTGCACAACAGGTGGGCATCCTCCAGATCAGCAAGTTGCACCTCTAACAACGTGCAATTGCAATTAATGTAGTATTATGTGACATATATTTACTGTATATGTGTAAATGCATATTCTCAATACTGTAAGTTTAAATGTTTAAAGGGATACTGTCATGGGAAAAACATTTTTTCAAAATGAATCAGTTAATAGTGCTGCTCCAGCAGAATTCTGCACTGAAATCCATTTCTCAAAAGAGCAAACAGATTTTTTTAAATTCAATTTTGAATCTGACATGGGGCTAGACATACTGTCAATTTCCCAGCTGCCCAAAGTCATGTGACTTGTGCTCTGATAAACTTCAATCACTCTTTACTGCTGTACTGCAAGTTGGAGTTGTATCACCCCCTTCCTTTCCCCCCACCCAGCAGCCAAACAAAAGAACAATGGGAAGGTAACCGGATAACAGCTCCCTAACACAAGATAACAGTTTCCTGATAGACCTAAGAGCAACACTCAGTAGTAAAAACCCATGTCCCACTGAGACTCCTTCAATTACATTGAGAAGGAAAAACAGCAGCCTGCCAGAAAGCATTTCTCTCCTAAAGTGCAGGCACAAGTCACATGACCAGGGGCAGCTGGGAAATTGTCTAGCCCCATGTCAGATTTCAAAATTGAATATAAAAAAATCTGTTTGATCTTTTGAGAAATGGATTTCAGTGCAGAATTTGCTGGAGTAGCACGATTAACTGATCAACTGATGCGTTTTGAAAAAAACATGTTTTCCGATGACAGGATCCCTTTAACTACACCCTGCATGGTGTCATGAATCACATGTATTAAACTACTACACTCACTGCTACTGTAAAAAAAAAATTTGTTCAATAAAATTGAATTGTTAACAAAAAAGGAAAGACAAAACTGGTGCTTCAATTCTTTAACCTATACGAGCCAATATAATTCTCTTTCTGTTTTATGCCATGTTTTCATATTGTACGGTTTTTGTAGTGTTTGATTAAAAATCTACTGCCACCCAATGAAAGGAGTAATTGAATTGGCCTGATAAACTGATATGATTCTAATGCCTTTGTATATTGAAAAAGTTTGCACAAGAGCAATCTTATGTCATTAGAACTCTTGTAAATATTTCTAGTAGCTGTGCTAATAATGCAAATGAAATTTAGAGCAGCAGATGTTTGGTTGTCAGTGTTAAATTAGTCCATGGACTCAACAGTGCACAGGTGCTTCCATCAGCAAACCACAATTCTATTTTGTTGCCTTGTTGGTGGTTTCTCAGATATGAACAATTAAATAGCTATAAACTCTTCCAGGATATTTCTCTATGCAAAACACATGAACATTTGAAATGCAGGCCCTGTGTGTCTGACTTGTTTAACATCAAACGGCACTTCAGCTTCACTACTGATATACTGTTCCAATAAAGCTATTTGGTCAAATACAGTTGAATAAACATGGTTATTTTTTTGGATTTTGGCATTCCTAAAATTATTTTAGAAAATACTCTTTTACCAATGATTGGAGAACAGAGAGAGTTTCCCTATTAAATGGTAATTGATCCATATTGTTCTAAAGCAGCATCTACATTGTTGACTGTTACAGTATATACACAATTTGCTCTTATAGTCATCACATGTTAAATTAAAGGATTGTACTGCAAATGTGCTTTGCCAACACCAGTACCCTGAAGCTAGATCCTACAGCTTGATATTTTTATCCGGCATAAGATGTAGAGGACAACCAAATCTTGGACACAAAGGCTTTCATGGCCTTTAGTCCCCCTGCACTTCTGTCTGGGGTCTTTGAAAATGATGACATCATTACTCTCTGTCAGTACTGGGCAATGACAGTTGGTGTTGCATTTGCTTCAAATGGCTTCTTCCATCATATTAGAAGAACTAAATAGAGAGGTAGATTGAGAACTAACAGACAAGTTGAAAGTTTTTGATTTGGACCTTGTAGGTTCTTGTTTTTCCTGGTGTAAATCTTTGTCCTGAGACAACAAGGAGAACATCTACTGACAGATGGCCTAAATGGATGGCATGCCTAAATGGAAAATATATCCCAAACTAAAGATTTATTCCACCCTTAATGGCATATGTTTTCACTGAATGGCTTTTTTCTATCATATTAGAAGGAAGAGATTGAACAAATGTTCTTGATTTGGACCCAGTAGGTTCTTGTTTTTCCTGGAGTAAATCTTTGGCCTGAGACTGCAAGGTGACCATCTACAAACAGCTGATCTGCCTAAATTAGGGATGCACAGAATCCACTATTTGGGATTCAGCCGAATCTCCGAATCCTTGGTGAAAGATTCGGCCAAATACCAAACCGAATCCGAATCCTAATTTGCATATGCAAAGGATTCGGCCGAATCCTTGTGCCTGGCCGAACCAAATCCAAATCTTAATTTGCATATGCAAATTAGGGGCAGGAAAGAAAAAAGTGGAAAAATCTTCTTTTGTGATGAAAAGTCACGTGATTCTCCTACCTACCCCTAATTTACATATGCAAATTAGGATTTGGATTCGGTTCGGCCAGGCACAAGGATTCGGCCAAATCAGAATCCTGATGAAAAACGCCGAATCCTGGCTGAATCCGAACCGAATCCTGGATTTGGTGCATCCCTAGCCTAAATGTAAAGCATATACCAAACTAATGATTTATTCTGCCCTTAATGGTATATATTAATTGTTATTAAGGGAATGTAATAAGTACAGGTATTGGATCCGTTATCTGGAAACCCATTATGCAGAAAGCTCTGAATTATAGAAAGGCCATCTCTAATAGACTCCATTTTATACAAATAAACCAAATTATGAATACAAATGATTTCCTTTTTTCTCTGTAATAATAAAATGTTACCTTGCACTTGATCCAAAGTAAGATATCAGTAATCCTTATTGGAAGCAAAACCAGCCTATTGGGTTTATTGCATGATTACATGATTTTCTAGTAGACTTAAGGTAAGAAGATAAAAATGACAGAAAGATCCCTTATACAGAAAACCATTCTAGATAACAGGTCCTATACCTGTACAAGAAGTAACAGTGCCATGACTATACAGGTATGATTTCCTTTTTTTCATTAATAATAACACATCACCTTGTACTTGATCCAAACTAAGATCAAATTAATCCTTATTGGAAGCAAAACCAGACTATTAGATATATATTTAATGTTTACATAATTTTCATGTAGACTTAAAGCATGAAGATCCAAATTACAGAAAGTACCATTATCTGGAAAACCCCAGGTCCCAAGCATTCTGGATAACAGGTCCCATTCCTGTATAATTATTAGTCCCACTAAATAAACTCTTACTGGAACCCTTCATGTGTTTATGGCCATTTTTAGCTGTAACTAGGATAGAGTATATTTTGTCAACAGGATGTTGTACACCTTTATATCTGATAAATTAACAACTCTAGAAGATGATGATGAGGAAAAGAACGCTACAGTAACTGAGCAAGATAGCTGGTAGAATTCATTATCTATTTCATTGATGGTTTTATCGCTTGACATGCCACCTGGTTTATACATGAATACAGTGTCATATATCACTTCATCTTCATCACTGCCTGAAGGAATGCCCCCTACAGCAATGTTACAAAGACTCAATTATTTAGATACTGAAGGCATATGTTGTGCTGGGAATTTTAACGTCTCCGCTAAAGGTGCAACAGCAAAAGTAAAAATTACATTTGAAGATTTTTTTTTTAAGTTTATATTTAAGAAAAAAATGGAATGACGAAAGGGGGATAGATTTTAGCTTGGTTTTGGCTTTATGGTCTTATTGTAATCACCCAAGTTCAAGGAAGATCGGACATTTTAGCCGCCATGATCGATTTCCGTCACCTTGAACAACAGATGAAGAAGTTGTGTAGCTCAAAGATTTATAACACCTTGGTATCTCCTGCACTTGCTGTGATTCTGAAATAGTTTTATCACAGTCACAACAGCATGACCAGCAGTGACATCATCATTCTCCCCACCATTGTTGTCCAATCAATTCTCCTCCTTTTAAAATCAAAATATCAGAGCACATATATAGTGTTTCATCTGTGACATTCATTTGCCACTACTTAATGGCAGCAATTTAGCTTTTTGTTTTTTTTAATGATAACTTTGATCATGTAATTTTTACACATGAAGCTGGTCAAACACATGCTTGATAAAGGGGTTTTCCTGCAAACTAAGACCATGAGTGCTGGTAACTTTCTTCTTGTACATTGAATAGGAAGTTGCCGAACTTCTACTACCAACACCAGGCTACACTACAAGAGGGTGTTGTGGTTGTGCGTCCGCTCTCATCTGTTTGGCTGGTCAAACACAGTCAGATCTGCTCATTTGGCAAGGTTGTCAAACAAGTGGATCTGGGCCCAATTTGGCTGGTCTGATCACATTTAGATTCTTTAAATCTCCTAATATAACAGATTTTGGACAATATTATACTATTGTTTTCAGTTGTTGTCAGGCATCAAATTGAATGTTTTACGTTTCCTTTTTCTACTTATTTACCTCTTCAATGTAGGCAGATAAACTGGGCACCTCTGGGAAATACACTTTGGGGTAATGTACATAGTAATAACTGCAAAGTCTGCAACAAGTCTAGAATCCCACAGCAACCAATCAAAATCAAGGATTTACTGGGTATCTGTTCCAAAACAAGCATCATTTAGGTTGCGATTAGTGATGTGCGGGCCAGCCCGAGACTCAGTTTACCCATGGGTCAGGGGGTTCGGGCCGACCCCGCACTCTTCTTTGCGGGTGGCGGGTATGTGTGGGTTGAGCTCTTCTCCTGCTCTCCCCGCCCACCACCGTCAAATGCCGGCTTCTGGGTTTGTCTTTTATAGACACTGCACCTGCTCATCCCGCCCCTTTTGTGACATCATCAGCGGGGCAGAATCAGTGCGGGTCTATAAAAACAAACGGAAGTTGGATGCGGCCAGGCATGGGCCAAGGTAGGGCGGGTATTTCTCTGGGGGTATTTCTCTGTAATCATTAAACAGGAGTTTGTACTTGATCCAAATGAACCTACAATTCATCCTTATTGGAGGCAAACCCAGTCTATTGGGTTTATTTAATGTTTACATGATTTTCTAGTAGACTAAATCCAAATTATGGAAAGATCCTTTATCCAAACAGCCCCAGGTCCTAAGCATTCTGGATAACAGGTCCCATAAGAAAATAAATGTATAAGAATTTACAGAATTTTCTGTGATAAGTGCCAAATGATAAATGACACAAGAGGCCACAGTCCTTGTCCCATAAAGCTTACCGTCTAAGTGGCTGGATTGTGTACAGAAACATATTGGAGCCATTCACAATGGTGTTGACTGATTCAATGAAATAATCAAATACTATGTCAGTGCTCTAAGAGGTACCAGTTTCTCCCCTGCTGGTTCTGCAAATTCAACATGACCAATCAGTGCCCCCCATAGATTTTTTGTAGGGAGTTCTGGGAAAAGCAGTTCATGAGCATATAAAGTTGCATATCCCTGTTAATCCTTGCTTGTTACACACTTTCAGCCTTTTCAGGGGTTTGTTTGCCCCCAGCTAGCTGCTTTACTACAATATTTGTACTGCTGCCTGTCCCTGTACTATAGCATGCATAGTATTACAAAGCTATTTCAGCTGTAGCAGCGAAGTTGTAATTAAAGGTCACATTATTTTAGATAATAAGGAACGTTGTTAAATAATCCATCGCACTTCTTGCACAAATGCTAAAAGTAATTATAAAAGGGTGTACAACATGTACCATTGAACAAGACAAGGTGCTAGGTGTAGAGGTGTAAAGTTGCTAAATACTGCAGGTGCAAGTAAGTAATTACCAAGCTATTAGTGAATATGAATAGACCACTAGAGAGAATTAAATCTGCGCTGTGCATGGATTCTGTAGTACAGTATTTTTTAATACATTCCTAATGAGATGAAAATGATATGGAATGAATATCACATATAGACCAAACTGGTAAATCTCCCTAAATCTAGCAATAAATAAAGCTTTAAGTGTTTAATTAAAAACTGTTATAGCGCATTCAAAAAAAGAAAGGTCATATGGAAAAATGCATATAGAAAATCTAAAATGTACCCTAATATTTACTCACAAAGATTCCTATAATAATGAGTTTAAATACAGTATGTAAACCCATCTAGGCTATGATAGACCTTGTCTGGCTAGGAAACAGGCAGAGCAGCGGTTACATCTGACCCTCTCTCCACAGGATGGGCCTTGTTACATACACCTCACTTGTGCTACATGACTTACAAAAGAACAGGACACCAGAAAGCAACAGGCTTTATTCACTTAAAGGGGCAGATTTATCAAGGGTCGAATTTCGAAGTAGAAAAAACTTCGAAATTCGACCATTGAATAGAATCCTCCGACATTCGAATTCAAAGGATTTTATACATTGCACGATCGTACTCTGATCGTACTTCAAATCAAACGATTTTATCGTAAGATCGTACGATTTTCCCGAAAAATCCTTCGACTTAAAAAAACGTAGCAAAACACACAGGAGGTCCCCCATAGGCTAAACAGCTATTCGGCAGGTTTAAGTTGGCGAAGTATTGAAGTCGACGTTTTTTTAAAGAGACAGTACTTCGATTATCGAATGGTCAAACAATTTTTACTTTGAATCAAAGTCAAAGTAAATTTGAAGTCGTAGTATCCTATTCGATTGTCGAAGTATCCAAAAAATGACTTCGAATTTTTTTTCTTCGAAAATTCCCTCTAATTCACTTCGACCCTTGATAAATCTGCCCCAAAGTGTAAATCAGGGTTTTATACTCACAATCCTCGGAGGTATACACACACATGTCATGTAGCATCACAGCAATTCAGAGCCAGCACCTTGTGACATTCCAGGAGATAGTGTACCACATGGATAGATACACCCTCAAAAACATAATGTACAACATTTCTAGCCTAATTCTTTAGTTAAGCTTTAACTCTCCTTTAAGGGAGAATCTTCTTGCATCTGTTATGAAGTTAGTGATGGCTGCAAAGGGCAAAGGGGCAAAGGGGTGCAAATGAGTTTTAGGGAAGGTTTACGTTTCCCCAATTACTGCTACTGCCTTTGGTTCTGCCTCATTAACATTCCTACTAACACACATACACACCGTACACACATATTTACCTATATACTAAAAGTTGAGCTTCTCAGATGTCTCTGCATGTTTTTTTTCCCATCCTGCTTTACATTGCTAAATATATTGTGATTTAGTGGCTTTCTGGAAGAAATATGGTAATCACGGCAGCATTTTGCTAGAAATGTTCACAAACAAAGCTGTATAAAGCGTCTGTTGATATACTTCTACTTGCACTTAATATTTCTGTCATACCTAGCAGTGACAGTGTATATGCTCTCCCCCTCCATTTTTATTTTCATCTTGTTGCACTTATGCCATTTGAATTATTTATTTCCTGTATTGTATTTATATTTGAATGACTGTTAATGTGTAAAGGGCTGCATACTTTGTGGCAATATAAAAATACACATTTATGTATACTCATTCATTATTTATAGGGATGTAATAGATATTTAAATTTCCCATTATCACTGACAGTTGGAAATTATTTTTTTCTGAGGGTAGGTATGCATCCATTTTGTATTTAGCATTACTTACACGCACCCATTTGCTAATGCATTGTAGCTTATGTGTTGTATTTGAGACCAAAATTAGGTAAACTATTGAAACGTTCTCTCTAGACAAATACTTGAACCCAGAATTGAATACTTAAGCAAAGACCTGTATGTGCCCCATGAATGCAGTGCTGCCTTTCTTCACCATTGCTGTATTCATGAGGGGTAGGTGAGAGAGAGCTAGTGATGGGCAAATTTATTCCCCAGGCGCGAATTTGCGGCAAATTTGCGCGATTCGCCGACAGCGAATAAATATGCGAAACGGCCACGAAAATTTGCGTCAAAAACGGGCGCCGGTGTCAAAAACAGGCGTCGGCGTCAAAAACGAGACGCCGGCACCATTTCGCTTCGCAGAACAAAATTCGCGAAACGGCGCCGGCGTCTCGTTTTTGACGCCGGCGCCACTTTTTTTGACGCCGGCGCCCGTTTTTGTCGCGAATTTTCGTGGGCATTTTGCATATTTATTCGCTGGCGGCGAAACGGCGCAAATTCGCCCATCACTAGAGAGAGCACATATGAATCCCCCCTACTGTTTCCTATCTTCTATGGTATTCAGAGGCATGCTAGGGAGTGCCTGTGGACACAGCAGTGCAATGGCAGGCAGTAAGACTGGGCTACCTTGCACCCACCAATGCTGCACTCTGCACCTATAGCCGGATTATCAGTCTGGTGCAAAGTACAGAGTGCCACCAGACCAGAGTGCACCAATTTTCAGGGAAAGGTGTAGATTGTGATGAAGGGACAGGGTTGGACTGAGTCTGGAAAAAACCCAGTGGTCTCCTCATGGGCCCAGAGCCCTTCCTGAGCCCAGGCCACCTCATCAAAGTTGAGGAGGAAAGTGGTAAACTGTGCTGGTGCACGTGTGTGTACTCTGTCTCTCTCTGGAACATGGGGGGGGGCATCGGGAGGAGGGCCCACAAGGTTGCAACATGGACCCTTGAAGTCACACCCCTGGTGAGCCTCCACTGGGCAGGGAGTCAATCTCCAAATGTTCAATGCATCTTTCATTTCTTGGGGACATGGCAATTGAAATTCTTGTTGGTTCTGAAACCATGAGACTGGACCAAACTGGTGTATGAGATGGGCCAGTCTTACTGCAAATTATGGAGATATTTAAGATCAACGCAACCACTGGTTCCTAGACTGTGGGCATGGACCGCCTAGTGTGCCCCGAGGCAGTGTCAAAAGAACCACCCTGATGGTCAGCTGTTTGGTACTAGCAATAAAGAAGAGGATGCGATGCTGTGTTGAAATGGTGTGCTAAACGGCACCTCCAAAATTTTTATTTGTGCGGAATATGGCCCAAACGTTTCAGGAGCTACCTGCTCCTTTCTTCAGTGGGTAAGTGCACAATGATGCAAAACATACAAGCAGTTTAAAAAACATTGAGTGGCTTATCCCCTCCCACCTAATTCAAAGCACCCAATGGTCATTTCAAGTCCATCCGCGTCAATCCCGTCATCAAGATATGGTGTGTGTTCTAGTATCGAGTTACCGGAAGTCTCATCATCTTATGGGTTACAATGATCGCGTACCGGAAGTGACGTCATGCCAACCAGTCTCTGCTTAATACGGCGCCATCTTTCCAACCAGCCGTCAACATTAAGCTGCAATTCTGCAAATGATGTCATGCCGACCAGATTTCGGCTGACAGTGCAACCAATGGGAGATTATTCACCAGGGTGAAGACAATTGTGAGCGCAGGTAATAATGTGCTTCAATGTGATTTACAAACGTGTAGTGAAGAACTTATATTAACTGAAAAAATACAAAGTCATGTGTCAAAAAAAACATCACAAGAAGACCTGCAACCATTCATATGTTGTATCATATCAAAGTGCAATACAAAACATACCAAAATAAGATAAAGATAAAAATAAAATCCCTTTACAAAAAAAGTCTTTTGTATTCAATGTACTTATATACAAGCGGGGTACTGCACACCCAGGTGCCTACCCCTCAAGAAGGTTATAATCTATATATAAACTTATAGACTATAGGTAAAAGACTTACCATCTTCGGGAAACCCCTTTCCAATGTTCATATTAATCTAGATGATATTTAAGGTCATTTATCTTAAATCAGAGACTTAGTACAGATAATTAGACTCCAAATGATTTCAGCAAATTTATATAAAACAGTGGTATTCAATATGTTCATTAAGACCATATGGCGTAACCGTATTGAGTCTAAAAGTCCATCTTGCTTCGCATTGTAATAATTTCCTATCCCTGTTGCCACCTCTCTTTGACCTAACAACCTGTTCCAGTATTTGAAATCTTAGCTGGGATGCATTATGGCCTTTTTCTCTAAAGTGCCTGGCAATAGGGGTGTTTTTATCTGTAACAATATCAGATTTATGCTTCGATATCCTGTCCTTCACATGTTGAATCGTTTTGCCTACATACCCCAAACCACACGGACACTTTAGATAATATACCACATGGGTACTCAGGCAGGTGTGGTAGCCTGAGATTTGAATCGCTTTTCCCGTGGTGGGGTGCATCACTTTATCCCCCTTAATAATGCTGTTACATTGTGCGCAGCTCCTGCAGGGGAATGTCCCATCTAATGGTTTAGAGAGAAAACTTTGTTTTAAACCTGATGGTTCCATATCGGCATGTACCAGCTTGTCTCGCAAATTCCGCCCTCTCTTGAAAGCAAACATAGGTTTTTCTTTAAAAATGTTACCAAATTGGAGATCATCCTGTAGGATGTGCCAATTTTTCAAAATGATATTCTTAATATCATTTGATAGCGGACAATAAGTCTGTACAAATACTGGTCTATCCTGTGATGTACTGGGTTTACGGTTAAGTAGGGAGTCTCTATCGATTGTATGCATCTTTTGTTCTGCAGCATCAAGAGAGGTTTGTCGATATCCTCTTTGTTTAAATTTACCTTTCAGGTCATTGATTCTACCTGGTAAAAGTAAAAATTTTGGAGGTGCCGTTTAGCACACCATTTCAACACAGCATCGCATCCTCTTCTTTATTGCTATTTGGATATATCACGTTGGGTCACGTGACTGGAGGAGACGCCGAGCTGTAAAGTTACCACACATTGTATCCAAGCTTCGTGAGTGTATACAGTTTCTTTACTTAGCTGTTTGGTACTATCGGACAGTAATATTATTTACCTTAGTGTGAGCTTGGTCAAATCTGATAAGCCTGAAATGCTCCGCCTTAGATATCCGATGGAGAACTTTTATCAAAATTTGAATTTGTGAATCTTAGAATTTTTTTTTACATTCAAATACTCAAAACCTTGGAACCACTGCGTCGTGGTGGATCTTATCACCAAAATGCATACTTGTACGTTTGACCCCAAAATCCACAAATGTGTTCCTCAGCCTTATGTCTACTAAAGTGTAATCAGTGCAAAAGTTACTTACCAGGGTGCTGCGCTAAATGGCTCGAGTTACCTACCAGGGGCAGCAATAGGCAGCTCCAGGTAACTCAGGAGGAGGGGGCAGCATCTGTAACCTAGAGCACTTAATACTTCTATTTGTGTCTTTAGCTAGAATGTAAGCTCTATGGAGCAGGGACCATTGTCCTCTTATCTCCTTGACACTAAGTTCTTAATCCTTATCAACTTTGTAGTACTTTGAATGTATGTGTATTTATTATTGTGCTTTGTACTTATTTGTATGTATCATTGCAATGATCTATTAATTAATTGTTCTGTTGTTCAGTGCTGCGTTTTCAAGGAGCACTATATAAAAATATATAAACATACATACAGAAGTGGCAAATTTCAGCTTGGAGGGCAAACAGAACTCAGGGGTCATAGAGTAGCAGAGTCAGTCCAATCATCAATACAATTTATAGAGCCAGGGTCAGACTGGGCATACACCGGGAAAATACCCGATGGGCCCCGGCCCCACTGGCCCAGACCCACTCCCCACGACCAAGAGGACCCTGTGTGCTGCTATGCTGCTCCCTGACCTGCGGCCACATGGAGATATACTAAGGTACAAGCTGCCGGGGGGGGAGAGAAAGACCCATGGGGATGGAGCATGGGCATTGCAGTGAGGCTAGAGTAAGCCCCTGAAGCAGCAGACCTGGTGGGCCTAGACACCCCTCCCCAGTCCGATGCTGTATAGAACCCACTTAGGAAATGAGTAACTAATCTTGCTTCTGAAGTTCCAAAAACACAAGGTGCAGAGTTTACGGTATAGTGTGTCAGGGGAATCTTTTTCTCTTACAGTAACATTTCATTACAGTAGCTTCATTGGGTTTCCTATAAGTATCGGTTTTAATCATTATCAGGAAATTGTACCTGCGGTTTAGAAGAGACCTTTCATCTGGTATACAGCATTAAATTCATTCAGAGTGGTCATAGCGCACGGGAGGTCACCCTGCAGGTCAGAAAATGCGGAGGCTGTTAATTACATTACCCCCAAAGCCAAAATGTCATTAAAGGGGTTGTTCACATTTAAACACTTGTTTCAGTTCAGTTATTTTCAGAAATATAGACTTTTCTTTAATTTACTTTCTATTTTCTCTGTGTGAATTGAAGCATAAAGTTTCATTTTTCAACTTCTTTTTAAATTTTTATGTCTTTCCAAGAGGGGGGTCACAACTCCAGGTTAACTCAAAGGTGAACAAACCCTTTAAAGGAGAAGGAAAGGCTAAAATTAAGTAAGCTTTATCAGAAAGGTCTGTATAAATACACCAGTAAACCCTCAAAGTAATGCTGCTCTGAGTCCTCTGTCAAAGAAACACCACATTTCTTTCCTTCTATTGTGTATACATGGGCTTCTCTATCAGACTTCCTGTTTTCAGCTTAAACCTCCAGGGCACGGCCTTGAGCATGCTCAGTTTGCCTCTCTCCCCCTCCCTCCTCCCATCCCTGCTGTAATCTGAGCTCAGAGCTGTAAGTGAGCAGGGAGAGACTCAGGTAGGAAGTGATGTCACACCAAACTTATATGGCAGCTTCTATCCTGAACAAACAGAGACAGTGTCTAGAGCTGTTTACTCAGGTATGGTAAAGTATTCTGCAGAATAAATATAATGTTATAGCTTGCACTATTGTGGCTAATCTATTGGCAATAAACTGTCTTGGAGCTTTCCTTCTCCTTTAAGTCTAAGGCTGCATATATAATAATACTAGGGCTCTGTACATTGTGTGTGTGCTTTGTTCATTTTACACCAACCAGCAATGTTACAGGGTCGGACTGGGGGACCAGGGCCCATTGGGACTGCTGTCACCCCGCCCCCCCTACTGTGATGCGCCGCTTGTCACGCATGCATGAAGGCGCGAACGGTACCATGCACATGTGCAAACGGCGCCGCTTCAGGAGAGGGTGTCTCATCCGGGGGGCCCATGAGGGTCGGGGCCCACCGGGTTTTTTCCAGGTGTCCGGCCCTGTACACAAGACAAGTGCTTTGTATATGATAGACCAGCAATACAGTGCATTTAGGAACACATGGGCAAAGGGTTATTCAGGGAGAAAAGTCACAGTAGGGCTGATATGAGGTGCTATGCGTAACATCACATGACTATATGACTACAGGGGCACACAGCCATAGGAGCCAAGCTCATCCTTTTAATTAGAATGCTGATTGTCCAGTGTTGCTGAAATGGTGGAAGATGGTAGTGACTGTTGCCAATGAACCTATACTTCTGACATGCCCCCCAGTTTCTAAAAAAAAAATTATTTGCTGAAAGGCATGGGTGCCCTCTTCCAACACATATATAAAGGCCTCAGCCACCCCTGTGACCCCAAATATGAAAAAAAAAAACATACACAACAACATTCAAATATGTACTGACCCAACTGAACCCTGCCTTGTAGGCCAGTCTACCCATGTGTGTTTGCCATAGTCAGGCAAAGAAAGGGTTAAATGATAGAATATGTCTGGCATAGCATTATGGAGTACATTTTCTCATAGCCTTTGCAGATTAGTACAATAAAAAATGTCACGAAATGCCATCAACTATACTGTTCAACACATAGTAAGAAGGTTCAACCTGCCACTTTTAGTTCCTGTTATGACATATGCATAACCTCCTTATAGTTACGTGCCAGATATTTCTGTGATACAGGTATGGGACCTATTATCCAGAAATGCTCTTGACCTGGGGCTTTCCGGATAACGTGTCTTTCCGTAATCATTCAAACATTAAATAAACCCAATAGGCTGGTTTTGCTGCCAATAAGGATTAATTATATCTTAGTTGGGATCAAGTACAAGCTACTGTTCTATTACTATAGAGAAAAAGAAAATCATTTCTAAAAATTTGGATTATTTTATTATAATGGAGTCTATGGGAGATGGCTTTTCCGTAATTTGGAACTTTCTGAATAGCGGGTTTCCAGTTAATGGATCCCATACCTGTGTAACATTTCTTACTAGGTATATTTTTTTCAACTAGCATTACATAGAAGGGGTCAATTACTCGGGGTAGGCAGACTTGCATTGCCTACTAATGGGCATCAATATATTCTTATAAAAATACTATACATAAAAAACTTGCATTTACTGTTGTTCCCATGCTGGGGCATGCTGTATCATGGTAAGTTACAGCACTCTGAGCTGTAAGGCAACTTTATTCTTACAACCAATCTCGGGCATGCATTAAGTACAGATATGCTATGCATAAATGTAACCGCTCTATTGCTAGCCAAAAAGCTTGTATTGCCATTTGCCCACAAATACTTAATATTTTCAGCTCCATGCAAACCTTTGCATCTCTGCCATGGGGTGTAAAGGGTTGCGCCAGGTTGCAAGGAGTGCAATCAAGCTGGGAATTTATTTTACATTCCTTCATTTCTGAGTACATTAATTAATTTTGTCATGAGCACAAGAAAAATCTACAGGTATGGGATAAGTTATCTGGAAACCAGTTATTCAAAAGGCTCCAAATTATGTGAAGGCCATTATAATCAAAATTAATTTTTTTTAATTTTTAAAAAAATGTGTTTAAAGGAAAACTATACCCCCCAAACAATGTAGGTCTCTATAAAAAGATATTGCATAAAACAGCTCATATGTAAAATCCTGCTTCATGTAAATAAACCATTTTCGTAATAATATACTTTTCTAGTAGTATGTGTCATTGGGTAATCATAAATAGAAAATTGCCATTTTAAAAAATAAGGGCCGCCCCCTGGGATCGTAGGATTCACTGTACTCACATACATACCAACAAACCATACATGTTAGGTCACATGAGCCAATTAACAGACAGAGTTGTGTCTTTTGCTTCCACACTTCTTCCTGTTACAGTTAGAGCTGTAGTATTTCTGGTCAGGCGATCTCTGAGACAGCACACAGACCATCATGAAATGGTGGCTCAAGGCAAGAGATGTAAAAGGGCAATATTTACTTAAATATATATTCCAGTTTGGTAAGATTCTTTAATATGCCACTTAATATGATATGAACTATCTATTGCTTAAGTGTTCATTTTGGGAGTATAGTTTTCCTTTAAATGGTCTCTTTAATAACAAAACAGTACCTTGTACTTGATCCCCACAAGACTATAATCAATCCTTACTGGAGGCAAAACAATCCTATTGAGTTTAATCAATGCTGAAATGATTTTTTAGCAGACATTAGGTATGGAGTTCCAAATTATGGCAAGCCCCTTCCAGGAAACCACAGGTCCCAAGCATTCTGGATAACAGGTTCTATACCTGTATCATAAAGATTTTGTGTAATGCACAAACACAGAAGGATCCACACAGCAGCATCAGAACATTGCTATAGATAAAGGGATGTACAAATTCATGTCCGCGTTAAGAAAGAGTTAAGCAGTGACAAACTCCTGTAGCCGGACTCCTATCTCCGATCCCTGCCAGAAAGACTTATAATATTCTGGTAAAATGTCCTTTGAATGGGGAGTGGTAGTCAGTGATGCGTCAGAGCTGCTCTGACATTAAAAAGCTGAATGCACAACAAAGAACAGATGTTCCAGCATGCTTTATTTATGCACCCATCAGCAATCTTTCAGTGACCACAAAACAAACACAATATTATTCTCTGATAAAGCACACCATATAATTTCCTTCAGCGGATAGCCTTATTTTTGGTACAAACGCCATCTCTGATCTCCCCATACAACCAAAAAGTAAATGTATGAACCTTGGAACAGGTAGGGAAATGCAGTTCTAGTTTATCTTGAGGGACAACATTAGAAGTGCTTGCAACCCCTTTATGCTGCTGTCCATGAAACAAGGACTATATGCATTCTTAAAGAGACAATCTACGTTGAAGTTATTTCGTAGCATGAGCTGAAGATATTATTTTGTGGGTACTTTAACTGTTTGAGTTTCTGTTCTGCCTGTCTCTTGCCTCCTATTCAAAATATCTAATTTTCCGCCAGCATCACTGACCAATTCTTACATTGGGGCCCAGTAACATCTAGTTATGCCACTGTGCAGCAGGGTTGTATTCTTAAAGCAATACCAGTCACAATCCAATGATTGTGAACCAATTAGCATTGGACTTGAGGGGGGGTCCGGACCCAATGGGGCTGTAGCATCAGAGCCTAAACCCTCCCATGGAGGGGGGGCCTCTCCACGGCCTCCAACCCAAACAACTTTCAGCCCCCCTACCCCTGCCAATGCATTGTGCTTATCTTTTCCATGATCTGGGCCAGGGATCCATAACCTTTTTTACCCATGAGCCACATTCAACTGGAAAAAGAGTTGGGGAGCAGAGTTGGGATTATTTGGTAGCTCCGTGTGGACTAGCAACCTGCAGAAGGCTCTCTTTGGTAGCTCACATGGTATTTGTTCCTTAAAAGCTTGCATACAAGCCATGAATTCAAAAATGACCACCGGATTTGATGCACTGGGAGAACCATCAAATGGGTCTGTGAGCAAATGTTGCTCACAAGCCACTGGTTGGGAATCACTGATCTGGGCAGTGGGGAGCAGAGATCAGGTTCAGGGAGCACACAATCTAATGAGCCCATTTGGAGCTGGTTTTCTGCCAGGCCAGTCTTACCTTGGACCCAATGAATGCAGAAGACTCCTCCAACAAGAAGCCCATTTGATCTGTATATACTATACTAAATATTCTTTCTGTCAGAGCTGGAGGTATTTGCTAAGACGCCCTTTCACGAATTTACCTAATTTTCAAAAAATCCGCTCGTAAAAGTTGGTGCAGGAAAAAGTCACAACAAAATTGTGCGTCAAATCGATTAGTGACGCCTGATAAAATCAAACTTTTTTGTATTATCGAATGAAAACCAGCCTGAAACCCTTGAAGATCATGAAGGCAAGAAACATCTTCAAATTGTAAAAGCGACATCTGCCATTGACTTTTACTTTTTGACTTTTACACCGGGTTTTAGCTGGAGCATTTTCAGATTTGAATTTTTAGCAGCTCTGGAGCAAAATAAATTCTGAACAATTTGAGTTTATTTTTCCTCTAATAATTCAAGTTTTACCCCTAAAAACTTGCCAGAAAAAAACGCTTCATAAATATACCCCTAAGTCTGAATGCCTGTTTTAGTGTGGTACAATGGGGCAGTTATATGGAGAGAATACATCTTTTTCAGGAAAAACCACAAAGCATTTAAAATAAGACCAATTGCATTTGAGTACCACTGTATACATCATAATAAATTTACTTAATGGCAAATTAAGGATACTGCCTACCAGGAATTGGCCTTCTAACAAAATACACACATGCACAACAAGTAAATGCAGTAAGATTTCTGTATAAAGCAAAATGTAACATGCCTTAATTTATTATCAAGAATTCAAGCATGCTGGGAGCTGTAGTCCAGCAACATATATAGGTCTTGAGCAAGTAAAAGTAACATTACCTAGTTTTTCAGGGCCAACAGCACTATAACAATGCTAAATAATCGTACAATGACAATCCCACCTGCACCTGGCTCCATGTTCTTTGTTCTTGCAGCTCAAACTAGAAGCTCCACATTTAATCTGTTGCAGAACAACTATACAGCAGAATGCCCTCTTTCTGATGTGGTGTAATATCATGAAACCAAATGTTAACATAATTTATGTATGTCAGATAACTGGAAGATGACTGACTGTGCTGGTAACCAGCATTCTCACAGGTGAATCATCTTGCATTTATATTATATTTTTGGTCATCTACTTTAAAGAAATATGAAGGTGGGGGGTGCCGTGGGACATGGTTTCCTTTCCTACTTACAATTATTATTATTATTATTATAATTATTAATAACATGTATTTAAAAAGGGACATTACTGTTCAATCACACTTTACTCATTTTTTACTGGACTACAAAATGGTAAAGGTTCATGCTGGGAGCCGTAGTCCAGCAACACAAGGGTTATATTTCTCAGTAAAACCTACTTGATCTGTGTAAATCTAAAATAATGACTACAGAATCACCATATGTAAGCTAACAGCAAGATGTAGTAATGTAGTCCTAGGAATCAGCATTCTAACTGGTTAAATCTTTTGCATCTTCAATAACATTGTTGGGCATTAGAATTCTCATTGTTTTCCAATTCAATTTGTTGTCAACATCTATAGAGAACTAGGGGGTGCAGCTTTACAGTTGGTTTTAGTATTTCTTTTAAGGGTCACTAAATCCAATAGTAAAGCTGGCCCACTATCTAAGGAGCTGTCTGGGTGCCATCAACATGGGAACCTTTTTTCAGCTGTAGCATAGTGGAAAGGAGCTTCTCTAGGTAGGGCAGAGCCCAGGTACATTCACACATGTGTTCTGGACCTGCCCACTGGTCAATAAGTTCTGGGGGGAAGTGGTCCCATTTGCAGTAGAAACACTAGATATGCCAAATCTGCGCTCCCCAGAAGCATGACTACTGGGACTGGTGGAGAACATAGTGCAGGACAAGTAACAGTGTACCCTCCTGAGACTTTATTTCTATGCCAGGAAAACCATCATCTTATCCTGGAAACCATTTACACTCTAAGGTCTGTGAACCAATTAGCATTGAACTGGGGGTCCGGGCCCAATGCAGCATTGGAGCCTAACTCTCCCGTGGAGAGGGCCCCTCTCCATGGCTCCCCACCCAACCAACCTTCAGCCCCCCTACCCCTGCCTGTGCATATCACTTATGTTTTCTCTCCATGATCTGGTCCAGGGATCCATAACCTTTTTTTACCCATGAGCCACATTCAACTGTAAAAAGAGTTTGGAAACAACACAAGCATGAAAAAAGCTCATAGAGCGTGCCAAATAAGGGTACTGATATCCAGTCCACATGGAGCTATTTCGTAGCTCCATGTGGACTGGAAACCTGCAGAAGGCTCTGTTTGTTATGTTACTTGGTTCCTTAAAAACTTACTTACAAGCCAGGAATTTAAAAATAAGCACCTGATTTGAGGTCACTGGGAGCAACATCAAATGAGTCTGTGAGGAACATGTTGCTCACGAGCCATTGGTTGGGGATCACTGATCTAGGCAGTGGGGATCAGGTTCAGGGAGTGCATTTGGAGCGGGTCTAGGTCTTGATAATAAATGTGTAATATAATGGTCCTATTTGCAGTAGAAACACTAGATACTCCAAATGTGTGATCCCCAGAAGCATGTCTACTGGGACTGATTGAGAACATAGTCCAGTACAGCAGGATATTACCCACCTATGCATGAACAGGTACCAATGCACACCGCCATGGTCCAATCCCCCCTTCCTCCCCTTCTAAATAGCCTATCTTGTAAATTAAAATGGTTTGATTTTCCACTGCTGACACCAGTGGTCCTGGTTTGTTTTGATGGAGAACTAGTCAACCTATGTGTACAACCAGTGTATGCTCTAACTGCCACTGGACTGCTCTCTTTTTCCCTTATATGTTGAAGATGAAACCAAACCGATAAATAAAATCCTTTTCACAAAAAGAAGGTAGGGCAGAGTATAGGCCACAAGGTGGAATTCTGTCACAGGTTCATGAAAAATTCCATTGCTTCTGAAACTGCAAATTTCACCACAAAGCTTTATCAAGCAAAAGAGTTCACTCATCCATACTAAAAAATGTCTTGACCACAATATAATTTCCCATTTTCAGGGATTTTTTTTAAAATTTTCTGTTGCAATCCAAAATGCTGGGAGTTTACTCATCACTTCTTATTATGGCTAAACCTCAATGGAAGTAAAATTATGCTCAAATATTAAAATTCATATCTAGTTTTTTCCATAGGTGAAGCCCTTTCTGCGAAAAAAAAAATAGATTATTAAAAAAAATAATTCATACTAACCAACTATTCTTTTCCAGCAAACGTTACTATTTTGGTAACAATTTTCTCGGACAAACAGGAAACATAACAAAAAAAGAAAAACCAAGGTGGCAGGCATTCAAGAAATGACTTAATTTGTATTTATCAATCAGCAACTCTAACTACATTGTGTTTGCACAGAAGCTGCTGTGTTGACTGTCTAAGGTTAAGCTGTCATGCGCAGGCACCCACTCACAGATGTCCCCAAAGATGTCCAAATAAAACAGAAAACCTCCTGCAACTGAAGCTTAAGAAATTTGGCTTGGCTCCATGCTGGAAATAACCTACCAGGGCTGGCACTGCTCCGTCTGTGTGCACCACCACAACAATTTGACTTAAAGCAAGCAATTCTCGGGATAAAAACTGTGCTATGCATAAATGTCTGCTCGTGAACATTGATTGCCATTTTATCAATTCTAATTGTGATTGTATTTTATGTATCCTCAGTACCATGTAACAATAACAATTTGAGCATACGGACAATTTAACATTTATGGTGGGAGGTCTGCAGTAGGGATGTTTCAGTCTGAGATCTGCAGCAAATCTGGCCAATTTGTGCATCTGTGGAATTTCCCTTCTTCATTCTTGATTCTCAGTTGGCAAGAAACTATCAAAAAAAACATTATTTATATTTCCAGCAGGCAAGCAAGTTTTCACTGTATTATCTCAGAGGAGACTACTAGCCCTTTATCCATCTCTTCTACGCAGCTGTTCAAGGTCTCCAAACTGTCTCGCTATGATGCCATATCGTGGGCGATTCACAACACAAGCTCAGTATTATTAGATTATTATCAGAGGTGGGAAGATCATTCATGAGGAGATCGCTCAATTCCAAATTTGTTTCCAAATTTTCATGGAAACATGAGAGGCTAGAAAGCAAATGCGGGTGTGGTGTGAATATAAATCATCTAATAGGATTAATTAGAAATTCAATTAAAAAAAAATATTTTAATTATTTTTTTAGGAGTAGGTTAGATAAATCTATAATATTGTTTTGTTATTCTTATGCTACCCAAGATAAAATGGCAAGGGAACATATGCCAGTTACGCATACTTAAAGGGGTTGTTCACCTTTAAATTCACTTTAAGTACGATGTAGAACTGCACTAGAGCAATTATTTATAAAGATTACATGTTATTGTATGTGGACAGACATAAAAGGGGTTGTAAACCCTGCTGCTCAAACAAACTTTTCTTAGTTCTTGTTGGACTACAAATCCCAGAATAATGTAACATATATTGAAGGTTGAAGGATGCTGGGAGCTGTAGTCAAGCAACATCAGGGTTATATTCATAAAGCAATGTTGCACAATAAAACTTTTACAACAATTTTCCCCAAATCTCCGAAGGCAGTGACTGCTTTAGGGCAGAGACACACGTGGAGATTCTGGGTGATTAGTCACCCGGCAACAAATGTCCTCTTCTTCAAGCAACTAATCTCCTCGTACTGCCTCCCCGCTGGCTAGAGGCTGTTAGGGAAGATTAGTTGCCCGAAGAAGAGGCGATTTGTCGCCGGGCGACTAAATCTCCCTGAATCTTCTCATCTGTCTCTGCCCTTAAAATATACTCTAATGAGAATTCTAGCTGAACTGTATTAATGTGGTTCCATGTTCTTTGTTCCTGCAACTGGAGGTGGAAGCTTAATGCACAGTTTCCCAGCACTAAACAAGTCTGTCCTTTATCCCCATGTCTGATTCCAGTGTAATATAATGAAGATGAAAAAAAAAATCAACATCAAGATGCCTGACACTGTGCTTGGAATCTGCATTCTTATTGGTCAGTTCTTTTGCATTTATCATGAAGCTTTTGATCAGTCGAATTCTCATTGGTGAATTTTCATGCATCTGTAATTACAATTTTTGGCAACTGTTATAAAAAAAACTAGGAATCGAGTTACAGCTGGGTTTACAATCCCTTTAAAAAGGCTTCATCTTGTTCTTATATACTGTTCATACAGGATGAAACTGATAGTTTAATACTGATTAACTGAGCACATTGTCATATCCCAGGTGAGTGTTTGTATTGGTCTCTAAGTTGCATATGGCACCTAGAGCTCACTGGTTGGAGTATTCTGTAGCAGCTTCTAGGGTTTGATTGGTGAGCACTTGGTGACCAATGCCAGTCAGAAGTGAGGAGCGCTGGGTCATACCTCCAGATAATTTTCCTTCTGTTTCTGCTAGGCTTTGCCATGACTGAAGCCAGGCTCTGTAGTAAGCTACCGATAATGACAATTGCAGCTCAAGTGTTCCTCTGTTATTCTGTTTTGAGTAACAATTGACTGTTCAGCTAAAGAAAATAAGCAGCTTGGAAACTGAAACTAGTGCTGAATCCTCAAAAGCCATTGGTGAGTCACAATCACACAATCATACTCTCATTTAAATGTATTATTGTTGCACATTAGAAATACTACTCACTGTGGGCCTTGTTAATTCTCCATTATTATCCTTACTAAATACCACGACAAGTAAAAGGATATCAGAACTGTAATGTCCCTCTTCAGCAAATGCCATCGGAGCTGTAATTAGATTATTCAGAAATTATTCATAAAGGCTCTAAAATGCCAGTTGAAAGTGAATGCATTGAATCTGGTGCTTTGATTATTAGTACAAACATCATTTATTAATAAAAAAAGGATTCACCATATTATATGGAGGGCTACTAAATTGAATGGGACACTTTTATGAATAGGTACAATTGAAAATGACCCTGGGAAAGGGGGTAGTATTCAACCAGAAGTATTTCTTACCATTGGCAATAAAAAATAAAAACAGAAGAGTTTGCCTGTTTCTTGCTTCTGTTTGCAAATTAGAAACCTGGGTATATGGAACAAAATTTGACTTAATTCCCTTTACTGCAAACAGCATGGATGTATTGTTTCATAAATAGTGTTACATAACTTTTTTGAACATATTGCTTAAGAAATGTTCATGATAAACTGAATATGATGTTCTAACTCCCAACAGAAAACTAACAAGTTGAAAAAATACATTTTCCTATTTTGAATCTGCAGTTCTTCTACCCAGTTGCTGTGCAAAATCTAATTGGTAATACATCCAAAAAAAAAAAAAACATCCGCTTTATATTACATATTACAGTGTGTGTAGCAAGCTCTGCACCTGTACTGAACAGCTATTGCTAATCCAGCATTGTCATTTTCCAAAATCAAAAGCAGTAAAAGTACTGGTTTAGTCTTTTGTCTGATCTAAGGCACTGCAAGTTGGATGAGCTGCACTATCACCTGGACAGTCTTTTCAACCTTAAAGAGGCAGTATACTCCCTTGTTTAATGTACATTCAATGAATAGTACATGTGCAGAACAGGATTTTTGGCTATTTGTTTAATTTAGAAAAATAAAATATTTTGTAATTAAAATATTTCGCTAAAGAGGGAAAAATGAGAAACGCTCTGCTTCTTATGAGGCATTTAAAGCAAACATTGTACAGTAGGCCTCTTACAACTCATATGTAAAACCCTGCTTCATCTGAATAAACATTTTCATAAAAATATATATATTTTTTGTAGTATGTGCCTTTGGGTAATTCTTAATAGAAAATTGCCACTAAAAAGATTAATGGTCCTTTGTTATGATGGAAGTTTATTTTATTTATGAGCAGAGGAATGAGTGAAACTCTTGGTTACCCCAACAAAGGATGCTGGGGCCAAAATTCCACCGTTCCAGTTATCTTTATTCATATTGTTGCAGGCGATGAAGAGACACTGAGGAAGGAAGGCTTTGTGTGCAGCAGAACAAGCTAGTATGTGTGGGATCTATTATCCAGAATGCTTGGGGCTTGGTACCTGAGGTCTTTTTTCCATAATTTGGAGCGCAATACTTAAAGTCTATTAGAAAACATTTACATTTAACATAAACCTCACAGGATTGTTTTAAGACCAACACGGATTCATACAGATTTGTTACCACCAAGTACAACATACTGTTTTATTTTTACAGAGAAAAAAGATATACAGATATGGGATCCATTATCCAAAAAAATGTTATCCAGAAAGCCATCTCCCATAGACTCCATATAATCCAATTTTATAAGAATGATTTCCTTTTTCTCTGCAATAATAAAAATATTAATATTAAAAAAGTACTTTGCACTTGATCCAAATTAAGTTATAATTCATCCTTATTGGAGGTAAAACCAGCCTATTGTTTTTTTTCATGTTTACATGATTTTCTAGTAGATTAAGGTATGAAGATCAAAATTAGCAAAAGAAACATTATCTGGAAAACCCCAAGTCCTGAGCATTCTGGATAACAGGTCCCATACCTGTACATGCCCCAAGTTTGATGCATTAAGACGGTTCGGTGATCATCCTGCCTAGTAGAGTACACTCATCTTGCTTTGTTGCAGGGCTACATATAGTACCCTCCCTTCACTGAGTAAAGGGAAGGTACTCTCTGAAAACCTTTAAAATCCGCAAGTAAACATAAGTTTCCTCAAGAAAAAGTCTTTAAAATACAGTTTTTAACTTGGCACATAAATAAGATATTCTTGCCTATTATCCTATGTGGCCCTGATGCTGAAGGGTTTCTGACCTTCTCTTGTGGGAGTGCCTTCTTTCCCACACTGTCTTTTTTTAGTAATCCATAGTAGGCTTGTTTTATACTATTTTACCATATATTATATTCCACATATTCCACCCATTTGCTATGTTATAGATATAATATTCTTAGGAATTACCTACAATGGGTATTGCTGTGTACCAACAAACCTTGAATTTTTCTGTTGAGGCTTTTTGGGCAAAAACTTAGATTTTTAGAAGAAAAAAAAACTAAAATTTTTAGAGATACCGTGTATACTCGAGTATAAGCCGTCCCGAGTATAAGCCGAGGTACCTAATTTTACCTCCAAAAACTGGGAAAGCTTATTGACTCGAGTATAAGCCTAGGGTGAGAAATGCAGCAGCAGCTGGTAAGTTTCAATCAAAAGATTGAGGGTTTCTGCTTCCATTGGAGATGCCGCGTCTCGTTTTTGGATGCCGGCGACCATTCTTGGACGCCGGCGAATATTCTTGGAGACTATTCTTGGACGCCGGCGACTATTCTTAGGCGCCGGCGACTATTCTTAGAAGCCGGCGACCGTTTTTGCACTTGACCCGAGTATAAGCCGAGGTAGAGTTTTTCAGCATATTTTGGGGGCTGAAAACTCAGCTTATACTCAAGTATATACTGTATACTGTATTATACACCAAAGCTGCAAAAAGTCAGATTCTGAAAATCCGCCATCTCAACATTGTCAAGGTCATGTATACCTGTAAGTCATTGGGAGATGTCCCTTCTACAATTTGAAGATATTGTGATTTGCTCTGGGTTTTGTCTGATAATCCAAAAATCCTTGGGTTTTCAGGTGATAACCCTAATAAATGAAGTGATTCAGGTGTCAAGACCAAAAAATTCATACAATTTGAGGTTTCACTCGATTTTATCAAGTCTTTTCCCGACCCAACTTTTTTTAGTTATTTTAATGATAAATAGAAAAAGATAAATTTGAGTAAATAACCCTCTTACAGTTCACGTTTTTGCAGTACTGTGCTTAAGTTTGTTGGCATCCTAGGCAAAACCCATTCTCCCTATATACTTATATCTTCTCTTTACCCCTCATCCCACATAACAGCAAGAAAAAGAATGAAGTAACTTCACCCCAGTGCTGGGCCAACGGCAGGACCCAATCCTTTTTACCCTTAAATCCCACTCGTCCTTTCTACTCCCCCCAAAATAAATTTCCCAAAATGCAGGGCTGGATTTATACATAGGGTGCCCCTAGGCCCGCAACCACTTGTCATTCCCCTTCACACTTCACCCATCACATTCGCACACACACATGTGCAAGTCTCATTGGGTCCAGAGCATGGGGATTGGCACACGGAAGATTTGAAGAGCTAGTAAATATCCCACATATAGTGATAGGTGAATCTGACTCATTTTTGCAACACCAAAAATTCACAAAAATTTGAAAAAATGCATTAATTAAATATGTATTTAATGTAATAAACCCATGATAAAAAACTATTAATTGTGGAGCTGGACTGACCACAATAAGGTAACTATTGGTTCATCCCCTGAAAGAAAGACATTTTGTACAACTAAGGGATGGGGTTTCTCATACACCACCAATATCTTGAGTTTTAATGTGTGTGTAAATGCTTGACTTCTAATAAAATTTTTTTTAGTGAAGTTCACCTAATAAAGACAAATAAGTCTTCCTTTTTTAATGATCAAACAATAAACGTAATTGTCTAGTACACCACAGCATGCAGTAAGTGCTTAGGGATCAATGCGCATGCGCTAAGTAGACATAATTACTAAATGTTCTTTGGTTTGCTGTTCCTACTTCTGCCTCATTTGCCTCTTGCCTTGAAATCTGCAAGAAATGCTGCCTAAGATATTATAAGATATTAAGATACACCTCTGTCAAAAGCTGTTTGCACCTCTGGCTACAGATTCTTCTTCAATTGAATTGTCAAAAAAAAAGGTTAATGTGTGACATAAAAAACACACTATGCAGCTAATTGAATTGAGGTTGTTTTTTTATGAATACAATCACTATTTAGCACATGTACCACTCATAGTGGATGTGAGTTGTTGACAGAAAAATACAAATCTGTTACAATATATTATATGGAACTAGATAGAGTTCTCCATAAATCTATGTGTGGAATTTTACCATTGTGATTGCTCTTTCATGAAAGGATTCCATTTGTATACGTTACTAGGCTTGTGTGTATTGTTCTGTAATTAGGACAAGTCAATATTTTCAACATTATTGAAATTGAGGAGTTATGCACGCTGCCTATTAAATACGGGAACTGTTGAAACACTGTACTACACATAACCCCTATAGCTCTATAATACCTTATTTGTAATTTTAACAGTAAATCTAAAGTGTGTTTTTTAGCAGTTCTACTTGCTGAAAACAGCTGTCGTGCTATAAATTGTACTGATAACTGTCAGAGATAATGAAACCCAACTCTACAAGTTCTAACAAAGAAAAAGGAGCCACAAGACTGAACGAAAATCAAGATAATTTTAGATTCATGATTCATGTACAGTATATATACATCTATGTATAAGGACTTGGCCATTTAAAGGAGCCTTTAATTCTGCAGTTAATATTTTAAGCATGTGCAGTAGCATTCTTCTGCAACAATCATTCATCTTGCTGTTATACACAATAGAAAGGGTGATAAGAGTAGGAAATATTGTTTTTTTATTACACTCTCTGCTCTGTCCATAGCAGAGCAAACAAATTGATCCAAGCAAAGTGGAGTCACTGTATCATATATCACTGTGGCTGCTGTGCATTGAAATACTGGGGCCTTTGTCTCTTAAAATACTGGGGTCATTGTATTATAAAATGAAGGGGCTAGAAATTGCTGCGACCTCTGGGTCATATA